>CM075813.1:11318015-11797914 GCA_037975025.1 Excoecaria agallocha | reverse complement strand
CTGAAGGATTTGAAAAGTTCAAAGAGTTCAGAAATGAAGTAGAGAAACAACTTGGCAAAAGTATTAAAACACTTAGATCAGATCGAGGTGGAGAATACTTAAGTCAAGAGTTTCAGGATTATTTTAGAGATAATGGGATTTTATCTCAATGGACTCCTCCATATACACCACAACACAATGGTGTATCTGAAAGGAGAAATCGAACACTATTAGATATGGTTCGATCAATGATGAGCCAAGCGAACTTGCCTAAGTCCTTTTGGGGATATGCACTAGAAACTGCTATTTATGTGTTAAACAGAGTTCCTAGTAAATCGGTTGATGTTACTCCATATGAGATGTGGAATAACAAGAAACCCACACTTTCTCATATGAAAGTATGGGGTTGTCCTGCTTATGTGAATAGGACAATGTCAGACAAACTGGATGTTAAGTCTGACAAATGTTTATTTGTGGGATATCCAAAAGAAACGTTTGGATATTATTTCTATCATCCCTTAGAACAAAAGGTGTTTGTTTCAAGGCATGCTGTCTTCTTGGAAAGAGAATTTCTCCTATGAGAGGACAATGGGAGTAAAATTGAACTTGGTGAAGTTCAAGACCCACAAATAGAAGATGATAAATCGATTGAACCTGAAACTAAATTTCATAATGATGAGATTACAGTTGAACCTGATTATACACAAAATCCTAGAAGATCTACTAGGATGCATTCTATCCCTATGAGATATGGATTTCACATTGATTCGGATAGAGGCATAACTGTAGTAGAGGACAATGAGCCTACAAGCTATCAAGAAGTTTTGAACAGTTCAGAACTTGATTTATGGCTTAAGGCTATGTAGTCTGAAATGGAGTCCATGTATGAGAACAAAGTATGGACTTTAACTCAACCACCTGAAGGGATAAAACCCATAGGGTGCAAATGGGTCTTCAAAAAGAAGACTGACATGGAAGGTAATATAGTTACCTATAAAGCTCGCTTAGTAGCAAAAGGTTATCGTCAAAAAGAAGTTATTGACTATGACGAAACTTTTTCTCCTGTAGCGATGCTTAAGTCTATAAGAATACTTTTAGCCATTACAGCTCATTATGATTATGAGATTTGGCAAATGGATGTGAAGACAGCTTTCCTTAATGGAAATCTTTCTGAGGATGTGTATATGACACAACCAGAAGGATTCACATCAGGAAATGGCGAAAAGGTATGCAAGCTTCAAAGATCCATTTATGGATTGAAGCAAGCCTCTAGGAGCTGGAACATACGATTCAATGAGACAATTAAAGAGTTTGGTTTCTCACAGAATGAAGATGAACCTTGTGTGTATAAAAGGGTCAGTGGGAGTGCAATTGTCTTCCTAGTTCTATATGTAGATGACATATTGATCATGGGAAATGACATTTCTCTTCTCCAATCTATTAAAATATGGTTATCCAAACAATTCTCCATGAAAGACCTTGGAGAAGCATCCTATATTCTGGGAATAAGGATCTATAGAGATAGATCCAATAGGTTGCTAGGTCTTTCTCAGAGTACATATATAGATAAAGTATTGAAGAGGTTCAATATGGATCTCTCTAAGAAAGGGTTTATAACTATGGTGCATAGGAAACACCTTTCTAAGTTTATGTGTCCGCAGATACTAGAGGATAGAGAGAGCATGAATAGAATACCATATGCATCTGCAATTGGTTCTATCATGTATGCTATGTTATATACACGTCCAAATGTAGCATTTGCTTTGAGTGTCACAAGCAGATTCCAATCCAATTTTGGAGAGGAATACTGGGTAGCTGTCAAGAATATTTTTAAGTACTTGAGAAGGACTAAGGATATATTCTTGGTATATGGAGAGGGCAGTTTGGAAGTAAATGGGTATACAGATGCCAGCTTCCAATCTGACAAAGATGATTGTAAATCACAATCTGGTTACGTGTTCATAATGGGAGGAGGAGCAGTTAGGACATTAAATCTATGTCATAGAATTAACAAGATAGGAAATTGTTAATTCGAACAGACTAGCACATGTTATGCTTTTTGAATGTTTCAAGCAGTGGTTCTCATAACTGTGATTATGGATGATAATCAAAGCTAACATATGGATGCTTGTTAAAGGAACAAGTTTATTGGAGACCTACAAAGAGAATCCTCATATGGATATTAAATCTATGTCAGCGAGGAATCTCTTCATAGCGGTTGTGCAAGTATCCTTAGACTTTAGATCACCTAAGTTATCTTAAGTAGCAAGTGGTATACTTTGACTCCATAACTGATTACTTCCAACTGGGAGTGAACATAGTTAGGAGATTGGGTATATCATGACCTACTTAAAGATAGTTGAGTGATTGACAAAGGATTCACCAACCCAGATTTAACAAGGGAAGTTATCTCGCATGATTCTATAATTGCCTTGTTCAGAGAATCTCTGGCCAGAGTAATATGTCGAGATGGATGGAGATCCATGAAGGGCATTTTAGAAATAATGGTTAAATTAATAGAACATACATAATTATATTTATATGAGGTAATAGAAATCCATACTCGGAATCTAATTGAGATAAGAGTGGTGAAAGGAGTAATTGCACAGTAACTGTTTCTATGGAAGGGTACAGTCAAACCACATGACTTTCCTGACATTTGGGTAGTCATGATGCCTAGCTAGAGGCCGATCATGACTTGTATAATGATGTATCAAAATATCAATAGAGATTGATAAAATGATTTAAAGGAGTTTAAATCATGTGAGTTTTGAATAGAACTCACAATTACATATTACACTGCCAACATGGACAGGAACCCAATAGGTCACACACATATAGAGAAAAGGGTAAAATGGTAAAATGACAAGGATAATAATATTTGATATTATTATGAAGGTAGAGAAGAGAATATGATAATAATTAATTAAAGAGTTTAATTAATTATGATCAAATAAAATTGTCCGCAAAACTTTTAAGAAATGTTCTGTAAAATTGGACCTAATTGAAATATATTATTTCATGATTAATTATTATTCTCTTATAAGTGTTGTAGGACTACTATAAGTTTTATAGGACTGGTATAATAATTAATAAGTCCATTGGAGCAATTATTAAGGGCCAGAGGAATGAAGCAGTTGGCGGAAGCCCTTCTGTAAGGGCCACATACCTACCTCAAAAAAGAAGGCCTTAATGGCCTATTTAATTGACCAAATTAATTTATATATGTTAAATAAGTGTTATGGAACCCACATATTTAATTTGGTTGGATTTGGAATCCATTTGGGTATTTAAATCTAATTAGTTGCACAAAGGGCCTAGTTTGTGGGTTTTGTGCATAGACTTTTATGAAAAGGTTTAAATTGGATTTAATTAAGCCTAAATGATTATAATTAATTCTAGAGGCCCAATTAATAATTCTCCATCAATTTTAAAGAGCCCAATCTCATTAAGGAGTTGGAATTTTAACCTAACTATAAAAGGCCAACTAATGAGAATTAGGGTTAAGTGATTAAAACAAAAAGAAAGTCTTTTCTCTTAATCTCTCTCTCCCTTTTTGTGCCACTTCCATTGCTAGCCTCTTGGATTTAGGCCACTCCTTGTATTACACCAATTTGTTGGTTCAATTTACCCCTCTCTAGTGTGGATTACTCATTGGAGGTGTTCGATTTTTGACACTATGGTTTGCGACAACCCGGTGCGAAGTAAAATCAACTGTTCAACAAAAATCAAAGGTGATTTTTCTTATTCTCATATAGTTATATTGTGTATTCATGTCAAGATTAAATCTAATGGTTAAAAATTTTAAAATTTAGCTCATGTACGTGATGCATGTAACCGTTAAATTCCAACAAATAATGCATGGAAGGCTTAGTTCGATAAGAGGAAACACCTTCATTGTTTATTCCTTTAATTAGATTAATATCATATTTAACTTAGTGTTTCATAGACTTGAGATACCTCTTTGTTAAGTTTTCAATAAAGCATACTACTTTATATATGTACGTGTGTGTGTGTGTGTGTGTATATATATATATATATATATATATATATATATATACTGAAATAGAAGTATATTTTCTATTTAAGTTTTTATTAATGGCTTCTTTGATGAAATTCAAGTCAAAACATAATGTTCACATGGACTAAAATTATAATAATCGTCAAGTAATATACTACATATTAGCAAGATGATTTTCTGGGTTATTTGTTGTTGAAATTTGATTTTAAGAAATGAAGTGAGTCTGTTGCGCATATGATAGAGCTTGCCATTTCTTCTATGTAATCTTTTTCTATTTCTTTTGTAATCTGCAAGTCTCCTCTGTCACATTTGCAATCCTTATTATACCCGCAACTAAATCTTGACAAGTTGGTTCTTGTTTTCTTCTTTCTATAATAAATAACATCTTTATACACTTTAATTACCAATCAATTAAAATGTGAATTAATGTAATCGTATTAAGTATGCTATTGATAATTTTAAGAGTGGAATTATTAAAGAAGTTTACATTATTTCCCAAAAAAGAAATATCTAACAATGAGGTATAAGTATATGATGAATGTTATAAGTTCTCAAAGTAAAGCTATGTGAATGTAATGTTAAAAGTGGCTTGATGTATGACAAACACGTGAACTAAAACATATTTATTGCCTATTTGAGATAGCATAAATGTGTATAAATGTTTTATATGTATATGTTATCATGTTAAAGCATATGATACAACAATGGATACTTATGTACAATTATTTGTATTGTTATATAAGACTGAATATACATGTGTTTGCCTCATAAATTGTGTATCATATTATTTGATTATATATGAGCATAATTATGGTAAAAGCACAAGCATAATAATGGAATATATATGAACATAATATTACCTATAAATAGAGTTCAACTATGGATGGATAGCCAGGCCCATAGGGATAAAGTTGTAGCTTCTAGAGTTTTACCTCATTTGGGTTATAAAGTATAGAGATGGTTCCATTTGGATAATGAACAGCCCCATTTGGGTTGTTAGCTAAGCCCATTTGGGTCCACTTGATCGGTCTAGCGTATAGTTGGCCCCTTTTAGTTCTAGAGATTTGATATCTTTGGACATCTATAGTTTTGATACCTAAGGGTATCTAGATTTCCCATTATCCACATGATACAACTATGGATACTTATGTACAATTATTTGTATTGTTATATAAGACTGAATATACATGTGTTTGCCTCATAAATTGTGTATCATATTATTTGATTATATATAAGCATAATTATGGTAAAAGCACAAGCATAATAATGGAATATATATGAACATAATATTACCTATAAATAGAATTCAACTATGGATGGATAGCCATGCCCATAGGGATAAAGTTGTAGCTTCTAGAGTTTTACCTCATTTGGGTTATAAAGTATAGAGATGGTTCCATTTGGATCATGAACAGCCCTATTTGGGTTGTTAGCTAAGCCCATTTGGGTCCACTTGATCGGTCTAGCGTATAGTTGGCCCCTTTTAGTTCTAGAGATTTGATATCTTTGGACATCTATAGTTTTGATACCTAAGGGTATCTAGATTTCCCATTATCCACATGCAAAACTTAGGCAGACTAAATTCCAATTATAAATATGATACAGTATTTGAATCATAGCATGAATGCTCAGATATTAATATGGAATTAAATGATTGGCTCCAATTATAGAAATTGTATCATAAGTATAAATGATTATAGTAAAACAATCAACCACATGTATTATGTAAGATAAAATATTTTTTTATCCTTGATGACTTATTGATTTTATACTTTGAAATGCTACTAGAATTAATAATTAATTTCATTGATATTTTATATTACATTTGAAACCTATTAAGTGTATTTATTAATGACCATTATGAGTGGTTATCCATCATAAATTGTTTCCTTAAAGCTTTATAGCTTGGCATGGGTTATTTTATCCATATAGGTTTAATGGATAATACTTCTGCTTAGGGACATTCTCTGCATCAGGAAAGGCCAACACGAGTCTGTCAAGAAGTTGATGTAAGAATTTCTTTATGAATATTTTTGTATAATTTTACATTATTAGTAATATGTATCTAATTATCTTCATCATCTAATAGGAATGTGATTCTAATGGTTATTCTTGGAGAAGCACTATTGAAAATATCTCAAGATATGGCCTAAATTCTATGAAGGATTACTTTACCCAAAGCTCCAATATATGAGATTAGGATACATGGAGCATAGGAATTTTTAGCATTAATTTGAAATAATCTAAATAAGCTAAATTTAGGTTGGAAATGTTTGAGAGAATATTTTATGAGATTAATTGCCCAGCTAATCATAAAGTGTCTTGTGTTATGTCTTTACCTTAAGAAACAACTTATGATTGATGAAAGTTAGTACTAAAGCAACCTCAGTTTCTAGGTGCTGTTACATGGGGATTTCTTAAGGAAGATTTCTGGAAAAAATATGTTACTAAGCTATATAAGGAAGAGAAAATGAAGTAATTTTTGAATTTGAAATAGAAAGCTATATCTATGGCTAAATATGAGAAAGAATTTAGCAATTTATGCAAATATGTTCCTAATGCGATGCTAACAGAAGCTTTTAAGTGTAAATAGTGCAAAGATGGATTGAACGATTAGATCAGAGAGAAGTTAATTGGACCTATATCTCTACATATGGTGAAATTTCATTAACTTGTTAAAGCAGCTTTGAGGGTTGAAAAGAATAAACTGGCAAAAAGGAAAGAAAACAGAGAAAAAGTGGGGCTAAAGGTGGATCTTTCGATTGAATGAGATTTAGAGGAGAATAGGGAAATACGTCATCAAGATTTGCTTTTAGTCCTTTTAATAAGGCAAGAAAACAATAATGATTTGCAGTGTCTAAGTCTTATAAAGAAACTTTAGGGAGACCGAATGGGGGTCAACACCCAGAATGTCCCAATTGTTCTACACAACATTGGGGTAATTGTAGCGAATTGGCTGAAGTATGTTTTAGATATGGTAGTACTAACAATTTTATGGAAAATTATCCCTCGAAGTTGGAGCAAGGAATTAAACAATAGAGTATCTTGCTTAAGTAAGTTTCTTTCGTAGGTTATACAATATCAACTGAAGATATTAGGCTGGATTCAAGTAAAGTTGAATCCATTATTAATTGGAAGCCACCTTGAAAAGTGTATAAAGTTAAAAGTTTTCTAGGCCTGGTAGGTTACTATCATTTTGTAAAAGGATTCTCAATTAATGCTTATTCACTTACAAAGCTTTTAAGGAAAGGTATTAATTTTGAATAGATTGATCGGTGTCAGGCTAGTTTTGATCAATTAAAGAAAATATTAACTGAAGCTCTAGTTTGGACATAGCCAATTACAAGAAAAGAGTACTCCATGTATAATGATACTTGCAGGGTCAGTTTAGGCTATGTGTTAATGCAAAATCGTAAAGTGGTAGCTTAAGCATCTAGAAAATTAAAATCGCACGAGCAAAACTGCCCAACTTATGATTTAGAATTTGTTGCTCTAGTTTTTTCTTTCAAGATTTAGCGGCATGACTTTTATGTGGAAAGATGCAAAATTTATACTGATCAAGATTTGAAACAAGTTTACTGGTGGTCTACCATGAACAAGGATGTTGTTGATTATGTTTTAAAATTTTTTACTTGTAACCAAGTGAAACTAGAGCATCAACTCCTTTCAGGAATTTTAAATTTCATTCCAATTCCACCATGGAAATATGAAGAAATTACAATCAATTTTGTGATAGGTTTTCCTCTTACTCAAAAAAAAACATGATGTAGTGTGGGCAATTATGGATAAGTTGACAAAAGTAGCTTACTTTATACCAATTCAAACATATTATCCTATGGATAAGTTAGCTAAGCATTATATAGATGAAATTATATGGTTTCATGGCATACTGGTATCAATAGTCATCGATTGAGATTTAAGGTTTACATCAAGATTTTGGCAAAGTTTACAACAATCCTTGGGAACACAGCTCAAGTACAGTATAACTTTTCACCCTTAAATTGATGGACAATCTAAAAAGGTTATTCTAGTATTAGAGGATATGATAAGGGGATGTGTTTTGGATTTTATTGGAAGTTGGGACAAATATAACGCTTTAATCGAACTTGCTTACAATAATTGTTACTAGTCTAGTATTGGTATGGCACTATATGAAGCTTTATATAGTCAGAATTGTAGAACTTTGATTTGTTGGATCGAGTTAACTGAATATAAAATGATTGGTCTTAACATTGTTAAAGACATAAAGGAAAAAGTACATGTTATTTAACACAGGCTGAAAGAAGCGAGTGATAGACAAAAATCCTATACAAATTTGAAAAGATAAGATATTGATTATCAAGTGGGTGATAAAGTATTTATGAAAGTGTCACCTTAGAGAAAGTTATTTACTTTTGGCAAAAAAGGTAAACTCATTCGGAGATTTATTGCTCCGTATGAAATTCTACAAAAAGTTGGACCGATGGCTTCTAAATTAGCTCTTCCGATAGAATTATCAAAATTCTTGATGTATTTCACATGTCTATGCTCCAGAGATATCGCTCAGATTAATCTCATGTGTTACCAATTCAAAAGATTCAAGTTCAACCAGATTTCATGTATGATGAAAAATCAAAAGAGATTATGGTTAGAGAAATTAGACAGCTAAGGAATAAGCAGATTTCTTATAAGGTGTTATGGCAATATCATGGCATACAAGAAGTGATATGGGAACTAGAGGGAGTCATGAAAGTGCAATATCCTTAATTATTTAAAACATGTATGAATTTCTAGGATGAAATTCTTTAAAAGGGAGAGAATTGTAAGGCCCTAAGTTTGGCCTTAGTAGGCAATGTATGATTAAATGAGATTTTATTTGATTAAGGCTTAATTAAACATGTGAATTATGGATTAGAGACATAAGGGAGCAAAGTGGTCATTTTACTTTATGATTTGTATGTGAATTAATTGACATCAAAATATTTTAAGGGTACAATTGAAATTAGAAGAAACAAGTTGCGGTTAATTATGAATACAAGAATAACTATGGTTGAATCTAATAGAGGAAAAATTAAGTGGGGTAAATTTATGACATGCAGTTAATTGAAGGAGCAATAAGGAACTTTTACTACTCATTTTAATTTCTTAAGGCTTGCATGGAGGAGAGAGAAAACTCAGATTTGGTGGGTTTTATTGTTTGGTTGGCTAAGGTAAGAGTGAAATCTTATTTTCTCTTCTTTTTTTCATCTCTTAAAAATTTTAGTGTTTTTTCTCTTTACTCCTAAAAAAATCTTATGCATGTTGTTGATTAAGAAGTTTTAAAGTTGGAATCATCAAGGTTATGGGTTCATTTCATATTTTCTTTCTTCATCTTTTGTCTTATATTTGTTATGGATTTTATAAGAAAGGAATATGGGTTTCAATGCATGAATCCATAACTTTACACAGATGAAAAAGTGTGCAGTAGGAAGAACAAAGGAAAGGACATATAAAAAGATTGAAGAGTATTTGTGGTTCGACTAAGGCATGGGAAATTGATGTTTATTGACATACATGTAGAATTTTTATTGATTTTGAAGAAACCATTGTTAAATATAATATATGGGATAAAAAACATTTGCATGTGTTTGTGTTTATGTTTATAGGAGATAGAAGATAATCCTTTAAAATAAGTCATAAGAATAATAATGTATGTAATGTTTAATTTAATAAGAGGAACCACATTTATCGTTTATTCTTTTAATTAGATGAATGTCATTTTAAACTTAGAGTTTCAAGGACTTTAGAGACCTCTTTATCAAGATTTCAGTAGAGCAGACTGTCACATTCTAATACCGACTTACAACCAATAGCATCTATTATGCAAGATGATATCATGTTATGCTATCATACCTTTAGTAAACATAAATCACACAAATGATTCAACAATATAATCATCATGTACATAGTTTAGGTGCTACCCAAATCATGATATATATCTGGTGTATGCATATCCCATAAATTAATCGGGAGTGTCATGCAAAATAGTCATAATATGGCTATCACATCTTAGCCAGCCATGACTTGGAAGGACATGCAAGAAAAAATGACTTAGGTAAATTTTACAGTCCTCCATATTACACTTCCTGAATTAAAATCATGATAAAAATATAAAGCTAGTAAAAAGAAACTATCCATAAAATAACCTACATCTAAAAGTCTGGACTGACTCTTGTTGGCCAACCAATACAGAATTAAGTCCTTGAACGACCTCCAGTCAAACCTACATGGATGTAAAGCAACTGTGCTAAGCCACAAAGCTTAGCGGGGAGATGACATACCAAATAATAACATGGTCGACTAATAGTAGAAGTCAAAGGTAAACATCTTTGCACAAGCATTTCAATAAGAACATCAACATACTTATATCATGAATTCATCACAAAATTAACAATTATTGCCAAAAGGAAACGGAGATAAAACATGGTAATAAATCATTCAACAAGCTTACATTGTAGGAATGAAGTAATTAATACATGTACTTCTTATTTTTAACAATCCTCTTAAACTCAATAGCCTGCCTAAGTGCTAGTTCAAAGAGTGAATAACGAAAGCAATGGATACTTGAAGGTATTAAATAATAGATATCTAAAGATATCAAAAGATGGACCCAAGGGGTTGAACTATGGTTCCATTAAAGGAACAAACAATGGACCCAAACGGGGTGTACTTTGGCAGTTGCAACTATATCCCTTTAGGCATGCCTATCTAATCCACAACTGAACTAATACCCGCAGGCTTAACCACTTAATCAAAATGAATATCTGATTCATCAAATTCCTTTTTACACATTATAATAATTGCTCAAGCCATAATTTATATACTATTTCACATTTCATACACATATGATGACATCAACCTTTGTTGTCTCGACTCATAATTCATATACCATATATTTAAATTCATTTGAGGACAATTATCATCATACTTCATATAAACATTGATATATTCATAGCAAATTAATGCAATGATACCATTATTATCATTACGATCATATGTCAAGGCAAGTTATAATTAACACTACTTGATAAACTTACCATGATCGCTTTACCTTAATCGTTATGACTTGACAATAAAAGCATGGCATAAAACAATCACATGTTACCTTTAGTAAAATACTCATTAAGTATGCCAATTAGGTTGCATTAAATGGTTAATTATCTTTATAAAGAGGGTTGTCTTAATCAATATTAATGTGGAAGTGTTTTGTTAGATGATTCAAATAAATGTGAATGTACAAACATGAAGTGTAAAGCAGTGAAATACTACTTGGTCGTGCATCATGCACAGGGAGACCTTGAGTGGCTATGCATCACAAGGCCTTATGCCTTGAGTGGTCGTGCATCTCAAGGCTTTATGCCTTGAGTGGCTGTGCCCTTAAGGCTTTATGCCTTGAGTAGCCGTGCACCATAAGGAAACATATCTGATCTCAACTCAAAGTAAATAGAAATGATTCCATAAGTCAAACCATCTTCCAAAACTAATCTTCAAGCAAACAATCTTTCATTACTCATCTTAAAACTCCTGATTAAAGAATTCTGATCACATAACCCTAACTTCTTGCCAAATAGATCCATCTACAGACAACAAAACCAATAGTACTCCCATACTTGAACACCGTGACTTCCTCACTCCTTCAAGAACCTTTTGCCCTTATCTTTGCTTGTCTCTGCTATAACAAACCACATAAAAAATACTAAATTTCCTTCTTACTATCATAGAATCTTCATTAAATAAAAAGATAGAAGGAGAAATTCCTCTTACCAAAACCCTAGTTCCATACTCAGAGAGAGAGAAAAAAAAAGAGATATGGTCTTCCCTTGAACAAACAATGATATTTATCACTAGAGTCACATGATAAGACCACCAATTACCCTTTTAACCCTATTCTCAATTTCTTTCTTGAAAAATAACCACTTTAATTTTTATTTTATGATTTGACCCCAAAAAAATCTTAAATCCTAAATCTTACCCCAACATCACTTTTATTAGCCAATTAACCCCTTTTGTTTATAAATTTCACTAAAATTACAATATTGTCCTCTATGAAAATTTATTCCAATGTGGCTATAACCATAAAAATATTAATTGTACACATAGTATCAAATAACTAAACATATTTTCCTACTAAGGTCAAGATTAGGCCCTCACACATACTACTTTATATATGTATATATATGCTAAAATAGAAGTATAAAGTTCAATTTATGTTTTTATCAATGGCTTCTTTGATTAAATTCATGTCAAAACATTGTGTTTACATGTACTGAATTTATAGTAATCATTAAGTAATAAACTATAGATTGGCAAGATGATTTCCTGGGTTATATGTTGTTGAAATTTGATTTTGAGCAAAGAAGTGAGTTTCTTCCATGTATTCTTCTTCTATTTCTTTTTTCATTTACAAGTCTCCTTTGTCACGTTCATGATCTCTGTCATGCTCACGATTCAATCTTGACAAGTTGGTTCTTTTTTTTCTTATTTCTATTATAAATAGCATCTTTCTAGTCTTCAATTACAAATCTAATCTAATGTGAATTAATGTAATCAAATTAAGTATGCTATAAATAATTTTGGGAGTGAAATGATTCAAGAAATTTACATGATTTTGCAACAAAGAAATATCTAACCATGAGGTATAATTACAAGATGAATATTAAAAGTTCTCAAGGTAAAGCTATATACATGTAAATTTAAAAGTAGCATAATGTATGACAAACATGTGAACTAAAATATATTTATTGCCTATTTAAGATAGCATAAATGTGTCAGCATGTTTAATGCGTATATCATATCATACTATAGTATATGATACAGGGATGGATACTTATGTAAAATTACTTATTTTCTTATATAAAACTAAATATACATGTGTTTGCCTCGAAAATTATGTATCACATTATATGATTATATATAAGCATGATTATAATAAAAGCATAAGTATAATGATTAAATGTACATGAACACATTATTACCTATAAATAAAGTTCAACTGTTGATAGATAGGCATGTCTATAGGGATAATGTATTAGGAATTATCGATTACATGCATCACATGCATAAGCAAAATTTTAAATTTTTTAACCAATACATCTGATCTTGCCATAAATTTACAATATAAATATTAATGAGAATAAGAAAAATCACCTTTGATTTTTGTTGAACAGTTGATTTTCCTTCTCACCGGGTTGTTGCAAACCACAAAGTCCAAAATTAAACATCTCCAATTAGTAATCCACAATAGAAAATGATTGAATAAACCAACAATGATGGAACACAAGGACTGGATGAATTCCTCTAATGTTAGCAAGGGAGTGGTGGCTAGGGTTTTTCAAAGAGAGAATTTCTTTTTCTCTTAATGTTCACTTAACCCTAAAATCCCTATTACTTGAATTTTTATAGTTAGGTTAAAAATCCAACTTCATAATGGGATTAAGCTCATTAAAACTGCTAGAGAAATAATAAATGGGTGTCTGGAATTATTAATATTTTTTGGCTCAATTAAATATAATTTAAGTCCATTCATAAAGGACTATGCATAAAATCCATAAACTAGGCCCTTTATGCATACACTTGGATTTAATCACCCAAATTAATTTCAAATCCTTCCAAATTAAATATGTAGGGTCCATAACACTTATGAAATATATTTCATTTGTTTTGGTCCAAGAATTATGCCTCTAAGGCCTTCTATATGGGTTTGGCGTGCAACCCTTCCTCCAGAGGGTTTCTGCACCAAAACCAATTCTTTGGACCTCTTTTAATTCCTCTAATGGATCTATTAATTATTATATCAGCCCTATAATACTTATAGTCTAATAATAATTAATTATGAAATACAATATTTCAATTAGGTCTATTTTATAGAATATTTCTAAAAAGTTTTGTGAACAATTCTGCTTGATCATAATTAATTAAACTCTTTAATTAATTATTCTCTTATTCATTTTTCTTCTCCCATAATAATATAAAATATTATTATCCTTGTCATTTTACCATTTTATCCTTTAGTCTATATGTGTGTGACCTATTGGGTTCATGTCCATATTGGCAGTATAATATGTAATTATGAGTTATATTCAAAACTTAAATGATTTAAACTTCTTTAAATAATTTTATCAATCCCTATTGACATTTAGGATACACTATTATATAAATCATGGGTGACCTCTAGCTAGGTATAATGACTACCCAAATGTCAGGAAAGTCAAGTGGTTTGACTATACTCTTCCATAGAATCAGTTATCGTGCAATTACTCCTTTCACAACTCTTATCTTAATTAGATTTCGAGTATGGATTTCTATCAACTCATATAAATCTAATTATGTATGTTCTATTAATTTAACCATTGTTCCCAAAATGCCCTTCATAGATCCCTATCCATCTTGGCATATTACTCTAGCCAGAGATTCTCTGAACAAGGCAATTATAGAATCATGTGAGATAACTTCCCTTAATAAATCTAGGATGGTGAATCCTTTGTCAATCACTCAACTATCTTCAAGTAGGTCATGATATACCCAACCTCATAACTATGTTCACCCCTAGTTGGAAGTAATCAGTTATAGAGTCAAAGTATATCACTTGCAACTTAAGATAACCTTGGTGATCTCAAGTCTAAGGATCTTGTTCATGTTGAAGTTAAGCACGAAAGGTGCATAACTTGGAGCCAACAAGTACAATATTAAATTTATGTATAGATCATTATTCATTCTACTCAAATGCTAAATATAGCCATACATCTTTAATGCATGAGTAGCAGCCGAAGTGTCTTCCACCATTTTACAGCTAAATAGAGCTCGAGCAATCTCATATTGCTCAGTTCTAGCTTGAGAAGAATAAAACTCCTCTAGATGTAAACTGATGGTTCTAGCGTTCATCATCTCATGTTGCTTTTGAAGCTCTGAGGACATAGCACCCAGCATCAGACATGCCGCTGCTTCATTTCCTCCATGTATTTTTGATAAGTGCCCTTGATCTCATCAATGGCATCATCTGATAGAAGTGGTGGTGGATCTTTATCCAAGACATAATGAAACTTTTTAGCTCTGAGAACAATTTTCAATTGTCTGATCCGGTCAGAATAGTTGCTGCCAACCAGCTTGTTATCCAAGATTAATCATATGTTAATGTTAAATATACTCATGATGATGACCTAGATGTGAAAAGAAAACATATGAGAGTATGTTCATATATATGTATGCATTAATTAGGTCTTTAATTAATCCATTTACTCCCATTATTTTATTGCAAATTAATAGCCCTTACTATATAATCCGAGAAAACCCTATGGTTTTCTTAGTGGGCCAATATCCAATCCTTGATTTGTAATTTGACCTTGACCGTGGTCAACAAGCCAAACTCCATACCCTTGAAAGGTAGGTATCTCTATACCAATTGTGTCTCTACACAGCTATTAGATCATTAGGTTATCAAGTCTTGATACATGCATATCATATATGCATTCCCTAATCTTGCCTTTAGAACTATTAGCTTTGATTGTTGTCAGCAAACTAATGGGCTAGTTAAGATGACCTATTTAATTAGATTTGAACATATTCGATATAATGTGAGCTTGACTGTGGTCAACAACTCACACTATAAAGAACTCTGGTTCTCCTCCAATTAATGGAAGGCTTATATACCTTAGTATTTGTTTGAGGGATTTTAGTTAATTAAGTCTCATCATACATTGTTGGCATACATTGGTATGTATCCTATATCTATCACATAAATATAAGCATACAAATATGGTATAGTTATGGACTTTACTACATTGATTTCTCCGAGCCAAAAGGGAAATCAAAAGGTCATATCAAGGTAATATGTATGATTCAAACAAGTATAAACAATTACATTATCTTTAATCTTATTGGATCTCCATCCGACCCATCTTGCTCCTTGATAGTGGTCTCAATATCTATCAATAATTTTAATATAAGTAATTTAATTATATATTACAATTTGAAAATGAAATACGAACCAAAAACAAGTGGCCAGGACATAAAAGTCCTTATTGGGCCGAAACATGCATTATGCTCAATCACATTAGGCCTTGTCTATAACTATCCATCATGCCAATAATACACCCTTATATGCATTTTTAATGCATAAAGTAAAACTATATAATGGAAAAAAAACTATGTTTCAACTCTTGAAACTTATTTTTGATTTATTTTAATAATGTGATCAAATTAGGAAACTTTTTCCATTTTGGAAACTTTCATTTCAGAAAACCTTTTTGCATGCATGTGTTCTTACCTTAATTATCAATCCAATTGATTATTAATTGATTATCAATTGATTATTTAATTAATTAATCATATTAAATAATTAAAAAATTAATTTTGGGCTTAAAACAAAGGGTAGGCTAAAATCGCAAATTTAAACCTTAAATTGTGTTCACACACAAACTAGTTTTGTGTCTATTGGACCATTTGGGCCTTTTGGAATGAGCCAAGCCCACTCCAGCCCTTAAAACCCATTAATAAACTTAATTATAGTTTATAATATTTAATTTAAATCAGCTCCTTGGGCCCACCAAGTCATTCTCTAATTTAAATCAAGTCTGTAAACATAATTAATCCTATTAAGTGGTTTTAATGAACTAAAATTAATCCAATTAATTAAAAACACATTAATATATCAGATATATCAGATTTAGAAGATTAAAAATCATTCTAAACAAGAACCCACCAAGAACACCAATTTATCGAACTTTTCAACTAAACTAGTTTTCATGCAAAGCTTGTTCGATTTTAATTTTGTTTGATCCTATGGCTTAATATCACATATTAAACACATAAATTATTATCAAAATAATTTTAGATTGGATCAATAAAAATTTAATTTAGAATAACCCCTAAAATGTTTATTGAAAAAAGAAACCCTACACGCTAAAATCAATGATTCTTTTCTCAAAAGAATTATTTTTATTTTTCATTTTATATATTTGATCAAATACATCCATAAATCAATATTACTCATTCATGAACAATTAAATCAGATATTCTAAAGTTCATGAAATAAATAACTCAAAAATAAAAACTATTTCGCAAAAAACATATAGAATTGTAGATTCATGGCAAAACCTAGGCTCTGATACCATGTTGGAAATTATCGGTTACATGCATCATATGCATAAGTGGAATTTAAAATTTTTTAACCAATAGATCTAATATTGCCATGAATTTATAATATAAATATTAATGAGAATAAGAAAAATCACCTTTGATTTTTGTTGAACAGTTGATTTTCCTTCTAACAGGGTTGTCGCAAACCACAGTGTCCGAAATTGAACACCTCCAATTAGTAATCCACACTAGAGAAGGATTGAATGAACCAAGAATGATGGAATACAAGGGCTGGCCGAATTCCCCTTTATGCTAGCAAGGCAGTGGTGGCTAGGGTATTTCGAAGAGAGAGAATTTATTTTCTCTTAATGCTCACTTAACCCTATCACTTGGATTTTTATAGTTAGGTTAAAAATCCAATTTCAGAATGGGATTTGGCTCATTAAAATTGCTGAAGAAATGTTAAATGGGCTTTTAGAATTATTAATTATTTATTTGGGCTCAATTAAATCCAATTTAAGTCCATTAATAAAGGACTATACACAAAACCCATAAACTAGGCCCTTTTATGCATACACTTGGATTTAATCACACAAATGAATTCTAAATCCATCCAAATTAAATATGTAGGCTCCATAACATTTATGAAATATATTTAATTTATTTTGGTTCAAAAATTAGGCCTCTAAGGCCTTCTATATTGGTTTGGCGTGTAACCCTTCCTTTAGAAGGTTTTTACCCCAAAACAAATTCTTTGGGCCTCTTTTAATTCCTCCAATGGATCTATTAACTATTATATCAGCCCTATAACACTTATAGTCTAATAATAATTAATTATTAAATACAATATTTCCATTATATCCATTTTACAGAATATTTCTAAAAAGTTATGTGAACAATTCTACTTGATCATAATTAATTAAACTTTTTAATTAATTATTCTCTTATTCATTTCTCTTCTCCCATAATAATATCAAATATTATTATCCTTGTCATTTTACCATTTTATCCTTTACTCTATATGTGTGTGACTTATTGGGTTCCTATCCATATTGCCAATATAATGTGTAATTATGAGTTCTATTCAAAACTCACATGATTTAAACTTCTTTAAATCATTTTATCAATCCCTATTGATATTTATAATACACTATTATACAAATCATGATCGGCCTCTAGCTAGGCATCATGACTACCCAAATATCAGGAAAGTCAAGTGGTTTAACTATACCCTTCCATAGAATTAGTTATCTTGCAATTACTCCTTTCACCACTCTTATCTCAGTTAGATTCTGAGTATGGATTTCTGTAAATCCATATAAATCTAATTATGTATGTTCTATTAATTTAACCATTGTTCCCAAAATGCCCTTCATGGATCACTATCCATCATGGCATATTACTTTGGCCAGAGATTCTCTGAACAAGGCAATTATAAAATCATGAGAGATAACTTCTCTTAATAAATATGGGATGGTGAATCCTTTGTCAATCACTCAACTATCTTCAAGTAGGTCATGATATACCCAACCTCCTAACTATGTTCACCCCTAATTGGAAGTAATCAGTTATAGAGTCAAAGTTTATCACTTGCTACTTAAGATAACCTTGGTGATCTCAAGTCTAAGGATAACATCCCTACTTAAGATAACCTTGGTGATCTCAAGTCAAAGTATATTAACAAGCATCCACATGTTAGCTTTGATTATCTTCAATAATCACAGTTATAAGAACCACTGCTTGAACTATTTAATAAGCATAACATGTGTTAGTCTGTTCGAATTAACAATATCCTATCTTGTTAATTCTATGACTAGGGATATTTAGATATTATCATATTTTCACATAATAGACATCTCACATCATGAACACTTTCATGATTGCCTTTGCACTGTGTTTATAAAATCTAGGACTTCATTTATTAATTTAAGATTTACAAACTCATATATTTAAACGTAACATTAATAAATGAATGATACCTTTTATTTAGAATATGAGTTCATATATATGAAATACATCCCTATTACATGGGCTCTAGGGCATACTCTCTAAAATAATATTGCAGCTACTAGAGTTTGACCCATTGTTTGTGTCAAAAATACAGAGATGATACCATTTGGATCATGAAAAACCCTATTTGGGTTGTTAGCTGACCCTACTTTCATCCGTTTGATCAGTCTAGAGTACAATTGGCCCTATTAGGGTTTTGAGATTTGATATCTTTGGATATCTATTATTTTGATACCTAAGGGTATCTAGAGTTTTCGTTATCCACTTTTAAAACTTAGGTAGGCTAAATTCCAATTATAAATATGACTATAGTAGATGTTATTATGGAATTACTTGATTGGTTGCAATTATAACAATTAACCACATTTATTATATATGTTGAGGTTTTTGTTTATCCTCGATGATTTATTGATTTTTTACTTTGGGATGTTGCTAGAATTAATAATTTATTTTGTTAATATTTTATATTACATTTGATGCCTATTGAGTGTATTTGTCATTGACTGTTGTGAGTGGTCATCCATCATGAATTGTTCCCCACTAAGCTTTATAGCTTAGCTTTGATTTTTTATCCATGTAGGTTCTATGGATAAGACTTTTGCTTGAGGATGTTCTTTGCATTAGCAAAGGCCAACACAAGTCTATCAAAAAGCTAATGTAGGGATTTCTTTATGAATATTTTGTATAATTTTGCATTACCATATTTATATATGTAATGATGTATATAGTTTGAGTTAGTTTAGTTGTATGAGCTCACTTTTCAAGCTAGAACACTCAAATGTATGCCTGTATGATCTAAAGCAACTAATATACCATATGCCATGCACACTAAAGTGCAAACAAGTAAAACATAGGAGTACTGATAGTAATCCCTGAATTGCAAATGAGATATAGTATGTAAAGAGTGCTAAAAAATTGTATATTGCAAGGATGAATATGTGATGATCAAAGTTGCTTGATAGTATAAAAACATTGAAAATTTATTAATGATGCATGACATAGTGATATCATATGATTTAGACTTAGGGTGTTACATGTTTGAAACTTGATAACAAGTGCGGGAAGTGAGTGCTAGAATCTAAGATTTGGTAGAAATGGTTTGGCATAGGAAAATGGAGCAAAATATTTTAAAGTTGGTCATTATGATATTTTATCAAACACTTAGTGGGCATAACAATAACCAAACCAAATCGAGAATAATCCCAACAAAATTCAAGCAAATTTTGAAAATAAACCAAACTATAACAACTTAAACAATGTAATTTCAATTTTGAATAACAAAGACATTCAATAAAACCATAAATTTAACTTAGAACATACCCTAGGAACCACTGTCAAGAGAAATAATCAAGATGGAAAATCCCTAATTTAATTCATCAAACCAATAATAAAGGTTAAATAAGCATGTTGAATTAAATTGAAGGGGAAAACTTACTTGATTGGAGTGTGTGTACCAAAATGAAAGAAGAAGCAAAGTGTAAAATTTTAAATGGAATTGGTAGGGAGTGTGTGTGTCTTAGTGGGGACGAGTGAATGTGGGTGTGAATTGGAGTGGAACTCGGTAGGGAAGAGTCTAAGCATTTTAAGTGGGCTAAGGACTCAGTTAGGATGATTGTCATTCCTACCAAGTTATTTTCTTTAGGACCTAAGGAGACTAATGAATCACTGGGGATGAAATTCATCCCTACCAAGATGTTAGGCTACTGAAACAAAGGGTATGCATGACACTATGGAGATTAAATTCATTCCTACCCATTTGATTTATTTAGATAATCCACGCAACCAATCAACCATATATTTAACCTTATTGGTCAATAAAAATTATTCTCTCCACATGAACACCCTCAAACCCAATTAAAACCACATCTTTAGTCCAAAATAAAATCCTAAAATGAATTAAATTAATTAGCAAAAAATAAACAAACCTTGAACTATTTACCCATATTACATAAATAGAAATGATAGTATTAAGGTGAGAAAGGTCATACTTGAGATTTGGAACTTAATGTCCACTCTATACACTCAATAAGCATAGATCCACCTTAAATTTATTAATCAAAAAAACACAAAAAATAATGAAATAACACAAAACAAAACACAAACACCCTCAATAAACACACAATCAAAACAAACAATAGTTAGAAAATATAGTTCTAAATTTATAAACTCTTCTACTAGACTTGTAGAATGACCTTATTTATCATGAAGAAGTAAGGTTACCTTAGCAACCTCCACTTGAGCAACATTATAAGGCTTCAATAGATGATCGTTAACCTTATATTCATGAAAATATGTAGAACTTTTTATAGTCACCAACCTAAATTCATTGCTTGCAACTACTTAGTATAGTCCAAGCCATCTAAACTTCAGTTTTCTTGGGAATAACTACAACCTACTACTGTAGAGTAAAAGCAACATACCTGTAACAAATTCCTTTGGGGCTAACTTCTTGTCATGCCAACATTTGTTCTTCTACTTATACAGTGCAACATTGTTATAAGACCAAGGGTGAAATTGATCGAGTTTATTGAGCTACAAACATCTCTTTTCTCCTGCACATCTTAGATCAAAACTAAGAAGTTTGGTAGCCCAAAATGCTTTATGTTCTAGCTTGATTAGTAAATAGCATGCTTTCCTAAAAACTAGTCTAAATAGACACATGTTTATAGGGATCTAAAATGTAGTTTTATAGGACCAAAAATCTTCATCTAGCATATTTACCACTCTTTTCTATCACTATTGACTATTTTCTCTAAAATTTATTTTAATTCCCTATTTGACATCTCTACTTACCCATTTATTTGTGGATGATATGGAGTTGTAATTTTATATAGGACACTAAATTTTTTTAAGTAAGGATTTGAATTGATGATTAACAAAATGCTTACCCCCATCATTAGTAATAGCCACTAAGAAAAAATGCTCCTCTAAGGAATTCAAGCATTACTTGAGCATCACATATCCTAGTAGCTACTGCTGCTAACCAATTACTAACATAATCAACGATAACTAAGATGTACTTAAATTTGAAAGAGTTGAGAAAGGGTCCCCTAAAGTTAATTCCTTAAACATTAAAAATATCTACTTGTAAGACATTTTTCTTGGGCATCTCATCACATTTTGCAATATTATTAACACATTGACACCTATTACATGAAACAACAAAAAACTTAACATCGGCAAAAATAAAGGGCTAAAAAAATGACCATAGAATTTTTACCACTATGTGATTTGTTCTGTGGTGACCTCTAAATTCTCCTACATGACACACTATCATGATATGTACTTACTCCATATTAGGAAAGCATATTCGTAGCACTTGGTCAAGGCATAATTTGAATAAGTGTGGATTAAACCATAAGTAGTGTCGTACATCCGCCTTCAATCTCTTCTTCTACTACCAAGTGTAGTCCTTCGAAAGGTAGCCTTCTGCAAGATAATGGCCAATGTCAATGAACCAAGGGAATGAAATTTTGCAAGAATAAACAAGACAAATGCATTCATCGAAAAATAAATTAGAAATTTCCCCTTTTTCCACATAAGTATGATCTAATAGAGATAAATGGTCAGCTATACATTTTTTTGCTCATTTCCTATCTTTGATCTATACATCAAACTCTTAAAGCAATATAATCCATCTTATCATTCATGGTTTTGAGTCCTTCTTAGCAAAGAGATGCCAAAGGGCTACATGGTCAGACCACGCTATCACTTTAGCACCAAGAAGATATGGCCTTAATTTTTCAAAAAAGAACATAATCGCCAATAATTTCTTCTCGATGATAGTATAGTTCACTTATACACTAGTGAGTGTGTGACTTGCATAGTATATTGTATAAAAAACCTTATCTTTCCTTTGGCCATAAATCACTTCTATTGTGTAATCACTAGCATCTCATATAATTTTGAATTGTAGACTCCAATCCAGAGATGCAATGAATGGTGTTGAAATTAACTTTTGCTTTAATAAATTAAAATCCTACAAACACTCATCATTAAAAAAAGCTTTAACGTATAAATTAAAAAAGCTTTGCAATTTTTGAAAAATCCTTAATTAGCACGGCGATAAAAATTTGTATGACAAAGAAAACTTCGAATGCCTTAATACTTCCAGGGTGGTAGTTTATCAATAACATCTAATTTAGCCTTATCAACCTCAATTACATTATTAAAAATTTTATACCCTAAGTTGATTTCATGTAATTTAGCATAGCCAATTTGTTTATTTATACTTTACGAGTAAAATTCATGTGTTTTATTTTGTTCTAGGTTACTTTTTATGTCTTCTTTTTGTTTGTAGGATTGAATGTGCCTAATTAGATGATTTAAAGCATAAAAATAGGGATTTTCACTAAAGAATTGAAGAAAAGATCTTGATGACATTTTAGAGCCTGTGCCAACTTGTTACAGTGACTTAGGATGCCAACTCGAGCATTCCTGAATCGTGTTGTGAAGCAGTTTAAGCATGTTAACTAATTCCAAAGCCTATCCATGCTGATTTAACCAACTTAGCACTAGTGTGCTCACTCATCACAGCAGCCAAATAATGCAACCTTTTGACACACCTTTTCATGATTACATCCCTCTCTAAAAAGGCATCAATTCAGACACCTTTAAGCTTATAAATACATGAAGATAACTACATTTTACATATGGAAAAACTACAAAGAAACTTGAAAAAAGAGAATTAGAAAAGTTTATGAGGGAAAATAATACACCAAAAAAAAAGAGATTAAAAAAGATTATTCAACACTCAAGTATTTTTGTGAAGAAGCATAGAGGAGTCATCACCATTCTTTCTTCTATTTCTCTTTAGATAATTACTTAATGCCAGCATCTTCTTTATGTATTTGTTTTAAAAATATATATTTAGGCTAATTTTGATTATTATAATTGCAAGTATGAATTTATTTATATTAATACAAATATTTTATTTCATACATGAATGATTTAAGTTCGATTAGGTACTTAACTTGTTATGTATGCTTGATCACCATATATAATGTGTTAATTGAATTGTTAACTATGAGAATTAGGGTATTTTGTTGGAAAAGTAATTGATTTTACTTAAAGTCTATAAATCACTTAGGAGACAAGGATTTCACTTTAAGGGGTTAAAGAATAAGCCTAGAACTTCATGGTTTTCATCTATCTCAATAATGACATGAGAGTGCTTGTGAACTCTAGATGGGAATTCCCTTATTTGATAATGAAAGCTGCATCTAGGGATAGTAAACCTTTTTCTCTAATCATTGCATGTATATGTGTTTTATTGAATCTTTATATGATCAATTTATTTCTTGTAATTCTAATATCTTACTTGATCATTTGGTTGTTATCAATTTAGATTATATTATTAGTTTAATTTAGTAAACACGTAAGTATAAATGAATTCACTTAAAATTATTATATCTTATCCAACTTAGCATATATTAAGTTAATAGAAAATAAAACTCACACATATATTGACTCTCGGCATTTGATACTCTACTAATTCTATCTGATTATTAGAGACCAAGTGTAAGGCCCCTAGAATGACCTTAGTCAGAAATGTATGATTTTTATAGGGTGGTATGCGATTAAGAATTAATTAAAGATGTGAATTTTTTATTAGAGGCATGGGATTAGTGATAATTTTATTTTATTATGTTAAAAGCATGAAATTATTTTGGTATAAATTTATTCAAGAGTGTAATTGAAGCTTGAAATATTAATTGAGGTATAAATTTATAAAAATGGGATCTTAAAAGTCAAATGTGAATAAAGGAAAGAATAGATTGGTTGCTTTAAGAAAGGAAAAAAAAATGGAAAGGTCAAAGTTTAACATGCAAAAAGGTGCGAGGTTTAAGTGAGACATGCAAAAAGTGGAAGGATTAAAAAGGAAATTTTACATGTCACTATATATATAAATATAAGCTAAATTTTAAAAGAGAGAGATGAAGGGGATGACAATTGCTTGAGGAAGTTACATAAATTTCTCTCTTCTCACTCTTTCTTCCATTGTTAAATTTATTTAAGAAATCCTTGAAGAAAAATCATTGCATGTAGAATTAATCAAGGATAGTTAGTGTTAAACATTAAGGTAAGTATATTAATTTGATAATTCATATCCTCTTCTTCATCTTCTTCGTATTTGATTATTGGTTGATCGAGTTAAATGCTCAAAGATTTTTTTAAATGGATGCATTGTTCTTAAAAGAGAAGAAGAAGGGGGAAAAAGCAAGGAAAAAATGGAAGGTACAAGATTGAAGTTAAAAGGGAATTTTCGGCTAAGGTATGGGATTCTTAGGATTCTCATGTATGTATGTGATTAAATAGAGAAGATTAATGATTTGTTGTTTGATAGGTTGAACAAATGATTTGAGCCTAAATTCATAGAAGATTTGATAGGAAAAAGCATGTAAGCATTAAGATATTTAAAGTTAGGAAGCTTAAATTGAGAAAATTTTAATTTTATACTTTACGGAAGTAATATACATAATTTCACTTGCAATGATGTTGAACTGCTAATTTCAGTTTTGGAATAGTTAGTGGAAATTATGATGTAATTCCTTGTATAATGGTCATAATGACATGAGGTCTAATTCTATACAAAATAAACTTATAAATGAACATTTTATATGAGGGAATCATTGCCTAATTATATTTGTATTAATTTCTAATGTTAGTTGGAAATTCATAAGAACTGGTTGCACTGTTAAGGCACAAATTGTGGTATTTTGGGCATAAATCTTGGTAAAGGAGTCAAAATGATATGCTGTAAAATTCTAGGTAAACTAGATACATAGAAGCATAACTTTTTTAGGGAAAGTTAGTCTGATTACTTGCCCATTTTATTTTATGAATTTTATAAGTGATAATAAAAACTATTTTAGTATTATGAACAACCTATGGTTTTTCTCAAATATCTTGAGTTACAAATATGATATTAAGATAAATTTTTATGTTTTGGAAACTAGACATATAGGAAAATAAATTTGTAGAAGTCACTTAATCGAAAAATGATATTTTCCAAATAAAAATGGCACGCAATTTAGATCCAGAATGGCACCTCTGTGTATAATTTTATAGGCAGAATTTTAATTTATTTTATATTAATGTTTAAATGTTGTTATGTTAAAAATGTGCCTATATGAAAGCACAATAAATTAAATATGGCATGTAATATCATTTTTGATAAAGGTCTCTCTCTCTCTCTCTACATATATATATATATATATATATATATATATATATATAAGTAAAGATTATTGATAATGATATAAAATATTCGTAAGTAATTAAACTTATGTAAATGTTTGTTATATGTTATTATTCTTACATGTTTGTTCTCTAAAGATAAAGTAAAATTTTATTTGAACATGTACTTATACTATTAAATAAGAAATGTTTTAGTATGACCATATTCACATGTGATGCCTGAATGATAACGTGTTAAAGTACATGATCATGATGATATATGTTCAATCATCTATACTCGTATTGTTATATGAATTTATGAATACATGCATATATATATATATATATATATATATATATATATATATATATATGTATGTATGCATGTATGTATACTAGGGATTGTGTATCATTTTACATGATCTTATATGTATGATGTGCCATATTGTAAAGTTTTAAGAACGAGGCATGTTTTATGATGAGTACTTGAACAGATATGATACATTTCTTGATTGACATAGCATGATAATGCTAATATGTGTTATATAATGATAGTATGTTAAAAAATAAAATAAAATAATAATCGAATAATTATATGATCTATGCATACATAATTATGCCATAGCAACAACATATCTATCCTATGATTATACATGTGCAAATTGTATAATATAAGTACAAGCATGATATATGAAATGAACTTGAGCATAGTATTACTTGCTACTTGAGTTTGAATGTGGATAGATAGGTGCTTATAGGGATATTACAGCTGCAACCGTTTACCCTATTTGGGTCTAAATTATAGTTGATCTTATTGGATCATGAATTGGGTTGTTGGCTGACCCCGTTTTTGTCCATTTGACCGGTCCACCATACAGTCGACCCTGTTTAGGTCTATAGTTTCGATATCCTCGGATATCTATCATTTTGATACTCTCGGGTATTCACCGTTCCCGTTATCCACCTTTAGAACTTAAGCATAACAAATTTAAGTATAAATACATCACAGTTAATTATAGTATAATTTATAACTCTTGCATATGTTATATGGAATAGCTTGTTTAACCATGGTTTCCAATACATGTATATATATATCAATGTGCATATCATTTATGTAGTGATGATAATTATGGATGCTGAAGCAAATGTATGATTATGTTATTGTTTAAAATTTCATACCTTATCATATACCATTCTTTAACATGTTTTGTTTAATGTTTCAATTGATGTTTAATATATAACATTTTCCCAATCAATGTGAGTGGTTGTCTTCTATGTTTAGTATTCTCCACTAAGCTTGATAACTTAGCATGGGTTATTTTATCCTTATAGGTTCTTCTGTAATAAAAGCTTTCTCTCAAAAACGTACTCTGCATCAGGACAGGCTAACACCAATTCATGGAAGTTGATTTAGGGACTTTTGGTTAATTTTGTATAAGTTAATTAATATGCTTAAATTATATATGTAAGCTATATAACATCTGTGAAGATAAGGTTTTTATAAACTAACTATGAAAATGAGTTGTATGTGCATGCACTTAGGAGGTAGATTGATAATATGTCAATTGAAATGCATGATGCTATATGTGAGTATTAACATGAAAAACTAGCATAAATATACCTAGCATGATTATGATACATACATGTGGTGGGCTATTGAGTATATGAATTAAATTAATGTGAAGGTGTAAGAGACACTTATATTGCTCACAGGAATACAAACAGTTAGAGTTGCGTCTAATTGATAAGCATGATGATTAAATTAATTAATCATTTTATGACTAATATTGGTTAATTGGGTTAACATCCTAATAAGATATAATTGAATTGTATGGCATGGTATTTGATAAAGGAAATAGACTATGGTGTTTCACCCAGGTAATAAAATTTACATTATAGCATAAGATTATACCTTCCCTCACCATAAAATCACATTTTTCCCAATTTACGACAAGGCTAGTTTCCTCATATCTTTCCAATACTAAAGTAAGATTGGTTAGATAACTTTCAAAATCAGGACCATGCAATTTAAAATCATCCATGATTTTTTGGATTAAATCATGAAAAATGGCCATCATACACCTTTAAAAGGTATCAGACACATTGTAAAGGCCAAAAGGCATTCGCCTATATGCAAAGGTACTGTAAGGGCATGTAAAGGTGGTCTTTTCTTGGTCTTCAAGGGATATAGGTATTTTCATGTATCTTGAGTAACTATCTAAGAAATTGAAATTTCTATTCCCTGCAAATCTTTCTAGTATTTGATCAATAAAAGGTAAAGGGAATTGATCCTCCTTATTAGTATTATTCAGCTTCCTATAGTTAATACATACTCTCTAACCCATAACTGTGCATATGCGAATGAGTTAATTATTCTCATTAGTCACTACACTCATACCCTTCAGTTTAGGAAAACATTAAACCAAACTAACCCAACTACTATTGAAAATAAGATACATAATACCTACATTGAGTAATTTAAGCACCTCATACTGCAAAACCTATTGTATTGTTGAGGGTAGTTAGCTTTGGGGCTACACCACTTATTTAAAGTCATTCCATATGGGAATCTAATATGTACAAAAGCTAGGATTGATTCTTTTAAGGTCTAAGGTCTCCCATCCACTGGCTCCTCAATGATTCCTTAATACTTCAATAATCATCTCTTCCTCCAAACATGTCATAAAAGAACAAATGATTATAGGATTTGCATTTTCCTCTAATAACACATATTATAAATAGGAGGGGAATAATCTTCCTCCTTCACATTTCCTTCATCATGTGCTTTCTCTAGTTCCTTCAACAGGTTTTCATTTTTCTCTCCTACACATTCCTTGTTATTGGGATGTAGTAAACAACTTTAAAGCTCATCATCTAAAAAAATCTCCTTCTAAGTCTCACCAACACATTCCTGATTACTATCAATGAAGCACACATATTCTTCAAAGTCATATGAAGGATGTTGCATCACTTTATTCATATTGAAAGCATCTCCTCATCATTGAATCTCAAGGTAACCATTTATCCATGAACTTTTATCAACGTCTCTATGGTGTTCAAAATGATCTTTCAATAATTAAAGGTACTTTCCTATCTTCCTCCATATCCATTACAATAAAATCTATCGGAAAGATGAAATTTCCCACTTTAACTAACAATTCCTCAATCATACCCTTTGACCTTTTCATAGATCTATCTTTCTATTGCAGTGTCATTCAATTTTCTTTGATGTCTTTCGAGTCTAATTTCCTATAAATAAAGTAAGGCATCAAATTTATGCTAACATTTAAATTGAATAAAGCATAACCAATAAAATTCCCTCTTAATTCACATAGCAAAGTGAATCTTTCTATATCTTCTAATTTTTTAGGGATTTTATTCTTTCAGATAGCAGTACAATTTCAGACAATTATAATATAACTATATGCTCTAGCTTTTTCTTATTCAAACATAACACTTTCATGAACTTAGCATATTTAGGCATGTGTAGTAAAGCTTCAACAAAAGGTAAATTCACAAGCAACTTTTTAAACATGTCAAGAAATCTAGCTAATTATTCGTTTTCCTTTTCTTTCATAGCTAGAGAAGGATAATGTAATTTAAACTCATTGATAATAGGTCACCAGATTTTTTCTTACCTTTATCATTAATAACAACATTAGGCACTTCATTAATAAGATTAGGTTCAAAAATACTGACCTCTATTGTTTGTTTCACCATTTGTGAGGAAAGCTTACCTTTTTCAATCCCCTTTACCTCTTTCTCGCTCCTCAAAGTAATAGTTTTTGCCTCTTTCTTAGGATTATGATCCACAATAGATGGGAATTTACCATTAATCCTTTTAGGGAGAGAATTTGCAAGTTACCCTATCTGAATCTCTAAATTTTCTGATGGACGCATCCTAATTTCTCATCCAAATATCTTGTGATCACCATCTAGCATATTGACTTGCCAGTAAAGTAGATTATATAATCATCATATTGTTAAACATCTCTTCTAAGCTAGGTTTCCAATCTTATAGGTGTTGAGGTCTTGCTTGGAATCCAAGTGGTTGGTAAGGTGGAGCTTGATAGGTAGATAGAAAGTGTGTTAGGGCTAAAGATTGATAAGGTTGGTGGTTTTTGGCATGGTGAGCTGTGCTTTGGTTGAAGGGAGCTATAAGTTGAGTGTTGGAAGTAAAAGCATGATTCCCCTCTTTTTAAGAAAAATTAGGATGATTTCTACAACCAGGATTATATGTGTTGCTATAAGGGTTTATAGTATTGACCTCCTCAATTACTACACCTACCACATCTTCAACCATATTTTCCAATACCCCATGTATTCCTCTATAAGTATTACATTCTTAAGAAAATACTAACATATTTTATGCCTTCAACACACTCAATTCCTTCTTTATCGGCTCCATTTGAGCCCTAAGCATTGCAAACTCATTTATACTATGCACTCCTTGCTTTTTCTATATAGTCCTTGTATTTTTCCATTGAGCTTCATTCATGGAAAACTAATTGAGCAACAAAAAAAGCTTTCTCTAGTATTTTGTTCTCAAAACTTCGACTTTAAGCTGCATCTAGGAGAGATCTTATTGACTTATTTACACTTGCATAAAAAGTAGACATTAGTTGGTGCATAGCAATTCCATGGTGTGGATAACTTTTTAAGTGCCTCCTAAATCTCTCCCAAGCCACATGGATTGGTTCCTCATAAAGCTATTGAAAATTATGAATATTATTCCTAATAATGGCCATCTTGATTGATAAGGAGAATCTAACTAAAAACTTCCATTACATCTACTTCCAAGATCTTATATACTAATTTGGCACCTTTTCAACCAATCTTTTACCTTACTAATAAGGGTGAATGGATATCACTTCAGTTGGATAGCATTTGTAGACACATTTGGACTTTGCATGGTGTTGCTTATCTCCAAATATATGTTAAAATGTTAAGCTAGATCTTTAATCTCAGAGCTTAAGAAATAATTCTTTTGGACCATTGTGATAGTGGTGAGTTTATACTCTAAATAGTTATTTTGAGGCAACATGATGGTCTTGTGCTCCTCATTCCACATAGGAGTGTAATAATCCCTATTGGTCTTTGGTTTTAACCCATTCCCTTAGGCTTAATTTTGAATGACTTGTCCTCTAAGTAAAGGTGGTGGATTCCTAAGAAGCATATCATCACATGGCTCTTCCTGCGGATTAATGTTTGCTATTGTTGCCTTCTTCTACATAATGTCCTCTCAATCTTATGGTCAATAGGAAAAATTAGTTGATCTCTTACCATACTAATTTGATACTTGGAAATAATAAAATAAAAATATAAATAAAATAAGAAAGAATAAGAAATAAAAAAAAAGATTAGCACACAAATTTCACTGTAAAATAAAAAATAAAAGCCAATTCCCGACAACGGCACCAAAAACTTAACTGGCGTTTAGCAAGTATACTAGATCAGTTAAGTAATATAGAAAATAATGTATGAACGAATTTCCCAAAGTTTGAAATGATTATAAATTAACTAAGAAAAAATTAATACTGAAAAAAATTAAATACAGAATAAAATTTAAGATATGATAAAGATTAATGACTAAAATTCTTCTGCTAAGGGATTATCCACCTCAAGTTTTATTAATAATGACTCAATTGTAAATAATACAAGTAGTCATAAAAAACTAGCAAAAATCATATAGCTTGCTTAGAATATCATTCTAGAGTAGTATATCCTCAAATTTAGAATAATCTAATATCTAGCATGCAAATTTTATTTTAAACTCCTAAACATTTTTTAAATCCTTTTTTAAGAAATCTAACTCTAGCTTATTCTTAATTCAATTTCTTGATTCTTAATCAACTAATGAACAATTCATTATTATCTCAAATTTCCACAACACACTAATGCATGGATATGAGTAGAATAAGTTAAAAACAAGCAAACTAATAACTCCAATTCAATACTTAATTGTTATTCATTTTTAGTCTGGTTTTGGTGTCTTTTCTATGTTTTTTGTTGCTTTCAATAAATTTTGCTAATAATAGCTTAATTTTGTCTTTTATACACTTTTGATGTCACTTGGTGATGTTTTGTTTTGATTTGTAGAGAATTCACGTACCTCATGGTGGCAACCATTTGGTTGTGACTATAACACCCTATTTTTAAACATAATTCTATACATCATGTTTGATTATAAATAATGTCACATGATCCCTATTATAACTAATCTCCTTCATTGATGATTAATAGCTTAATTTGTTCTTTAGTTTCTGGTGTTTATTTTAGCATCGTGAAATTTCTATTCATTTGTTATAAGTTTCGACAACATAATAGCTTGTAAACATTGCTACTTAATCCTGTAAATGAACAAATTAACACTCCCAAAAGATAATATCCATCCCCAATGCTCCAATAACATTCATACCACTTCAAAAATCAACCATGATCCATCATCACAACACAATTCTTAAAAAATTACCATTCACATACACATTAAATGATACATTTACAACTATTTGTCATTCTTTATATAACAAAACTTAATACATGCCAATTATCTAATGCTAATACAAAATACAACTATACTTCACAACATCGAAAGAGTTATATGCACATGTCTCTTGCATTTTTGTTATGCAATCTTCAGTATTTGACCTTGCAACATTGCTACCTAGTGATGGTTATAATTACACAAAATTTCAACTATATAAAACTACTTCAAATAAATCACCATTTTACCCCTTTATGTTACTTTTATCTAATATGGTCAACTTTTATCCTCTTGTTATCCTAATTTACTATTTAGTTCCTTTGTATTTACTTTTCTTATAAATAATGCCACATAATTCTTACTTAATTGGAAAGTTACCGTTTGGTTCTCACGGCTTTCCTATTTCTCATTTTCAATAATAAATTTACTCTAATGTTATCCTTTTTGGTCTCTTTTTGTTTTATTCCATTCTAAGTTTAAAATTTAAATTTTAGTCCCTGTACTTTTCATGTGATGGCAAATTATGGTCTAATCCCTAAACTTTTTCTTTCATCATTTTTTACTTGGTTTGACCTCAATTTGACCCTTTTTGATTCCTTTAACTTTTATTACATTCTAAATGTAAAATTATATTTTAGTCCTTATGTTTAAATATGAGTGGAAAATTAAGTTTTTTCCTTGAACTTTTCCTTATTTATGATTTTACCCCTATTTTACTAATTTGACTAGTTTAACATTTATTATCGTATTTTGTAGAGAGAAAAGGGTTGAGCTTGAATTGTGAACAAATCTATCAAATGGAGATACAATGCAAAGTTTATCGTTATTGTGAAAATTTCAGGTAGTAATTTATTCTTTAAAGGAATCTTTGTAAGTCCTTGCTTATCAATTGTTAGTGTTAGTTGCTCTAAACAAATCAATCAAATTCAAAACCTATAATCATAGTTTGATATAAGTGTGGGGTACTCCAAGTGTGGAGGAGAATGATATTAAGCTTTTAAAATATTATTTGATCTAAAGTACTTTCTGTGAAAAAATTTGAGTAGAATTCTTCTCTTTTTTTATGTTTCATTGGAAAAAATTATGCTGTATTCTGGCAATGATGATGAGCTGAATAAGGGTGGAGATAAAGCCTTATTTTGATAGAGAGGTGGTGGACTGATATACAAAATGATTGTTTTAATTTATATTTATTAATCCTAATTTTGTGAGCCTTACCTCAGCCACATTACAACCTATTTAAAACCTAAAGATCTTATCTTGCTTAGAGCTGTTTATAGAGCAAACCTTGCTAAAGGAGAGGCCTATTGTTAGATTTTAACGGTTACATGCATCGCATACATGAGCGAAATTTTAAATTTTTTCAAACAAAAGGTTTGATCTTGCCATGATTATACAATATAACTATATGAGAATAAGAAAAATCACCTCTAATTTTTGTTGAACAGTTGATTTTACTTCGCACCGGGTTGTCGCAAACCACAGTGTCCAAAATCGAACACCTCCAATGAGTAATCCACACTAGAGAGGGATAAATTGAACCAAAAAATTGGTATTTTTCAAGGAGTGGCCGAAATCCTCAAGAGCTAGCTTGAGAATGGCGTAGAAGAGAGAGAGAGAATAGAGAAAAAGACATTCTTTTCTGTTTTAACTCTTAACTCTTATCCTCATCAGTTAGACTTTTTAATTCAAATTAAAACTCTAACTTTTAAATGAGATAAGACTCTTTAAAATTGCTGGAGAATTATCAATTGGGCCTCTGGGCTTAAATAAATCCAAATTAAATCTTTTCATAAAAGACTATGCACAAAATCCACAAACTAGGCCCTATGTGCATTTAATTGGATTTAAATACCCAAATGGATTCCAAATACAACCAAATTAAATATGTGAGTTCCATAAAAATTATGTAACATATATAAATTAATTTGGTCCAAGAAAAATCCCTCTAAGCCCTTCTGTATGGAGTTGGTGTGTGGCCCTCTTCTGGAGGGCTTTCGCCAACTTCTTCATTCCTTTGGCCCTTTATAATTTCTCCAATGAACCTATTAATTATTATATCAATCCTATAACACTTATAGTAGTATTATAACACTTATAAGACAATAATAATTAATCATAAAATACATTATTTCAATTAGGTCCAATTTACAAAACATTTCTCAAAAGTTTCGCGGACAATTTTTCTTGATCATAATTAATTAAAATCTTTAATTAATTATTATCTTATTCACTTGTCTACCCTTATAATAATATCAAATATAATTATCCTTGTTATTTTACCATTTTACCCTTTTCTCTATATGTGTGTGACCTATTGGGTTCCTGTCCATGTTGGCAGTATAAAATGTAATTATGAATTCTATCAAAAACTCACATAATTTAAACTCTTTTAAATCATTTTATCAATCTCCATTGATGTTCTTATACATCATTATACAAGTCATAATTAGCCTCTAGCTAGGCATCATGACTACCCAAATGTCAGGAAAGTCATGTGGTTTGACTGTACCCTTCCATAGAACAGTTACCGTGCAATTACTCCTTTCACCACACTTAGCTCAATTAGATCATGAGTATGGATTTCTGTCAACTCATATAAATCTAATTATGTATGTTCTATTAATTTAACCATTGTTCCCAAAATGCCCCCTTATGGATCTCTATCCATCTTGGCATTTCACTCTGGCCAGTGATTCACTGAATAAGTTAATTACAGAAACATGCAAGATAACTTCCCTTATTAAATCTGGGATGGTGAATCCTTTGTTAATCACTCAACTACCTTCGAGTAGGTCATGATATACCCAACCTCCTAACTATGTTCACTCCCAGTTGGAAGTAAGCAGTTATGGAGTCAAAGTATACCACTTGCTACTTAAGATAACTTTGGTGATCTCAAGTTTAAGGATACTTGCACCACTGCTATGAAGAGATTCCTCACTGACATAGATTTAATATCCATGTGAGGATTCTCTATGCAGGTCTCCAATGAACTTGTTCTTCTAACAAGCATCCATATGTTAGCTTTGATTATCACCCATAATCACAGTTATGAGAACCACTGCTTGAACCATTCAATAAGCATAACATGAGCTAGTCTGTCCGAATTAACAATGTCCTGTCTTGTTAATTCTATGACTAGGGATATTTAGATATTAACATATTTGCATGCAATAGACATCTCATATCATGAACACTTTCATGATTGTCTTTGCACTGTGTTTATAATATCTAGGACTTCATTTATTAATTTAAGTTTTACAAACTCATGTATTTAAACATAGCATTAATAAATGAATAATGCCTTTTATTAAGAATATAAAGTCATACATATGAAAAAAAATCCCTATTACATGGGCTCTAGGGCATACTCTCTAACACCTATAGTGTCTCTTGAGTTTCAGGAGTGAAACCATATGTGCAAGTCTTTTGCATATGAATTCTTTTCTCAGTTATTGAATTGCACTGGAATTTTTTTCTTAAAATGTTAAAATTATTTTGGCCTAGTGTGTGCACGCATAGGGAGACTAATAAACAGTCGCTAATTATTGGCGGAAAGTATACGCACCCTGTTTTGCGTCGAAATTAGCAACTAATTTTTTCGTCGCTAAATTTTATAATTTTTTATTCAAGAAATTAGTTCCAGAAATTTTAGCGACTAACATTTTAGTCGCTAATTTTGGAAGCAAAATTTAGCGGCTTTTTTGCAAAAGTTTAGCGGCTAAAATTTTTCTGTCGCTAATTAGTATTTTGTTACGGTACTACAATTAGCAACGGAGATATTTAGTCGCTAATCCATCGCAAATAAATTAAAAAATAAGTTTTTTAATTTCACTCCCATGGTTTATGTATAATTTCAAGTAATTTTAATATAGACCATATGAAATGAATATTTTATTTTGTAACAAAAAATTATAAATTATTTTATAAGTTGATAATAATTTTTTATCAATTATACCAAAATTTAAAGTTATTTATTTAGAAAATTTACATTTTTAATAATAATAATAAACTAATTATTATGATTATTATATATTTGCATGTTCAAAATTAATAAAAATAAATATTTATAAAATAGTAATATAAAATTTATTATTTCATTTAAAATAATAATAAAAAAATTTGTAATTTATTTTTATTTTATAAAATTTAAATCAAATATTAAATTATTAAGAATTCTATTGATTTCTTTATCAATTATCCCAAAATATATCCCCAAATATAAACTTATTTATTTAAAAAATTTACATTTTTAATAATAATAATAAAGTAATTATTATAATTATTATATAGTCATATTATGAAAAATAATAAATATAAATAGCTATAAAATAATAATATAAAATTTATTATTTCATTTAAAATGATTAAGAAAAATTTATAATTTATTTTTATTTTGTAAAAATTTTGAGCAAATTTTAAATTATTAAAAATTTTATTTATATATATTTACAAAATTATCCTTGAATACAAGGATAAAATGATGAAATTTGGTAGGGACATTTTAGTAATTTCAGAAATTTACCCTACATATAAAAATAATATTTTCTCTTCCCTCATCTCTTTTCACCGTTTCAATTTAATGTGTATATGATTTTAAGCTTAATTTATTATTTAATTGAATAATAATTAATTAATTGAATTAAATTTTGTTTTTAATAATTGAAATGTCTAGTTCTATAACTAAATTATTTTTATTTAAACTTAATTTTAACGTCCCAAAAATTTGAAATTGTGCGGGAGCACTTTTAATATGGGTGTATAGTATTTTGATACTGGTTCTAGGATTGATTTGTTTGCATAATTTCAAAAATTTAAAGTGATAATTTGAATTTAAAGCAAAAATTTAAAAACTAATGACAAAGAATTTAAAACAAATAAATGTATAATAATTATTAAAATAATTAAAATAATAATAATAAGATTTAAGTTATAGCTCGCAATCCGACGAACGAGGGTGGACTTTGGAGCACGTGAATGCCCTTTTGATGTTGCCGATGAAGCCACCTTCAGCTGAACATGTAACGCTCTGACTCTGAGTCGACCGAAAATATTTCTAACTTATGAATAATATTTGATTTAGGTGAGCAAGGGTATGATTTTATCGAGAGTTTAGGTTAACTAAGCAATTATTTGTGAATTTTTGAATTTAGTGTTGTTAAATTAAAATACATTTTAATTTACAAAACCACAATTAACTTAAATTAAGTATATAATAATAATAATAATAATAATAATAATAATAATGATAAAAAAACATAAAAGCCTAGAAAATTCGGGATCTAAAAAAAGTGGTGGCCATTAATTGATAGTGGCATTTTGAGGCTACAAAAAAAAAAGGGAGAACTGATCGTGGGGGAGATTGGTAGAGACGGAATAGGAAGGGACGCCGACCGTCATTGTGTAATGTCCCGATTCTAAGTCGATCGAAAATATTTCTAACTTATAAATAATATTTCATTGAGGTGAGAAAGGGTATGATTTTATCTAGAGTTTAGGTCGATTAAGCAATTATTTGTAAATTTTTGAATTTAGGGTTGTTAAATTAAAATATATTTTAATTTACAAAACCATAATTAACTTAAATTAAGTATATATATAATAATAATAATAATAATAATAATAATAATAATAATAATAATAATAATAATAATATAGTCAGAAATTCTTAATTATTGACTAATATGTAATTAAATTGAACAACTAATTTTATTTTACCATCATGTTATAGGCTGTTGGGCTCAATTGTTGTTAGTCCATCAAAGCCCAACCAGCAAAACGCGTCGTTTAGCCATAAACCCTCACTATACTAACCCTCAAATCCCCTTTCCCAACATATTTGTTGTTGCTCTGCCACTGCAGCTCTCTCAATCACCCTCCGAACCCTAACAATGGCAGCACAAGCGACTCCAATAGAGTCTGTCCAATGCTTCGGGCGCAAGAAGGCTGCCGTCGCCGTCACCTACTGCAAGCGGGGAAGAGGTTTATCAGAAGTACGTTGATGAACAGAGCAAGAAGGAGATCAAGGATATCTTGGTTAGGTACGATAGGACTCTTCTCGTTGCTGATCCTTGGCGCTACGAGCCCAAGAAGTTCGGTGGTCGTGGTGCTCGTGTCAGGCTCCAGAAGAGTTACCGTTGAGTTGGATTTTATGTTTTTAATTTATCATGCTTCTATGGATTTTGACAGTGTTTGCAAGTTATTGATTTTAGTAATTTGAGCACTTAGATGTGGATTCTTTTTGAGCTTTCGATCATGAAGTGAGTTTCTCTTCATCGACCTTATGGTTGCTAAAGTTTTGAACTTTGTTGTCAGGATAATATTCTGGTTTACTATTGTATCAATTTTAATCGCGCGAAATTAATTTTTGTGAACTGTTGTATTCAGGTTTGTTGCTTGAAATGCTTGGATCAACAAGGACTGGGAATTCGAAATCGACCTGGAAGGTAATCTTGCATTTTTTTTTACTCGTATATTTTATCTTTCTCAAGGTTGTAACAGTGAGGTGATTATTGACACTGATAGTTCCATGCCTCTCTCAGTTTCTGTATTTTCTTTTGGAGTGAAAGTGCTATTTGCATATATTATATTTGACAAAGCTGTACTCCTTGCAATGTAAAAGATTTGGAACTGTTCTCATAGCTCACCTCATCTCTATTCATGTCTTGTGCTATAGGCTTTTTGGTTTTAATGGAGGTAAGCTGATAATGGATGAGCGGATTGACCTTAGCATGAGTGATCCTGATTTGGTTCCTCTTCTTATTAAGGTTCTTTTCTTTCTCATTACTTAGACATAATTAACTTTAAAGTATAGAGCCCTTAAGTTGGTATTAGATCTTGTTTCAACCATTTTAACCTAGGTTGGAGAAGGCAAAAGGGTCACGAGTTTAAGTTCAGACTGGGACTGAATCTAAAAAGAAAAAGCAAAGAAATATGTAATGGTCTTATTAACAATTATGTGAAATTCAAAATAAATTAGTATAATAAACTTTATTACAAATGTAATGAATTATTATTATAAGTATTGTTAAGCATTAATAAATACAATTCTTATATTGAAGAATAACTCAACATTTGGTAGATGATAAATATTTTGTATGTGCTTTTGAGTGGCCCAACTCCACTAGTGCCCCAACTCCATCAGCCGTTTGAAAACCAACCAAACCAAATAACTAACTAATTTTAATTAACTTATTAGTTAAAATATATTAAAACAATTATAATAAGCAAATATGTCTTATATATAACTATATAATATATAATTAATTTATTAAAGTTATTTTATCTAGGACTCTTATTATGCTTCTTACCTATGGTGGGGTTCCAAAAGAGTTCTTTCTGAACTTATTGAATAAAAACTTGGAAGAAGCACAAGGTGCACTCAAGAAAGAGCATGCGGCTTATAATGGTAGTTTTCTAATTGTGAGTACTAGTTTTGGTTGATTGAGTTATGTCTCTTTGGAAAGTCTGCATATCTTTGTTTGTCAATCAAATTATTTTCTTTCACCATTTGTTTACTGGTTTGCTGTTTAAGTATTTCATTCTTTTTTTAAATGGGTGCTATTAGAGGTAAACGAACTGTTAATTACATGTTTTTAGTTACAAACTGCATATGTAACAGCTACTTCATTTATTCAATTAGCATCTTAAGTTATGAGAGCTTGAGATTTCATAAAGTCATTTTCATATTTCCTCTATACTTTATTGATTTATGTTTCAAAATATTACATTTTACTAAATTACGAGTTAAATAAATTATTATGTCCTATTAGATTAGGAATTAAATATTATACTAATATATACATTGAAATATAGATATACCAAGGTTGTTAGACCAGCTGATTGCTTTGTACAGGTAAATGACAAAAGCTCGTATCAAGTAGAAATTTCAGATTGTAGAGAGCCTAGCAATCCTAAAGTATTCAACCTTAATGATGTAAAATTAGGAACTAAGGAACAACTTCCTGCATCATTTCTTCTTTGGTAAAATAAAGATAAAAAAATCAATAAATAACTAAAAAAATCCTGCATTATTCCATTTAATCATTTTTTCCTTTTGTTTTTGTTTTACTTTTTCCTTATTCGTCATTAATTTTTTCCTTTTGTTTTTGTGTTTCAATCTATTCTCAGACATTTAATCATTTTATATGAACAAATTGCTCCATCTGGACCATTTTTAAGAGGAAAAAAAAGATAGCAATTATTTGTTGCATAATCTATAGAAGAAAAAATTCCACCTTTTTTATATTCATCCATGTTGGGGGCAAAGATGGTGGTGCCTTTATATTGCATATTGCATTCCTGACCTTCAGAGTGATCCAGAACATGTCTGCTTTAAGGATTCTTGTTGTGCTTGCTGTATGTTTTCTTTCAATGATTATTATGACACAGGTTGTTGACATCAGCTCTTCAAGGTGATGAATGTAATACATGGGCTGAGGCACTACAGTCTGAACATATTCTGGGTTGCATTTCATGGGTTGTGGAAAATACCTTGAATCCACAGCTTCTGGAAAAGGTAGGACAAATTGTCTCAAAGAATTTCCAGTTATTATTGCTGCAACCTTTTGCGTTTGGCATGCACAATGTATATATTTGTATGAAAATGAAAAGCATGCTTAGCTCTAAGCCTGCAAAGAACATGGTATAATTGCACATCGATTTTTTGATGTATAAAGTTGAACGAGTCTTGGAAACTGTATATTGAATTAGAGTTTTTTTTTAAGTTTGATACGGGTGATTAATTATGTTAGTATGTATGGCAGAAAGTTAAACAGAAGGGTCTAACTGTTGCTAATGGTCCAAAAGCAGATGCAGAATAATTATGGCAGATGCAGAATAACAGATCAATGTTGTCATTGAATTAAAATTTGATTTAAATTGGTTGTGTTTATTTTTCAGATCTGAAATTGGAGCTACACTTTTTTCCTTGAAGCGATGGCTCTGGTGAGTTTGAATGTTCTTATTCTGTTGAAAATTCTATAAGCAATTCCATATATAATTCCCCTTCTTGATTCTTATTTGTAGTTTGTGATGCTATATTTTTTATTTAATTCCTCATGCCTGATTGATATTTAGAAATCAATTGAGGATTTGTGACATAGTTGCTTAATTTAAATAGGCATTATTAGCATGCTCTCTGCTTCTCATTCTTGTCTCTTTTGGCTTACTTTACAGGTACTGCACTCAGGAAAGACAAACAAAAATGCATTAGTTTTTTTTATTTTTATTTTTTGTGGATTTGAAACGATGATTTGGTTAAATATTTAGCTCCATGTTGGAGACTCCTGATGGTCCTGTATTCGAGAGCAATGCTATTGCTCGATATGGTAAGTCTATTGTATCCCATCTGCTTACTCCTGCCTTTTTTTCCGTGGTGATTGTATTGCAACTTGAATATGCTATTTGTTATGCAGTTACCCGTCTGAAGGCTGACAACCCTCTATATGGTTCATGCCCCATTGATTATGTAAGATCTCATGCTTGAAAAGACTGTTCCTTTCCTTATCAGCTATGCTCTTTAATTGTCACCATGTTTCTGGTTTGTGCATTCAAAGAATTGTCCTTATCTATAACTTTTATTGAACAAGAATTATCAGGCTCTGAAAATCAGAAAGAATGTACTTCTCAAATACCATATGCGTGTCCATTATGGATGTAATGCATGGATTGATTACTCTCTATTGCATTTAGTGATTGGCGTGTAATTAAGTCTATCATTGTTTATTGCATTTATGAGCACACCTCTGCTATATTTTTCGCTAACTTCTCTGTTTTGTGTATTAGTTTTGCATTTGATTAGGACTGTGAGGAATATAGTGAACACTGGAAGGACTGCGAAGTTCTTTTTTTTTTTTTTGTAGTATATTGTATAAAAATTTGTTAGTAGTATTATTTAGTTTGAATTTTTTTCTAATTATTTGTAAAGTATTGCATAATTTAATTTACTTTTATGATATATTTTTTAAATTAATAATATTTGAGAAATTTTATTTATATAAATTAAATTCTGAATGTTATAATAATAATAATAATAAAATATTATAAATGAATTGTGATGAAATTTGCATTAGTTGCGGTGTTATTTTTTGCATTTTATGAATATTTATTAGCGACGGAAATTTTGTCGCTAAAAAACTATCAGTATATTTGTCTCGACTAATTTAAGAATTTATTTAGCGACGGAACAAAATTAGCGACGACAATTTTCGTCGCTAAATTAGCGACTGTTCGTCACGGCATTGCTAATTTACATTAGCGACGGAAAGCAGGTAATTAGCGACGGCAATTTTTTTTTTTTAGTGTTGTAGCTCCCATTATTCTAATTGGAGGTGTAATGTTATAGTGGGTAGTTTACTTGATGCTTAATCAATTAATCACATTAATGTAAATGCATGTAATATATATAAAATCCTTTACAAATAAAAGTCTATGCTGTCAATTTTTTTTTCTTCGCTTAATAAATTAATTAAAATATAAAACTGTACCTATAAATTCACATGTTCCTATCCTTATCTGCTTCCGATCAACCACTGCTCCAATTTCAGTTGACACACTAACATGTACCATACCATATATCTCCTGCTTATGTTTCCTCTTTAATTTAATTACATATCCATTAATGCAAATATTGCCAAAATTTTTTTATATGATTTGGATCATTTTTTTAAATGGATTATGCAATTATTTAAATTAACTATTACAGTCCTATTTGAGGATTAATGGCAGATTCAAATACTCATCTACAACATTCAAACAATCAAAATTCCATTAAATAAAAAGAAATTAATGATGAGTAAAGAGTAATAAATTAAGATAGTGTATTTAATTACCTTCATCCATCTTTGTGCTCACCGGACCGTCATCGGAGCTTCCCCGGAGCTCCACCATAACACCTTGATGTTTTCGTCATGAAGGCCATAACCTCAAGATCCCATTTTCGGTGACCACGCGCCCAACCGCTACGCTGTTTGGTCGGGATCTGCTTAAAATCGACTGGCTTCCTTGTTTCTCGATCTATCTATGGCCGGCGATTGGAGACAAACGGTGGGTGTCAAGGTGAGCACCTCACCTTAGGTGACTCGCCGGTGGTTAGCGTTGTTGAGCGAAGGTGAGGAGGGCGACAATGTCAGCTCCTCTTCCCCTTTTCCGTTACCCATCTCCCCTTCCGTCCCCTGCTTTTTTCTTTTTCATTTTTTTCTTGCACATTTGGGAACTGCATCCTTTTACTTTAATATATACGGGCCTATGTGACTTTAATATCTTGAGAGTAACAATAGCTTGAAGTTAAGCCCTTAGAATATCCCCACCGTTCGATATTAAGTGAATTTAGGAGATTCTAATTTGCTGAGCAAAATGTGGCCGTTAATTACAACATATCTACACCATAACTTATTTCTCTTATTTAAAATTGATTTGACTTTAAGGATTCGTATAGCGTTGAATTTTACATAGCTTCATTATTTATTGATAACTAGCCTATTTCATTCTCACTTTTATAATTAAGTTTGGAGATTTAATTATCCGAATTCATGTTCAAGGTCTTTTTCAAAATCAGTTACACGTATCAAATAGTAATTAATACTTGAGTTAATATATCAAATAGTAATTAATACTTGAGTTAGCAAGGATTATTCGAAAAAAATGATTAAAAAAATAATGGTAGAAGAGTTTTATCATCAGATTGAGTTTATAGATTTAGAAATGTGCAATTAGTCAAATAAATTAAATATTAATTAACTTCCTTTGTAATTTTGCAAGATTCTCACATATATATAAAGCTAGTTAAAGTTGAATATTTGAAATATTAGAAGTTGGTTTAATAATCAGTATTCGATTAAAATTATGAAAAAAATTAAAATTAATGTCTATATTTATATTTATAATTAAATTAGAGAATCACATGTAATGCAATTTAAACGGTTAAGATTTTAACTAATATTCCAATTGAACTCTTTTGCTAATTATAAAATATATATGTCAATTTGATTTTTATTTAAAAGAAAACAGCGGGCCATGCCATTTCTATTAATAATAATTGCCAAGGACATTTATGATTCCCCCTTGTCTACTTAGTGGGTTTTGCAATCCTTTCCTTTCCATGTATTCATTTATATAATTAATATGTTTTTTAATAAATATTAATTCTAATTAACATATTTTTAAATTAATATGTTAACATAATTAATTAGTCACTTTAATTAATAATAATAATAATAATAATTACATATTTATATGTTAAATTATTTAGATAAAAATTTATTATTAATATAGTTACTAAATAAAAATTTACATGAATTTAGTTTATATTAACTTATAATTTAATTAATTAAGTGACTTAAACTAAAATTTATAATTTCATGGTTTTAAATTAAAGACAAAGAATAAAAATGGGTTTTCATTTTCCCTACAGAATGAAATTTCCATAGGTAAATTACCGACGGATTTCCGTTGGTAATTTACCCGTCGATAATTTACCTACAGAAATTTCATTCTGTAGGGAATTTATCTATGGAATCGTAATTTCGTAGAAAAATTTCCTACGGAATAATATTTCCGTAGGTAATTTACCTACAGTATTATTGTTCCGTAGGGAAATTACCAACGGAAAAATATTCGGTCGGTAATTTTCCTACGAAAATACGATTCCATCGGTAATTTACCTACGTAATGAGGATTCTGTCAGTAAATTTCGTGTGCAATTTAGCCACAAAATATTGGCGCCAAATTTAAGACGGATTTTTATGAATCCGTCGCTAATTTTTGTCGATAAATTTTGGCTGCAAATTTCCCTCCATTATTTACAACGGATTTATTATTCCATCACAAAATACATATTTTTAGATATTTTTCCGTCGGGAATTGCCTACGAAAAATTTTTCGTCGGTAATTTTCCATCGGTATTTGAGAATTTTCTTGTAGTGGAGATAAAAGTGCAAGGATAGTTTTATAATGCTTTAAAGAGTTTGTATATAACTCAAGGTAACGCTATAATAGCTTAATAATAATAATTAGTATTCAGACAAATGGATATATATATCTTATCCATGAAAGATGCTATATATATGTATAAGAAATGAAAATTAATTGAATTTATTATATATTGAAAGATGCAGTTTATTAACTTAAAGTCTTATGATTATAAGATGGCTTCTATAAATGTGGATTGATATTGCCATTTCTTAAAAATAGTTAAAGTATATGAATATGTGTAAGAATAAATAAGTGATAAATAAATGGCATAGTTAAAGAGTGTTTGTCAATTGATAATGTTTCATAAGCAAAAAAAAAAACCTTATAAGTCAAGATGATTAGTTAAGAATAACATAAAGAAATTAAGAAAGTAAACTTGATGTAAAGATTTTTAGGGTAAGATGAGTATTATTATAAGCATGAAACCAATAAGCAATGGAATATCAATAAGTACTTGATATTAGTTAAAAGTGTAAATAAAAGATGATATAGTCCCTAAAAATCTATGTGAATATGGTTTAAATGTTTGGTTATATGCTCAAAGTTATGCTTGGATGTGATTGCGTTTTTGACAACCTTTGTAAGAGGTTGTCGACATGTCTTATGTTCCCTACAAGCTTTGTAGCTTAACACTGGTTATTTTTACCGGTGTAGCTTCTGTAGATAAGTGTTTTTCTCAGAGACATTCTATGCATCTGGAAAGGCCAACACAAGATCAAAAAGAATTGATATAGGGAGCTTTTGTGATAGTATTTTTGGAATATTCTGTATTATGGCTATTAGGCATATGAGGATGTATATAATATGTGTATGTTGAATTGTAGCTGACTCATCATTTGACTAAGCAAGTACATGGATGCACATAGAATCTAAAATAACCCATACATAACATAGTACGCATGATCCCAAACATGATCCCAATACATATCTATACATTTCACTTTGAACATATCCTTTACATCTTTACACTTAAACTCTTTCTTGAATATTCATACTATATTTATGTCTATACGTACTTATTTACCCTTGTAATCTCATTGCATATTTTGTATTTGCAAGATTAACATTTCAAACAATGAGCATATTAGTAAATCCAAGAAATCAATAACAATCATGTATATTCTTGAGTGTATCATAATTTTTACATGTAATTCTATAACAAGATATGCTTACACTTTCTACATCTTCTAGCATCTATGTGAATGTTCATATCTTCTAGTATTAATGTTGATTATATAACTTTATTCTCATATATCATTAGGTCAAATTAACTCAAAGATAAATTTTTTTGATACCCTTTTGAAAATTCGTAAAATAAAATTATTGCAGAATTAGACTAATATTTCTTCATAAGATATGTGCCACTATATGCCTTGAGTATCTAGAATTTTATCTCATAGCATTTAGATATTTCTACCAAGAGTTATAACCAAAATACTGACATGTAATCACTAAAACTGGACAGCAGCTCACATCTAACTTTAAATCAAAATTAAACATTTTAAACGGCAGAATCAAATAAAGGTTTCTTCTACAAAATTATAGATATATATCTTAGATGTAATTACCAACTATAAACACCCTATTCGAAGTTTTATAACTCAAAATATTCTAAAAAATATGAGCCAGTTCCTTGCGAACCAACACAGATTTTTACTTCTATAATCTTTATCAAATGAACACATGCAAGGTATAAATCTTTAAATCCCAGCTTTAAAACTATATTACCAATTCAAAATACATCCTTTACATAATTTAATATATATTTCCAACCATAATAATCACATGCAAAATTAATGGAATTTCCAAACCGGGCATTCAGCACTAATTTTTGCTTTAGACCCTTTTTTTCTCTCGCAACTTCTTCTTCTTTCTTCCTTTCCCTTTTTATGTCATCACTATGGTGGCATCTTTCTTCAATCTCTCTCTACAAATGTATAATGATTGAATAGAATAGATGTTCTTTCCAATGAAAGTGGCTGAAAAAAGAAAAAGGATTTATAAATATTTAAGAGAGAGAAGATTCAATTCTTTTAGAAAGAGAGGAAAATAAAATATGTCTCTCCGTTGGTTTAGCCAATCAAGACACATAAATCCCCCAAAATTTTTATCTTCTCTCTCCGACAAGTAAAGCTCTCGAATCTTTAAGTGGGAGGAGAAGTTTCCTTTAGCTCATTCATTTACTTGCATGTTAGAAATATTCCCTCTCTAATTATTTTCTCTTACAAAATCAGCCCCACATATTCTTTCATTCAATTACAATCGCTAAGGTTGCTATCCTTTTTAATAGCACCCCATTTGACTTTCTTATTTTTTAATTAACCCAATGATTATAATTTTATTCTAATTGCACATATGGTAAATATACTATTTTACCCCTTTAACTCTTAAAAGAATTAATTATTAAATATTGACCTATAATACATCATCTAATTTTGTTTAATTTGACTTTTTTACCTTGCTAATATCTTTGAAAACTCTTAGGGCCTATTTTGTGTCCTTACAATAAATACCATCCCTACCGAGCTAATTTAAATTCTTCAAAATGGATTAAATTACTCGATTGAGATGGATTTCATCCCTACCAAGTTGGTGGCCTCTATAACAAATTCAAAAAGCATCGATTGGGATAGAATTCATCCCTACTGAGTTATTGGTCACTGGAACTCACATAATTCTTCTTTAAACAACAAAGTTGGGATTAATTTCATCCCTATCGAATTGATTTCCCTTTCTCTCAAATAAAACCTGCAAAACACATAAAACTAAACAATCTAACACTAAAAACTATAAAACACACCTAAAAAGCACACTCAAAAACATAATTATAATTCACACAACCAATGAAGTTTCCTTAGGATATATTAAACATAAAACTAAACAATCTAACACTAACTATAACTAAGTTTCTTTGATCAATACAAACTTCACAACTAATACACACAACCAATGAAGTTGCCTCAGGATATATTACTAAACATTCATCAACTACAAAGCTCTCCAAGATTATGCAAACTAACAACAACCTAAAAATCTAACATGTATATAAAAACACATAAATGAAAACACAATGCAATTACTATTTATAACCTAACATATGCAAAACATAAGCACCTAGTCCCCACAGTTAAAGGACACAATGTCCCCATTATGTGAGAAAAAATCACAAAAACAAAACACACAACACAAACAATCACATAACGCAAAAAATCACAAAACACAATAAAAATTAAAAATAGGAGAGAAAGGAAGGTTACTCAACTGGTCCATTTGGGGACCTTGGTTGTGAAGGAGTGAATTAAACTTTCTGCTAGCGAAAGAAAGATAGAAATTTGCGACTTAAACTTTTGTGGCTCTTATGCATTTGTTGCACAGTAGCCTCTAGTGAATCCATACGTGCCGCCTAACTTTGGTTTGTAGCTTCAATACCATCTAAATGTGACAAAACTTGCTGTATACCAACAATATCACCTTGCCCAACACTATCACCTTATCCAGCACCCGAATCACTAGCATTTCCAGCTACATCTTCATCATTAAAACCATTTAAATCTCCAAATGTTATAGCAGTATAAGATTCAGGAGCTTTATCTTTGCCCTTGTCATGACTAGGACCAGCATCCTACGTAAAATGTGAAAAAACTGCGGAGGCCAAGTGCCTCTATCTAATACATGAAAATTCCACAAGTATTTGACATCCATTAAAGCAACAGACTCATGTTCATCCAAAGTAAAGTTTTCCAAATTGCCTAAATGTCCTAGAATAATTTTGGTAACCATGTGACACATGCCTGCCATTTTTCCTAGCAATTGATGCATGATATAAACCATAAAAAATAAAATCTATGGAACAAGGTGTTTTACATGATAGCATCAAATCAAGCACAAATAAATCATTAGTTTGAACTTTGGTGCTTTTAACCCTTCCAAATAATGCATGACATATGTATTTATGAAATAAAAATAGAGCATCATCCTTGATAAGTCGATTTGGTGCATTTTTGTTGTCAAATACATCTAAGCCGGTTATTTTATTCCAAATAGGCTTGTGATCAAACACATTAGCATTAAAGTGTTTTTCGTTCAAAGGAAAACCAAACCATTCATGCATTTCATCAAACCTAAAAAAAAAAATTAGCCCTGATATCTAAATTTAAATTGAGTCTTTTTATTGTCAACATAGGCCAAAGTGACAAAAAATTCAACCGCCCAATCTTTCCTACCAGGAAAGGTCATACTAGCAAATTTTCCCCACTTAATATATTTGATATACTTATCAAATTGTGCAATAAGCCTTAGATCATTAAGTAAAGTAAAATCTAAGTGAAGCATATCCACATAAGTTTTTTATTGAAAAATTGAAATTATTTACCTTCATCCTCAGTAAAAGTGGGGAATGGGCACTCAAATCTATCCTGGAGGTAATCAGTAGCCGGTGGTGGCGAACTTGGCCCTTCTACGGGTTGCTTATCCTTGTGTCCCACAGTTTTTGTGCGAACCATGATGAACTTCTCGTGAGAAACAAACTGAAATAACAAAATCAAGCAAAGAAGAAAGAAAAACAACAACCAAATCAAGTAAAACACTCCCACAAAACCAAGTAAAGAAGAAAATAGGAGAAGAAGAAGAAGAACTTGAGAGGGAAAAAGAAAAAAAAAACCCTAGAAAACTTGAAGAGCAGCTGAAATGGGAAGATGTAAGGTTTAGGTTAGGGTTTTAGGTATTTATAAGGGAGAGGAACAGGCTGAAAAATAGCAAGATTTTCAAAAGCCATGCTTCGTCGCAACCTTGCAATGTATGTCGTGATCACAATAGCACACGATGTCCCAAACCTGCCAACCTCGTGAGGCTGGCGTACTCACAACAGTCACTAAATTCCCATTCTCGCAATGCATCAGTCGCGAGGGCGATGATGTCGCGCTCACGGCAGTGCCCTGTAATCCAACCCTAGCATCCACATGGCGCTCACGGTAAGGAAGATAATTCATGTTTTAACTTTGATATTTTTTATATGTGTATATATTTTATATATAGAAAATAAATGTAAGTCATACAAAATACCCTATAAAATAAAATACATTATGTAACTCAAATAAATGTAAAAAATAAAACAACAAGAATAAAATAAAATAAAATAAAATTGAAAATGAAAATAGAAATTAAATATGCAAATAACCACTAAGCCAACTTTAAATAGAAATATAAACAATCAGAAATCTATACTAGACTTCCTTCAGACGTTCGCGAGGATTGTCCTCCGTATTACTCGATAAAGTTCCTTGTAACCAGGAAGGTAAAGCCTTGGCAATTTGCCCTAATTGCACCTTAAAATTATGAATAGATGAGGCTTTATCTTTTGTGATTTGATCAAACATTGTCTCTAGCCTCTTTTGATTATCTTCTTGTGAAGTGAACTTCAAATTAAGCACCTCTATAAACCTGTCCACCTTTACCTCTAAGGCTCCAAACCTATCTTGAGGTTGTTGAAATCCTACACCCCTACTTTGATTGTTATTATTTCCCCATGAAAAATTCAGGTGGTTCCTCCAACTAAGATTATAGGTATTTAAATAGGGATTTCCTCGTCCTTACCCTTGTAAAAAACTAACTTGCTCAATCGTACTACTTATTCCCAAACTACACCCCTCACTTTCATTACTTAGTTGGCCACAAATGGTGCATGTATTTTGTGGATTTTCTCCTACTTGTAAGCTATTAATCTTTTAGGTTAATACTGCTACTTGTGCTTGTAATGCCACAACATAATCTATTGAGTGTACCCTTCATAGTATTAGTATTAGTATTAGTATTAGGTTCTCTTACTCTCTCAATTGGCCACATGCAATTGTTCATGGACATCTCCTCCAACAACTCAAATATAGCCTCCGTTGCCTTCCTCATAAGAAAGCCACTAGCTGCAGTGTCTATTATGCCTCTAGTAGTTAGATTTACTTCGTTATAAAAGGTTTGCATCAATAACTTCCTTGGAAGTTTGTGGTGTGGGAAACTTCTCTACAATTCTTTAAACCTCTCCCATGCTTCATACAAAGATTCACTATCATGTTTAACAAAAGTAGTGATATCTTTTATAATCTTTGCAGTTTTAGCTAGGGTAAAATACTTAGATAAAAATGCTTGGGCTAATTATTCCCAAATTGTTATTGACCACCTAGTTAGGGAATTCAACAAAACCTTTGCTTTATCCTTCAATGTGAAAGGAAAAAGCCTAAGCCTAATTGCATCCGCCGAATCTCCATTTATTTTAAAGGTATCAGATATTTATATGAAATTTGCCAAATGACCATTAGGATCCTCATTTTCCAAACCATAAAATTGAATGCTATTCTGAATCATTTGTAAAAGTGATGGTTTAATCTCAAATTGATTTGCGTTTACCATAGGTCTTACCACCCCTTTTTGAGCACCACTCAATGCCAATGTGGCAAAATCCATCAACCGCGGTGGATTCTCTTCATCAACCATGGTCAATCTCCTAGTCCGATTTTTCTTCTTATTGGATTTATGGTTACTCAAGATAAATCTCTCTATCTCTAGATTCAACGGTTCAAGATCTTCTTGCGAACTCATTGTATGAGGCATGAACTATCAAATCCTGAAAATATAAAAAAAATTAACAAACAAAAACATATTAAATATCGTAATCCAAAATCTTAAATCAATATTCATAATGCAATAATTCAATCAACCAATTCCTTGGCAATGGCGCCAAAAAGTTGATATGCTTTTTCTAAAAACTTAAATACCGCAAGTATACGGTGTACCAATTATAGTACTTCAGATATCGATCCCACGAGGAATGTTGATTGAAATTACTCACTATTACTACTCAATTTTAATCTTGTTTACAACGTTCATAAATAGAAATTAATTCTAAACTACTCTATTGTGTAAGATAATTAAATCTTAGTTAAATATAATCAAAGAAGACAATATATATAATGAAATCTAATGATTATGCACTTGATACCATTATTTTAATTAATTTTTTTAATCTTATTAGTAAGCCAAGTTGGAATATATTTCTCATTCACTCTCTCGACATGAATTAGAATGCCTAACCATGCAATTAAAATGCTAATCTTTAACTCTTGTTAATGAACTAGTTGATTCTTAATTACACACTTTAAGATTAATCGCCAACCTATAACAGTTATCTCCACATGTGATGTCTCAAACTATGCTTTGATAATGAATTTCCTATTAACTATTAATAAGATGTTGCTCTCACTAACTCTCTTATTTATGACCATTATGATGATTTTCAGAAAAGGAATTGCCATCTAAGGTCATTTTCCTTAACTTATAATAATACTAATAAAATATCAATAGTAAATTCTACATTCAAAGATCAATAATGTAAATGGAAATAGTAAATTGTTCATATAAATCAAATGCCAAAAATAACATTCATTTAAAGATTACAAGGAAGAAACAAAACTAAAAAATAGAAGGAGGGGATCTCTCAACCCTTTTCCCTACACCAAAGGTATCTTCTTCCTTGCTTGCCTTCTTCTTCAAATCATGAAAACTAAACTAAGTACCAAAATAACTATTGTTCTCAAGATTACAAAGTCAAAATCCAAATCCTCCTCTTAAAATTCTGTTCAAATGATATATATACATCTCTAAAAGAGATGTCCCTTCAAGTGATTCTCCAAAAAGTTGCAAGTGTTGATGAAAAAATGCAACTCTTCACATTCAACTTCTTCAACCGCCTATTATCGCGCTTGCGACACACAACACTCAGACTTGGCTTGCAATTTCTTCTCTTTTGCTTGCTTGGCTTTCTTCATTGGCTGTCGCGACCTCCATGCATTGTTGCCCTTGTGACAATGGCCTTGTAGCCCTAATTCTTCACCTTCTTCTACAAATGATATCCTTTAAGCCCCAAACCATTTCCTTTCTCCTAAAAAACAAGTAAAACATCCACAAATACATAAAAAACATAAAAGCAACAAAATACAGATAAAATTCCAAAATAATAAACTCAATACTTAACAAAACTACACATGATAACATAATATTTATGAGCTTTCCAAGCTCATATCATCTATCGTATTGTTTGGCCCTGATGGGTCTTCTGATTTCATACCTTTAGGTATGTTCTGTTATCTTTGGATATGTTCTAACTTAATATCCTTGAATATGTTCTGGTGCCTTTAGGTATGATTATCATACCTTTGGGTGTGTTATGGTACCTTCGGGTTTGTTAACCGATTTATTGTATTGTTTGGCCTTTATGGGTTGTATGATTTCATACCTTTGGGTATGTTCTGGTAACTTCAGATATGTTCTAACTTTATATCCTGGGATATGTTTTTGTACCTTCGGGTGTGTTCTGGTACCTTCGGGTACATATTGATTTCATATCTCCGTATATGTTTTGGTAACTTTGGTTACATATTGATTAGCCTATTATCCACTTCGTATGGATTATAGTATGCAGGTTTAAATTAAGATAACAAAAATCATCTTATTGAAATAAAGAATGAAGAAACTTAATGGTGTTTATGACTAATATTATAATATTCATTATAGTATGGTTTTAAACATTTATGGGATAAAGAATGCATCCTATATTTCAAGATTGTGTGACATGTGTGAAGAAATTATGCCTATTAATACCTTCTTGGTTATATTCAATGATGGATTTATTGAAATTATTTAGTCTTGCTTATGTGTGTGTTAATGGCATGTTTTCCTCTTTTCCATTGTGATTAAATGTTAAATGCACCACTTTGTACCAAATGTAACTGAGTGCATCTACTAAAGTTTCATGCTAATGATATTCATGATATATAAATTCATGGTTCATAGAATATGAAAGCTATAAACTAATGGTCAATTAAAAAAGATAAAAAGATTGTTAATATGAATGTTTAGTAAAGCATTATAGAGGCTAGATGAGTTCACATAAAGTTTTTATTTACTATTAATGTTGTCTTGATTATCAATGTGGAACATTTATATGTTTATTGTTAACGTTGTCTTGATTATCAATGTGGAACATTTATACCGAGTAATTGTTCAATTTTGTGCTTGTAAGTTGTAAGGATTTGTGGTTCTTGTTAAAGATTACCCTTAGAACATGTTCCCTACTAAGTTTTATATCTTAGCACGGGTTTTATTCTCTATGTTTGTAATAGGATAGGCTGCATTTCTAAAGTGTTAGCTGTTGTGGTTTAACCAGCATAGGATAAAAGAAATTAAAGCGTGCAATCCTCATTTCATGGTTTCATAGTTATGATCAGAAGGCTTGTATTTAAATGTTTAATTATATTTTTAGAGTATTATAATGGCTAAGAATTCTTATATGTAATTATGGGCTTAAGCATTAATGTTTATTTGATTATCTTAGGGTTTATATCTGTATAGGCAGTTCCATATGTCTTATGGATTAAGGTGTTACGGATAATGTTAATTCTGGAGTTATTGAGAGCAAATCTTGAAGAGTTCATGAGGGCTTAAAAATGGTAAACATATTGGGAATTAAGGTAGACCATGAAAAGAAGCTTTAAGTAGGTGCATTACATGTGCAATGCTTAAGTTTGGGCTTATTTTTAAGTTGGTTTTATTTTAAGTTTATGTAAGACTTAATTAAACTTTATGTGTTTAGTTTTAGGCTTATTGTCTGGGCCTCTCAAGTAGCCCATCCATTTGGTCATGGATTTATTTTTTAAGTTATACTAGTTAAGCTAAGATTTAAGGTTTAATTAACCTAGCCCATTACCTAATGACCTTAGGTTAATTCTTTTACTATAAATACCTTGTAAATGTTATAAGTTCAACAAACTTTTCTAATTATTAATTAAAGAATTGATTCATATTTGAATTGTGGCTTGTCAAGATAAGGGTTCTTACTTTGATGTTGATTTAAGAATTGGGTTATTCAAGTCTTACTTGTATAGTTCTATTCTTTATCTTATTTTTGCTTTAGGTTTAATTTCCTTTAGAATTAAGGTTTAATATATCTATTTTTCTGATTGCATGTTAAGCCTATGAATAATTGAATTGATTTAGGGTTTGGAATTCTTTTAGATCCTAGGGTTCCTCATCATTTGCTATTAAGCTTAAGTTTGTTGCTCTAAAAAACTATTAATTTTAGTTTTTCATTATATTCATAGTTAAGTTGAATATTGCTTGATAAAAAAAATTTATATGTACTGTTTATAATAATGTTCATCCGAATTTCAATGATAAAAAAAGAGAAAATTTTAATGATAATAATATATCAAAAATTTTAATATTTAAAATTCAATTGAAAGAAAATTGAAAAGATTTGCAATAAAAAAAAAGTTTTGGGCATCCTTAAAATAATTATATAGATCTAGCATGGGACGGTTAGAGAATTTAGGTCCGCGATACTTAGTTTCAAATTCATCTTCTTTGCATTCTTAGTTATCTATATTGTTAAATTGCTTGTTTTTGCTTTCATAAATATTGTTTTCATGGTAAAATTGCTTCTTATTGCTAGTTTGCATATAAAATTTGATTGTGTATATTGTCTTCATCTTTTGTTAATGTTTTAAAAAGTTATTTCAAAAATTTTTACAACTCTTCGTGTCTATCATGCTTGTGACCACCATCGCGCTCAAACACTTTGCGATATTTCCACTATCATGTTCATGACAACCTTCGTGCTCACGACAAAGGTAATTTTTGACTTTAAATTTTTTTAAAATCTTATTTTCTATGTTTCATTGAATTTCCTTGCACTCTTACATAAGTTTTGCTTGATTTACATTCTGATTCTAAAAAATAACACTATAGTTTAGATCAAAAGTGGAAAAAGGAAAAAGTTTGTGAGGGCATTTAAGAGGGTAAAAACCTTTTAGTGTGAGATACAACAGTAGTGACATCACTTGAGTGTAGACATACGAGGGAGTGTTAATAAGGTTTTATCTAACATCTTTTATGGATTTATACAATGATTGAAGAGACTAACAAAAGGGGAATATCTCTAACAAGGTAGCTTACTTGGTATAAGCGATGCATGGAACATTTGAAAAGTTTATATAGGATATAAACAATATGAATGATAGGTTAGAATGGTTAAAAATGAGCATAACTAGTAATTCTAGAAGGATGGACAGGAGAGGATGATGGGTTAATGATAATGATAATGTTGCGCCTGATGATTTGGAAGAAGTATAATAATAATAATAATAATAATAATAATAATAATAATAATAATAATAATAATAATAATAATAATAATAATAATAATAATAATAATAATAATAATAAGAAGAAGAAGAAGTACATTTAGTAAATGAGAAGATAGAAGGGATAACAACTTAAATGCCATCAAGATGAATATTCCACCTTTCAAAGGTAAAAACAATTCTGAGGAATATTTAGAATGAGAAATAAAGGTGTAGATGAATTTTAAATGTCATAATTAATCAAATGATAAGAAGGTTAAATTAGCTGCTATTGAGTTCTTTGATTATGCACTAATATGGTGGTATGAGTTGAATAAAAGTCGAAGGAGGAATGGAGAATTTCCAGTTGCTAATTGGGAAGTGATGAAAAGAATAATGAAGAAGAGGCTTGTGCCTAGTTATTCATATAGAGAAATACATCAACAATTGCATGGGCTCACTTAACGGACTAGATCTGTAGAGGAGTACTATAAGGAGATAGATATGTTAAAGATTAAGGCCAACCTAGAAGAAGAGAAAGAGTCAATAATGGTTTAATTTTTGAGTGGATTAAATAGAAAGATAGCCAATGTGGTGGAATTACAGCATTTCATTGGCATGGAAGACCCGATGAATATGGTTATGAAAGTTGAGAGATAATTGAAGTACAAAAGAAGTGCTAAAAATAACACTTCGAGATCCACATCCCAATGAAATTCCAGATGTAACAAGGGAGGGAGTAAGGCTGCTTCAAAGTCTTTTGATGTAAAAGAGAAATTCAAAAATAACAAAAGTGGAACACTTGAAATAAAAGGTATTTCTAATGTAACCCCTTCTAATACTAAGTATAGAGATATTAAATGATTTAGATGTTTTAGAGTATTGAATATTACATCCTAATGTCCTAATAAAAGGGCTATACTAGTTATGAAGAATGGGGAGATAAAATCTTATTATAAAAGTGATTTTGATTCTATGCCTAGTCTAAAAACTATGTCTGAAGATGAAATAGAATTTGTTGAACATGGTAAATGTAAGACCCCTAACATGACCCTAATTTAATTTGCATATTTTTTAAAGGGATTTTTATTTGATTAAGATTTAATTATATGGAAATTTCGTATAAGCATGAGTTAAGGGGGTAAATTATCATATTGATATGTTAATTGCATAAAAATAAAATTCAATGGTATGGTTTAATATTAATTGAGGGTGTAATTGAAGTAAAAAGTATTATTTTGGGGTAAATTTGTAATTTCAAAAATTTAGGGGTCAAATGTGGATAAAAGCATAAATTGAGAGGTTATTTAAAAGAAAGATTTAATGGATAGGCCAATGTATGAAAAAGAAGAAAGGTGGGATCAATTAGTAACATGCAAAAAGGTGTAAGGTTTTTATATGACATACAAATTTTTAAGGGACCAAAAAGAGGATTTTTCTTGATAATATAAAAAGTTAAATTGTGAAGAGAGAGGGTGTGTGGGACAACATTTTGAAGGGAGTTGTAGAAATTTCTTTCTTCTTTGGTTCATGGTAAGTTCCTTAAGAAATCTTGAAGAAAATCCTTGCATGTATGAGATTTAATCATGGTTTGGTCATCAAAATTAAGGTAATTGGTTTAGTAAATGTCATCTTCTTCTTCTCCTTCTTTTACATTCAGTTGGGATAGTTTTTGTTAAGTGCTGGAAGTTTAAAATTGATAATGGTGATGCTTGTGAAGGTGAAAAGGAAAGTGGAAGGAGAAACGGGAAAGAAGTGGCAAAGGACTAGGTCAAGGAGAGATAATCAGCCAAGGTATGGGAATTTTATTGTAATTTGAGTTAGAGACCTCAAAATGAATCAATTCAAAATTCTATAGTTAAATGAGATATAATCTTACAGAATTGTAGAAGGAACCAAGCCTTGATTCTACCTCTAACCATTTTCTATGATTTAATGAAAAATCACGTGAACTGTAAAAATAGGCTCTGGAATAACTTGTAATTAAATGGTGATAACTTTGTGTAAAATGATCAGAATTATGTAAATTTAATTTCTATCCAAAATATACTCCTAAAGGCATACTTGATATGAAGGAAGTGTGACCTAAAAATGCATACAAGTATGTCAAATATTGACTTGAAAATTCGTAGGGACTAAATGTACTGTTAAGGAACAGACCTTAGTAATTTAGGCATAACTTTTGGTAGAGATGATACAATGCTACAGAGTAAAATTATGGTTACAATAGAGGCATGAAATTATAACTTTGATGAAGAAATGTTGGTCTAAATCCCTCTTAATTTTATATTATGAATTTTTCTATGTGACAGCACACATTGTTTTGGTTCTATGAATAGCCTATAGTATTTTTCAAATATCTCGAGTTATAGATCAGATATTGAGGAGAATTTTGATGCTTTGGAAACTAAACACATAGGGGAATAAGATTTTAGGAGATCATTTAGCCTAAGAATGACATCTTTGAATTCAAATGTGGCTCGTAATTTGAGTCTAGAATGCTGCCCTGTGCAGATTTTTGCTATACTTTATCTTATGACTTTTAATTAATTGAGTTAAATAGGAGTTTATGTGATTGGAAAATGAAATGGATAGGGCATGTAATATGACTAACAATGAAGGATCTTGTTCATACATATACATTCATATGTGTACATAGGTAAAGATTAGTGATGAAAATATCTAACATATATATGTAATTAGATTTGTACATGACTGTCATATGCAAAATTTATGTATACATATGTAATCCTATGATGAGAAAGTGCATATTTTGACATGTACCTATGCTATGAAATATGGAATATAATAGTATGACCATGTCTTATGTATATGCCCATATGGAAACATATTGATATATGTATAGCATATGATTTGAATGATGATAAAGGTATACATATTGATAAACATGCTTATTAGAATAAGCTTACTATGTGTGAATATACCTCCAGGTATGTACATTTATGATTATGTATATGAATGTATGAGCATGTAATTGCCCTATGAGATAGAAAATATTTAGCATGACTAGGAATATGTTAGATGCTTAATGAGAACATGTTCAAGTATATGTTGTGATAATTATATGTCATGCCTATATGCCGTTATGCAAATTTTACAGTCACAAGGATAGTATGAGCTATATGTATAACTTGTTATATGAAATGTGCATATATCTATCTATGCACTAGAGAACTTATAGTTTTACAAGACTATGTACATGTGCAAATGGTATACTATGAATACAGTCTTGATGTGTGAATTGAACATGAACATAGTATTGCCTGCAATAGAGTTCAGATGTGGATAGATAGACACCTATAGGGAAAATTGCAGCTGCCATAGTTTTTCCCAATTGGGTTTAAAGTATGTTTGATTCCATTTGGATCATGAAAAACCCCATTTGGGTTGTTAGGCGACCCCGTTTGGGTCTGCTTGACCGGTCTAAAGTATAATTTGGCCCCATTTGGGTCTATAGATCTAATATCTTTGGATATCCCCCATTTTGATACCGAGGTGTATTGATAGTTCCCATTATCCACTGGTAGAACTAAGGCTGGCTAAACTTTATTTATAGCAATGATCATAATTAATCAGTTAAAGTTTATCTTACTCAAAATCGTTATTGTGAATCATATTGTTGGTCTGTCCATAAAAATTGTGCTTCATTTGAATATGTTCACATGGAAAATTGGCATCTATATGAAATATAAAAATAGGAATATTTGTTACTCTATTGGGTGTAATGTTTATATACATGATGATATGCTTTAAGCTTTAAAGTATTTGTTATTATTGACATGTATGTTGTATATGTTATATATATATATATTGTATGTGTATTTTGATGATAGCTATAAGTGGTCATCCATCTTTAGATATTCCCTACTAAGCTTTATAGCTTAGCATGAGTTATTTATCTGTCTAGGTTCAATTATCAAGACTTTTGCCGAGGTACGATCTCTGCATCAGTAAGGGCACACTACTAACTGTTTAATCTTGATGTAGGATGTTTTTATATTATTATTATCATAAGTTTTGTATTATGGTGAGTTATCTTATAAAAATGTATCTAACATATGTTAAGTGTTGTAACTCACAAGTAGTAAAGCTAAGAAAGAGTATTGTGTGCATGTGATACATAAAGTAGTTTTATATAGTACAGTATGCATAATACTAAGTATGAAATGAAAAACAGGAATAGACTTGTTGCACACACATAGGTATATGAAACAATATGACATGATTATGGTAATATGATGGTTAAGCGAACATTTTCTATAAGCATGATTAATATGTTTTAATTTATGAGAATAATAGGGTAACTGTATAGGGGGTGATATAATTTGTGGTATCAAAGCCTAGGTTTAGCCCTTTTTGGGTAAAAATTAACCTAGGATTCTATAGTATTTTGTTGGCCTGATGCAAAAGTCCCTATTTTCTTATAGATAGAAGATGGAGGGCTCTAGAGATGCTATTGAGGAATCGGCTGAAAGTAACAGGCCATCTAGAACTAATCCTTCCAATATTAGATCTTTATCATCCAATCCAAATGAGGTCCCGACAGCCATTCCTGCAGAAGCATTGTTAAAGATATCATAGTATATGGCTCAAATTCTTCAAAGGATTACAGCACCTAAATCTCCAATATCTAAAATTAGGAAGCATGGTGCTGAAGAGTTTTTAGGCACTAACCTGGAACAGTTTAAGGAAGCTGAATTTTTGCTGGAAAGGCTAGAGAGAATTTTTGATGAAATTCACTGCCCAGTAAGTCATAAGGCATCCTGTACTTTGTCCTTGCTTCAGGGAGCATCCTATGATTATTGAAAGTTGGTGTTAAAGCAACCCCAGTTACCAGATCCCCTTACATGGGAATTTTTCACAGCTGAATTCAGGAAAAAGTATGTTACTGAGGCATACAAGCAAGAAAAGCTAAAACAATTTCTCAACTTGAAGCAGAGAGTTATTTCTGTGGCTAAGTTTGAGAAAGAATTCAGTCACCTATGCAAATATGTTCCTGATGAGATGTTAACTGATGCTTTTAAATGTAGATAGTTTGAAGATGGGTTAAATGATCTTATCAGAGAGAAGTTAATTGGACCTACATCTTTGCATATGGTTAACTTCACTCAACTAGTTGCAGCAGCCTTACGAGTTGAAAAGAAAGAAATAGTAAAAAGGGAGAGAGAACAGAGAAGGAGTGGGTCCAAGGGTGGATCTTCCACTGCAAATTTTTAAGGGACAAAAAAGAGGATTTTTTATTGATAATATAAAAAGTTAAATTGTGAAGAGAGAGGGTGTGTGGGACTGCATTTTGAAGGGATTTGCAGAAATATCTTTTCTCTTTTAGTTCATGGTAAGTTCCTTAAGAAATCTTGAAGAAAAGCCTTGGATGTATGAGATTTAATCATTGTTTGGTCATCAAAATTAATGTAATTGGTTTAGTAAATGTCATCTTCTTCTTCTCCTTCTTTTACATTCAGTTGGGATAGTTGTTGTTGAGTGTTGGAAGTTTAAAATTGATAATGATGATGCTTGTGAAGGAGAAGAGAAAAGTGGAAGGAGAAAAGGGAAAGAAGTGGCAATGGACTAGGTCAAGGAGAGATAATCGGCCAAGGTATGGGAATTTTATTGTAATTTGAGTTAGAGAACTCAAAATGAATCAATTCAAAATTATATAGTTAAATCAGACATAAACTACAGAATTGTAGAAGGGACCAGGCCTTGATTCTGCCTCTAACCATTTTCTATGATTTAATGAAAAATCACGTGAACTGTAAAAATAGGCTCTAGAATAGCTTGTGAATAAATGGTGATAATTTTGTGTACAATGATCAGAATTATGTAAAGTTAATTTCTATACAAAATAAACTCCTAAGGGCACACTTGATATGAAGGAAGTGTGAACTAAAAATGTATACAAGTATGTCAAATGTTGACTTGAAAATTCATAGGGACTGAATGTATAGTTAGGGAACAGACCATAGTAATTTGGGCATAACTTTTGGTACAGATGTTAAAATGCTACAAATTAAAATTTTAGTAAAAATGGAGGCATGAAAGTATAACTTTGATGAAGAAATGTTGGTCTAAATTACTCTTAATTTTATGTTATGAATTTTTCTATGTGACAGCACACACTGTTTCGGTTCTATGAACAACCTATAGTATTTTTCAAATATCTCGAGCTATAGGTCAGATATTAAGGTTGATTATGATGCTCTGGAAACTAGACACATAGGAGAATAAGATTCTAGAAGATCATTTAGCCTAAAAATGACATCTTCAAATTCAAATGTTTCTCGTAAGTTGAGTCCATAATGCTGCCCTGTGCAGATTTTTGCTATACTTTATCTTATGACTTTTAATTAATGGATTTAAATAGGTGTTTATGTGATTGCAAAATGAATTGGATAGGGCATGTAATATGACTGTCAATGAAGGATCATATGCATACATATACATTCATATGTGTACATAGGTAAAGATTAGTGATGAAAATATCGAACATATATATGTAATTAGATTTGTACATGGCTGTCATATGCAAAATTTATGTATAAATATGTAATCCTATGATGAGAAAGTGCATATTTTGACATGTACCTATGCTATGACATAGGGAATATAATAGTATGACCATGTCATATGTATATGCCCATATGGAAACATGTTGATATATGTATAGCATATGATTTGAATAATGTTAAAGGTATACATATTGATAAACATGCTTATACGAATATCATACTATATGCAAATGTACATATAGGTATGTACATTTATGATTATGCATATGAGTGTATGAGCATGTAATTGCCCTATGAGATAGAAAATGTTTAGCATGACTAGGAACATGTGAGATGCTTAATGAGAACATGTTCAAGTATATGTTGTGATGATTATATGTCATGCCTATATGCCGTTATGCAAATTTTACAATCACAAGGATAGTATGACCTAGATGTATAACTTGTTATATGAAATGTGCATATATCTATCTATGCACTAGATAACTTATAGTTTTACAAGACTATGTACATGTGTAAATGGTATACTATGAATACAATCTTGATTTGTGAATTGAACATGAACATAGTATTGCCTACAATAGAGTTCAGATGTGGATAGATAGGCGCCTATAGGGAAAATTACAACTGCCATAGTTTGGCCCAATTGGGTTTAAAGTATGTTTGATTCCATTTTGATCATGAACAACCCCATTTGGGTTGTTAGGTGACCCCATTTGGGTCTGCTTGACGGGTCTAAAGTATAATTTGACCTTGTTTGGGTCTATAGATCTGATATCTTCGGATATCCCCCATTTTGATATCGAGGTGTATCGATAGTTCCCGTTATCCACTGATAGAACTAAGGCAGGCTAAACTTTTTTTATAGTAATGATCATAATTAATCAGTTAAAGTTTATCTTACTCAAAATCGTTATTGTGAATCATATTGTTGGCCTATCCATAGAAATTGTGCTTTATTTGAATATGTTCACATGTGAAATTGCCATCTATATGAATTATGAAAATGGAAATATTTGTTACTCTCTTGGGTGTAATGTTTATATACATGATGATATACTTTAAGCTTTAAAGTATTTGTTATTATTAACATGTTATGCTGTATATGTTATATATATATATATATATATATATATTGTATGTGTATTTTGATGACCATTGCGAGTGGTCATCCATCTTTAGATATTACCCACTAAGCTTTATAACTTAGCATGGGTTATTTATCCGTGTAGGTTCAATTATCAAGACTTTTGCTGAGGGACAATCTCTGCATCAGGAAGGGTCAACTACAGACTGTTAAATCTTGATTTAGGATGTTTTTGTATTACTATTATCATAAGTTTTGTATTATGGCGAGTTATCTTGTAAAAATGTATCTAACATATGTTAAGTGTTTTAACTCACTAGTAGTAAAGCTAAGAAAGAGTATATGTGCATGTGATACATAAGGTAGTTTTATATAGTACAATATGCATGATACTAAGTATGAAATGAAAAACAGGAATAGACTTGTAGCACGCACATAGGTATATGAAACAATATGACATGATTATGGTAATATGATGGTTAAGCGAACATTTTGTATAAGCATGATTAATATGATTTAATTTATGTGAATAATAGGGTAACTGTATAGGGAGTGCTACAATAAATCATTGGTAGTTAGGCATGCTTTAAATTTACAATTTAAGAATCTGATGATAATAAAAAAGCCATATTTCATACTTGATGTAAGGTGCATAATAAGGTGTGTAGCTTAATCATTGATGGAAGGGAGTTATACTAATGTTGCTAGTACTACATTAGTTAAAAAATTAGGATTAAAGTGGATGAAACATTATAAGTTACAGTAGTTAAATGATTGTGGAGAGTTAAGGGTCACAAAATAAATCATAATTGCTTTTTGAATTGGAAAATTTCACGATGAGGTGATTTGTGAATAAAATTGTTCATGAGTATTTATATGTTGAAATTAAAAGCAAAAACTCAAAATTTCTTCTTCACTCAATAGGCCTAAAGTAGAAATTCAAGGTGAGGAAAATACCAAGAGGGGAAAAGGCAAGAAAAGGAAGAATAATTGATTTGAAGCTATTTTGAGGCTACTAGATGCAAACTACACTTAATTTCATTATTGTTCCTTTGAAATTTGCTTGAATTTACATTATGTCAATGTAGAAACTTAAGTAAAATGGTGAAATAATTTAAGATATCTTGATAAAATGGTTAAGTAACATGAAATGAATGAGAATTAGTGAAGAAAATAATCTAAGGGAGGTAGAACACTAAGTGGCCTAGTGGTATCTTTAGGGTTATCATGTGATGTTTTGATATCTAATTGGATATTAAGCATGGAATGAACATTATAATGATGAATAACCCTAATATGAATGATTAAAACATTAAATTTAAATTATAAATAATAGTAACCAAGTAAACATAATGATGTTCATATATACACTAAATAGATATTAATGGAATTTTGATTATGTGTCATCACATGAAAGCTTAAAATGATAATAAGAATATGTAAAGTATGATAATATGTGAGAAAACATGATGGATGTATTTGAACTTAACATGGCTGAATGATGTATCATGTGAAAATGGCATTTTTTAACCATATTTAGATGATATTATACATATATACCACAAAATGTATGATTGATGAACATAAATAAATGGGAATTACCAAACTGTATATGTTACATATGTGAAAATGATGTAATTTTGCAAGAAAATAAGAACTAAATGGGAAATTATGCATAAAAAATGGCAATTGTGTAATAAAAGATTCACTAATGTGAAAAAATATAATTAAGCGACTAATTAGGGTAAAAATGTAATTAGGTGAGGAATTAGAGGTAAAACAGTAAATTTAAATTAATAATATATAAGAGTTAAAATGGTAAAAATGTAATTACAAAAATATTTTAGGGATCGAACTGTAATTTACCACTATATAAATAAATATAAGAATTAAAATGTAAATTTGGGGTTTAAAAACACTACAAGAAAACTCCAGTTTCCCGACGAAAATGAGTAAATTTTTGTAGGGAAATGAAAATTTCGACAGAATTTAGCGAAGGAACCTGACGTTAGAGAATTGGTTGTTGGCACTTTTGCCGAGGAAAATATTTTCGTAGGTAAATCTACTGTAGGAATACATCATCCATTATTAATTCCGTAAGAAAGTGCATACCAAAAAATTGTTGTAATTTGCTAAATTTACCGATTGAATTAAAATTTCGTAGGCAAATTTACCGACCGAATTATAATTTTGTAGGCAAAATTTACTACAGTCTGCTATATTTTATTGGTAAATTTACCAACAAAATTAAAATTCCATCAATAAATTTGCGTACAAAATTTTAATTTTGTCAGTAAATTTGCCAACAGTTGCAAATGTTCCATAGGCGATTTTGCCTACGGTTTGTGGTAATCATTAGGTAAAACAACAACCATTTTTCTTCCGTCGAAAATTTTTGTCTACATTCTTAACTATGATTTCGATATATTTCCATCAGTAAATCTTAATTATCAATTTTTTAATTATTTTTTATTTATATAGTGCAACCTAAATAAAAAATAAAATTTATAATAATAAATTAAAAGATGTTTAATGCATACTATAATATAAAATTTATAATATTCAATAACATATCAAACCATTGTTTTACAAGTCCTGAAAGCATAATCTGATCTAGTTCAATATTTAGCACTTGGTTAAACTAAGATTTAGTGACACCATCCATTTACATTAATAATTTTATTTTTCAGGTACACAAAAAAAACCTATTCATCATTTATCAAATTTGGTAGCTACTAACAAACATATTGAGATTACAAGGAACTTATTAAGATTACCAGGTCTACAGAGAATCATACCTTTCACATGCTTAATCCCCAAACTAGAACATCAAGTTCCTAACCACTAAGAATTTAAATATACATATTTCAAAATGATAATATACATGCAACTTGAATAAGTGACATTACTTGTTTGTCACGTGAGGAGGAAAAACTTGAGAGTCAATAGCTCTTCGAAATATATACGCAAATTCTTCACTTGAGCTGCCTATACCTAGTGACTATAGATTAAACTTCTTTTGCTTAAAAGAGTTTACTGCTGGTAGCTTCACGTTGATTAACAATCTTCACATAAGTACAGATTGATATATTAATGAAATTTGTAACTAGAATTAGCTGACAACAAGAGTACATATATTCCACATTAAGTCATCATATAAAATTGATAATTACAACCTATAAAAGATCAAGCAATATGAAAAGTTAAATAAACAAATTTGATTTCTACAAATATGTCCATCTCAGTGTGTCATCTCAAACACCTTTACTAATATCAGATTGTGTGCATACAATGAGCATATATTATGAAATTTATTATTGTATTGCTACATATAACATATAGACAAAGCAATGGAAGAATTAGTGGTGAAAATCACTACAAAAATATAAAATAAGCATTAGACATGGAAAATAGAAAAATAATTTTATCCATTATGCATGAAAATAAATTCAATTAAAATTCATGATAAGTTAACAATCAGCATCTCAAAATTTTAAAAGAAAAAATCTATAAGCCAGGGAACAAGAAAGCTTACTAAGCCAAGGAATAAGAAAACTTACTAAGTAATAGCATCTCAAAAATCATGATTAGTTTTATCGAAAAAAATTAATAAAGGGCTTAAATTGAGAGAATATTTGAAATTTGAGACTAAATTTGAAAGAATTTGTTTTCTAGACTTGCAATTTATTGTTAATATTGACCTATCTAAGGTTTGCTCATGAATTGATGGATAAATTAATTAGAAAAGTTATGTTGCATCATTTGTGATGTTAGGGAATTAGAGCCTTTTCAAAGAACATAAATTCTTAATTAATATTCTTTCATGTCATATTAAAAATAGGCAATTTCTTCATCTACAAGCACCTCAGATTTCTTGAATATAAAATAAATATTAATTATATGCTACCATATCATAACTAAGATGTGGCAGCATCTCATCTTTTGAGAGTTTTATTTCAACTATTTATTTTTCAAGTTTGGCTTCAGCCCAACTACTTAATAGCATTTTGGATCATAAAAGCTATGACAAATCTTTGAGAGGCAGCAAATTGCAAACACAAATGTTCATATATATATATATAATTTATTTTATAGTGTTTGAATACTCTACTAATTAATAACTTTTCTATTAGTTGAATTTTGCCATGCAACTATAAATTGAATTTTGCTTGTTATTCCTTCCTTATGTTAGAAAGCAATTGACCAGTTACTAAATGCATAATATAGGTTACTAATGGCTGGTAAAATTTAAAGTGACACATAAATATAAAATCCAAGGAATAAAATAGAAGTTAAAAAGACATGGTACCTGAAAATCTTGAACAACTTATCAATCTCAGAGTCCCTAGGGAACAATGGTCGCTGGTTCAACATCTCAGCAAATATACATCTCATTGACCACACATCAACAAGGTTTGAGTAAGGCTGGGATCCAAGCAGAATTTGGCCCAACAAAGTCAAACTAGACAAGTATAAAAAAACTGTAAATTTTTTACTATAATATTGCAAATCTTTCACATGCATTAAAATTTATAGCTAATAGTAGTTTATATTTAGCTTTTCAATTATGAAAGAGTCATCATTTCATGACTTGACAAGTAACAAATTTAGGCCAAACAATGCTTAATCATGCACAAAATGGCTATACTAAACCATGTTACAATTGAACACCCATATTCGAAATATATTATTCTCTTCAATGTTCAGATGTTCAAATTGAACTTCAATTGTTAGAAGTTCAATTTCGTCCCTAAAATATCAATAAACTAGAGAAAAATGCAATTGAACCTCAAAAATCAACCACTAATTTATTAGTATGCAATTGAACACCCATATTCAAAATATAGCCAACTTAGTCCTCTAAAATGTAATTATAATATAGCAAAAGCCAATCCAATACTATTCTATTTGTCAACTCTCACTCAAACAACAAAGATACTCAAAGTCCAATCAAAATTTGTCCCAAGCAAACCATAACCGAATTCACCAAAATATATATATATATATATTAACAAGTTCAAATAAACAGAAATGTAAAAAAAGCATAATAAGTGTCGGCAGAATAAACATAGAGAAGAGCAAAATTACCATCTTTGAGAGGAGTCAAACACTCATAGGAGATCTCAAATTGAAAGGGGGATAAAAATGGCGCTGGATTGTCTAAAATAGTAACATTGGTAAAATTAACGGCATTCATTCTCCAACAAATCAAATTAAGACCCTGTTATCCAATCTCCTCATTTAAAACCCTAACAAAGTTTGAAGAAAGGAAGCTTAATACCAAATGGAAAGAGTTAAAAATAAAAACTTGCAGAAATTACAGGTAACTGGATCAAAGTATAAACACTATGACCAAGTGGGTTTCTCAAGGGTATAGTGAAGGTCATTTGGATGATGGGAAATCTATAGGGGAAATGGCAGAGAATAAAAGAGAATAGAGGTTAAATTGAAGGAGAGTGCAAAAGGCAGGAGTTGGTTTTTGAGTATGAAAATAAGGAGCGGGAATCAATTTCAGGTTAGGGCTTACATGGAAATTTGAACACAGAGAAGGGCAGCCTGTCTTTTTCAAACTAAAGAGAGATTTTCATTTTGATTTTTTGGACAGTTCATAAATCATTAGCATTTATGCCGATAGGGGTGGGTCAACTGGCGTGGCCTCTGACCGATGCTAGCTCTCTTCGATCTCCCCCTCTTGATCTTCCCTCTCTCTCCTTGTTCTCCATTTCTCGTTTCTCTATTTCTTTCCTTTCTTGTTTAATATTTGTTCTTTTTTTTTCTTCCCAAATGTCTACATTCAATGTATCCAAAAAATATAAATTATCATAGTTATGTTAATAAAAATATTTATCAGTATTTATCCCTGAACCCGTAACCATCCACTTTAAAATTAGATGCCTTACACACCAAAGACAAGCTATGTTTAAAGAATAATTTAAATCTTTTATTATTCTTAATTTTAAAATTAAATTATTAAATTAATCACTATAAGTTAATCTAGTGATCCATACTCAACTTAAAAACTATAAAGTTTCGATAACGATAATAGAAATAGCAACTAGAATAATTTAAAACCTGTATTTGATTTTATTAAAGTAAATGATTTCTTTTTGTAGATAGTATATTCAAATTTATCTTATTAACATGAATATCAATAAGAAATAAGAATATATTAGAGGAAAAAAGCTTGTTAATATTTGAAAAACTTATTTTGTGTTGTCTCTAAAATTCTATAAGAGCACACAGATATTAAATTTAATTTAAAAAAATTTTAGCAAACAAACCTAATTTAAGATATCAATGTCCTAATTATTAATTGGTTAATGATAAAACTTTTGAGAATTGCTTGAAGATATTTCAAAATAAGTGTCAAATAAATTAGCAAACTTAGTGAATAAGCATGTCTATGTATGTAGACTTAGAAATTAATCTACTATTACCATAAAATTAGTGGTGGTTTAAGGAATTTCTAACTGCTTAATCTATTTGCTAATTAACATTGTCCATTATTTGGTAACACATTTTTGTTTTTTCGTATTATTAGGTTAAATTTGTTCTATAGCCTGAAATATTATGTTTTTTGTGTAATAATTAATCAAATAGTAGAAAGAATATTTCTTATTAAATTCGTCTAACTTGTTATTCATATACATATATAACTTACTAATTGAAACTCCTAAATTGCAATTTCTAAATAAAATGAATAAAATAGAATTTTTAAAATATGTATTTTTATAATAAAAATAAGAAATAAATAAAAAAGGCATCATGGTCATGGTGCCATAGTGAGAAAATGCTAACAAAATTAGGTTTTCAATTTTTTCAATTTTCCTACGGAATGAAATTTCATTAGGGAAATTACCTATTGAAACATAATTTCGTAGGGAATTTACCAATAAAAATCTAATTTCATAGCTAAATTACTCACGGAATAACAATTCTATATGTAATTTATCGATGAAAATCTAATTTTGTAGGAAAATTACTGACAGAATGTTATTCCATTGGTAATTTCCCTATGAAATTAGATTTTTATAGGTAAATTCCCTATGAAATTATGTTTTTGTAGGTAAATTACCGACGAAAAAAGTTTTCAACGGTAATTTACCTATGAAAATCTAACTCGGTAGGGAAATTACAAATGGAAAAAGGATTCCATCTGTAGATTATTGATGGAATCAATATTTCGTCGGTAAATTTCATATGAAATTTTAGTCGCAAAATATTGACAATAATTTTACAATGGATTTTTCAATTTCGTCGCTAAATTTGGTCGGGAAATTTTTCCTCCATTATTTACTACAAATTTGTTATTTCGTCGCAATATACATTTTTTCGATAATTTTTCCTATGGAAAATTTTTCGTCGGTAATTGTTAGTCGGTATTTGGAAATTTTCTTGTAGTAAAATAGGATAAAATCAGTGTGAAAATAGCTTAAAATATTCCAAAGTAGAGGTTTAGGGACTATATGCTAATTTTCCACCATAATTAAGAAAGAAATGAGAAAAGATAAAGATAAGCAATGGTTAGGATTAAATGGTAATTTAAAGAATTATAGATATAGTTATAAGTGAAAAAGTAGTAAGCTATAACTAAAGGTAAATGGTAATTTTGTAAATAGTTCATATGTGTGAATGAAATTTTATGTAGTGTATCCACCACTAGGGAACTTCATTGCTCAGTGCTTGGTTTTATTTGACTATAGGTAGAGGATAGGTAATTGAAAACAAAGTGGAGATGGAAGTGGAAATGGCATGTACATATGGGACAAAGGACAGAGTTGTATATTTGTATAATGTATTAGTTATTTTAGAGTATGTAACGTAATATGTAGTAGATGATAAACCATAGTGGACATGTGGCTATGTATGTGACATTAGAGTTGGAAAACTAGATTTTGTGACATAATGTGTGAATGAGAGCATGTACTAAAATTTATAAGTGTGTGTTGTTGTTGGAGTATTGGATATGGAGGATGATTATTGGGAGTGTAAATTTGGAACTTTGCAGGTTGGGTAGCATCATAATTTTATAGCCATTATGTTGTCTAAGTTTTTACAAACTAAATAGTGATAAAATGATGCAAAACCACAATTGGAAATTAGGCAACATATTTAAAGTGTACAATTACCAATATAAGGGCATTAAATGGATTAAGAAAACAATGTTGTTGGAAATTATCGTTTACATACATCTCATACATAAGCAAAATTTAAAAATTTTAACCAAAAGATCTGATCTTGCCATGAATTTACAATATACATATTAATGAGAATAAGAAAAATCACCTTTGATTTTTGTTGAACAGTTGATTTTCCTTCTTACCGGGTTGTTACAAACCACAGTGTCCAAAATTGAACACCTCCAATGAGTAATCCACATAATAAAAGGATTGAATGAACCAACAATAGAGGAATACAAGGTAGGCCAAAATCCCTTGATGCTAGCAAGGGGGAAGTGGCAGCTAGGGTTAGAGAATGAGAGAAAAATCTTTTTCTCTTAATTGTTTTCTTAACCCTAAAATCCCTATCACTTGAATTTTTATAGTTATGTTAAAAATACAACTTCATAATGGGATTGAACTCTTTAAAAATGCTAGAGAAATATTAAATGGGCTTCTGGAATTATTAATAATTTATTTGGGCTCAATTAAATCCAATTTAAATCCTTTCATAAAAGACTATGCATAAAACCCACAAACTAGGCCCTTCATGCATACACTTGGATTTAATCACCCAAATGAATACCAAATCCATCCAAATTAAATATGTAGGCTTCATAACACTTATGAAATATATTTAATTTATCTTGGTCTAAGAATTAGGCCTCTAAGGCATTTTATCAGCAAGTGGCATGAAACCCTTCCTCTTGAGGGTTTCTGCACCAAAATCATTTCCTTGGGCCTCTTTAAATTTCTCCAATGGATCTATTAATTATTATATCAGCCCTATAATACTTATAGTCCAATAATAATTAGGTCCATTTTACATAACATTTCTAAAAGTTCTGCGAATAATTTTACTTGATCATAATTAATTAAACTCTTTAATTAATTATTCTCTTATTCACTTCTCTATTCCTATAATAATATCAAACATTATTATCCTTGTCATTTTACCATTTTATCCTTTTCTCTATATGTGTGTGACCTACTGGGTTCCTGTCCATATTAGTAGTATAATATGTAATTGTGAGTTCTATTCAAAACTCACATGATTTAAACTTTTTAAAATCATTTTATCAAACACTATTGATATTTATGATACGCTATTATATAAGTCATGATTGGCCTCTAGCTAGGCATCATGACTACCCAAATGTTAGGAAAGTCAAGTGGTTTGACTATACCCTTCCATAGAAACAGTTACTTTACAGTTGCTCCTTTCACCACTCTTATCTCAATTAGATTCTGAGTATGGATTTCTGTCAACTCATATAAATCTAATTATGTATGTTCTTTTAATGAACTATTGTTCCCAAAATTCCCTTCATGGATCCCTATCCATCTTGGCATATTACTCTGGCCAGAGATTCTCTAAACAAGGCAATTATAGAATCATGCGAGATAACTTCCCTTAATAAATCTGGGATGGTGAATCCTTTGTTAATCACTCAACTATCTTCAAGTAGGTCATGATATACCCAACCTCCTAACTATGTTCACCTCCTATTGGAAGTAATCAGTTATGGAGTCAAAGTATACAACTTGCTACTTAAGATAACTTTTGTGATCTCATGTCGAAGGACACTTGCAGAACCATTATAAAGATATTCCTCACTAACATGGATTTAATATCCATGTGAGGATTCTCTTTGTAGGTCTCCAATGAACTTGTTCTTCTAACAAACATCCGCATGTTAGCTTTGATTATCTTCTATAATCACAGTTATGAGAACAACTGCTTGAACCATTCAAGAAGCATGACATGTGCTAGTCTGTCCGAATTAACAATGTCCTATCTTGTTAATTCTATGACTAGGGATATTTAGATATTAACACATTTGCATGCAATAGACATCTCATATCATGAACACTTTCATGATTGTCTTTGCACTGTGTTTATAATATCAAGGACTTTATTTATTAATTTAAGATTTACAAACTCATGCATTTAAACATAGCATTAATAAATGAATGATGTATTTTGTTAAGAATATGAATTCACACATATGAAATACATCGCTATTACATGGGCTCTAGGGAATGATCTCTAACAATCTCCTATTTGCACTAGAGCCAATCACTCATATGTCTTAGGCACATGCTATTTATATGGTGATCGTGCTTAATATGAGAAAGTGTTATAGTGAGGGGATCCGCCACATTATCATCTGTGGGGACCCTTTCTATTTTCACATCATTTCTAGATACTACTTCCCTTATGAGGTGGTAGCGTCTGAGAACATGCTTGGATAGCTTATGAGACTGCGTTTTCTTTGCTTGCGTAATGGCTCCATTGTTTATCAGAATATAAAGAAATCAGATCAATAATGCTAGGCACCACTCCTAGTTTAGATATGAACATTTTGATCCAGACTGCTTCTAAAGGAGCAATGTACTCAGCTTCTATCGTGGAATCAGCAGTTGTTTCTTATTTAGAACTCTTCCAACTAATTTCCCCTCCTCCCATTATGAACACAAAACCAGACTGTGATTTACAATCATCTTTGTCAGATTGGAAGCTGGCATCTATATATCCATTTACTTCCAAACTAGCCTCCCCATATACCAAGAATATATCCTTAGTCATTCTCAAGTACTTAAGGATATTCTTGACAGCTGCCCAGTGTTCCTCTCCAAATTTGGATTAAAATCTGCTTGTGACACTCAAAGCAAATGCTACATCTGGACGTACACAACATAGCATACATGATAGAACCAATTGTATATGCATATGGTATTCTATCCATGCTCTCTCTATCCTCTAGTGTCTGCAAACACAAATACTTAGAAAGGTGTTTCCCATGCACCATGGATATAAACCCTTTCTTAGAAAGATCCATATTGAACCTCTTCAATACTTTATCTATATATGTATTTTAAGAAAGACCTAGCAACCTATTGGATCTATCTCTATAGATCCTTTTCCCATAATATAGGATGTTTCTCCAAGTTCTTTCATGGAGAATTGCTTGGATAACCATATTTTAATAGATTGGAGAAGAGAAATGTCATTTTCCATGATCAATATGTCGTGCACATATGAACTAGGAAGACAATTGCACTCCCACTGACCCTTTTATACACACAAGGTTCATTTTCATTCTATAAGAAACCAAACTCTTTGATTGTCTCATTGAATCATATGTTCCAGCTCCTAGAGGCTTGCTTCAATCCATAAATGGATCTTTGAAGCTTACATACCTTTTCGTCATTTCCTGATGTGAACCCTTCTGGTTGTGTCATATGCACATCCTCAGTCAGATTTCCATTTAGGAACACTGTCTTCACATCCATTTGCCAAATCTCATAATCATAATGAGCTGCAATGGCTAAAAGTATTCTTATAGACTTAAGCATCGCTATAGGAGAAAAGGTTTCATCATAGTCAATACCTTTTTTTGACGATAGCCTTTTACTACTAAGCGAGCTTTATAGATAACTTTATTAACTTCCATGTCGGTCTTCTTTTTGAAGATCCATTTGCACCCTATGGGTTTTATCCCTTCAGGTGGTTGAGTTAAAGTCCATAATTTATTCTCATACATGGAGTTCATTTTAGACTGCATAGCTTTAAGCCATAAATCACATTCTGAACTATTCAAAACTTCTTGATAGCTTGTAGGCTCATTGTCCTCTACTATAGTTATGCCTCTATCTGAATCAATGTGAAATCCATATCTCACAGGGATAGAATGCATTCTAGTAGATCTTCTAGGATTTTGTGTATAATTAGGTTTAATTGTAATTTCATCATTATGAAATTCAGTCTCGGTTTCAATCGATTGATCTACTTCTATTTATGGGTCTTGAACTTCACCAAGTTCAATTTTACTCCCACTGTCCTCTCGTAGGAGAAATTATCTTTCAAAGAAGATAGTATGCCTTGAAACAAACACCTTTTGTTCTAAGGAATGGTAGAAATAATATCTAAATGTTTCTTTTGGATATCCCACAAATAAACATTTGTTAGACTTAACATCTAGTTTGTCTAACATTGTCCTCTTTACATAAGGAGGACAACCCCATACTTTTATATGAGAAAGTGTGGGTTTCTGGTTATTCCATATCTCATATGGAGTAACATCAATCGATTTAATAGGAACTCTATTTAACACATAAATAATAGTTTTTAGTGCATATCCCTATAAAGACTTAGGCAAGTCTGCTCGTCTCATCATGGATCGAACCATATCTAATAGTGTTCAATTTCTCCTCTCATATACACCATTATGTTGCGGTGTATATGGTGGAGTCCATTGAGATAAAATCCCATTATCTCTAAGATAATCTTGAAATTCTTTGCTTAAGTATTCTCCACCTCGATCTGATTTAAGTGTTTTAATACTCTTGCCAAGTTACTTCTCTACTTCATTTCTGAATTCTTTATAATTTTTAAATGCTTATGATTTATATTTCATTAGATAGATATATCCAAATCTGGAGTAATCATCTATAAAAGTAATAAAGTAGGAGTAACCTCCTCTAGCATGTATAGTTATTGGACCACATACATCTTAATGTATTAAGTCCAAAACCATTTTAGCTCGTTCTCCTTTACCAATAAAGGGAGCTTTTGTCATTTTCCCTAATAAACAAGATTCACATGTATCAAATGATTCATAATCAAATGATCCCAAATCACCTGACTTGTGTAATTTGGTCATGCGTTTCTCATTTATATGGCCTAAACAACAATGCCATAAATATGAGGTATTTAAATTATCTTGTTTCATTCTCTTAGTATCCATATTATGCACTTATTTAATTAAATTAAGAACAAATATACATTCTCAATGATAGCTTTTGCATAAAATATATTGTTCTTAAAAACATAACAACACTTGTCCTTTAAAGAAATGTCATAATCGTTCAATAAACAACTGAAATAAATAATACTCCTGGATAATGCTGGAACATAATAACAGTTATTTAATTCCAGTATTAATCTACTTGGAAGGGGCAAATGGTAAGTCCCCATAACTATTGTAGAGATTTTTTGTCCAGTAGCTGACTGTAGACATATTTCTGCCTTTCCAGCTCTTCTAAAGCTTTTAAGCCATTGTAGATCAATATACAAATAAGATCCACATCCAGTATCGAAAACCCAAGATTGTTTTAAAGCAATGGAATAAGTATTAATTTTAATCATATGAATACCTAAAGTAGAAGCATTAGCTTGCTTCTTCTCCTTTAGAGAATATAGATAGGCCTTGCAGTTACGCTTCCAATGACCATCTTTTCCACAATAGAAGCAAGTTCCTTTGTGATTCTCTTTCTTGGTAACCTTCTTCTTGGAAATCCTGCCATGCTTTGGTTGCTCCTTGGTCATCTTATTCTTCTTCTGCTTCTTTCCTTTAGCATAAGTGACAACCATGACACTTTTTAAATCCTTCTTAAAGGATCCATCAACTGTTTTGAGCATGTTGATTAAATCAGGAATGGTTACTTGGATCTTGTTCATATTAAAGTTAAGCATGAAAGGTGAATAACTTGGAGCCAATGAGTACAAGATTAAATCTATGTATAGATCATTATCCATTACATAGCCAAGTCTACTCAAATGCTCAATATACCCATACATCTTCAATGTGTGAGTAGCAGCCGAAGTGCCTTCCACCATTTTGCAGCTAAATAGAGCTCGAGCAATCTCATATTGCTCAGTTCTAGCCTAAGAAGAATAAAGCTCTTTTAGATGCAATATGATGGTTCTAGCGTCCATCATCTCATGTTGCTTTTGAAGCTCTGAGGACATAGCACCCAGCATCAGACATGCTGCTGCTTTACTATCCTCCATGTATTTTTGATAAGTGCCCTTGATCTCATCAATGGCATCATCTGATGGAAGTGGTGGTGGATCTTTATCCAAGACATAATGGATCTTTTCAGCTCTAAGAATAATTCTCACTTGCCTGATCCAGTTAGAATAGTTTCTGCCAACCCGCTTGTTATCCAAGATTGATCGTATATTAATGCTTGATGTGCACATGATGATGACCTAGATGTGAAAAGAAAATGTATGGGAGTATGTTCATATATATGTATGCATTAATTAGGTCTTTAATTAATCCATTTACTCCCACTATTTTATTGCGAATCAATAGCCCTCACTATTTAATCCTAGAAAACCCCATGGTATTCTTAGTAGGCCAATATCCAATCCTTGATATGAAATTTGACCTTGACTGTGGTCAATAAATCAAACTCCATACCCTTGAAAGGTAGATATCTCTATACCAATTGTGCCTCTACACAACTATTGGATCATTAGGTTATCAACTCTTGATACATGCATATCATATATGCATTCCCTAATCTTGCCTCTAGAACCATTAGCCTTGACTGTGGTCAACAAGCTAATAGGCTAGCTAAGATGACCCATTTAATTAAATTCGAACATATTCGATATAATGTGAGCTTGACTGTGATCAACAACCCACACTATAAAGAACTCTGGTTCTCCTCAAATTAATGAAAGGCTTACATACCTTAGTATTAGTTTGTGGGATTTTAGTTAATTAAGTCTCATCATACATGGTTGGCATACATTGGTATGCTTCCTATATCTATCTCATAAATATAAGCATACAAATATGGTATAGTTATGGACTTTACTACATTGATTTCCCCGAGCCGAAAGGGAAATCAAAAGGTCAAACCAAGGAATATGTATGATTCAAACAAGTAAAAATAATTACATTATCTTCAAAGTTGTTGGATCTCTATCCGACCCATCTTGCTCTTTGATGTTAGAGAGTATGCCCTAGAGCCCATGTAAAAGGGATGAATTTCATATGTATGAATTTATATTCTTAATAAAAGGTATTATTCATTTATTAATGCTATGTTTAAATACATGAGTTTGTAAATCTCAAATTAATAAATGAAGTCCTTGATATTATAAACACAGTGCAAAGAAAATCATGAAAGTGTTCATGATATGAGGTGTCTATTGCATGCAAATGTGTTAATATCTAAATATCCATAGTCATAGAATTAACAAGATAGGACATTGTTAATTCGGACATACAAGCACATGTTATGCTTCTTGAATGGTTCAAGCAGTGGTTCTCATAACTGTAATTATGGAAGATAATCAAAGCTAGCATGTGGATGCTTGTTAGAAGAACAAGTTCATTAGAGAACTAGAAAGAGAATCCTCACATGGATACTAAATCTATGTCAGTGAGGAATCTCTTCATAGTGGTTGTGCAAGTATCCTTAGACTTGAGATCACTAAAGTTATCTTAAGTAGCAAGTGGTATATTTTGACTCCATAACTGATTACTTCTAAAACACCCTAATCTAATACCTTTATCATGTATCATATTATATCTTTCAATCACACAATAGTAGGTTATTAACCCAAAGTTGCATACGTTTATTATATCAAATAGCCTATTTATATAGGTATCCCACGCATCAATTAGATATTTCCTATAACTTCAGTCTCTTAATTATGTATGCATAATGGCTTATTCTATAACATACTCATCATTTTCATGTTAGTCATAACTGTCTTAACTTCATATCTTATCATGTATAACATTTATCCATTAATCTAGCATATTTATGACTAAGCATTCTAGCTACTATATGCATGCATGCTTTAGCATTCTTTCACTGAACTTATTACATCATTTACTATATATTACACACACACACACACACACACACATACACACACACACACACATATATATATATATATGATAACCCTTTTTATACATATTAAACGTACAAAAGAAATTGCACCAAAATCAAAAAGAACCCTACATCAACTTCTATGACCTAGGTGTTCGCCTGTCCTGATGCAGAGATCGTTCTTGAGCAAAAGCTTTCACAGCAGTACCTACACGGATTAAATAACCCGTGCTAAGCTATAAAGCTTAGTGGGGATGCTAATTTTGAAAGAGAACCACTCACAACAATTGTCGAAAAAAATATAACATACAAGAGTTGATAATAACAAGAATGACATATTTATAATAAAAAAAGGATAGAATAAAATATCATCATCAACAATCAAATCTCATATTTATATTAACATGATTCAAATTAAAGTATAACGTAGGAGGATCAGTATCAAAAACATCCAACTATCACTTATGCAATGGAATATACAGTTAAATATATTATCTCATGTACAATGCTTTATTTGTCTAAAATTAACTGTAGCGCAATAACACAACCATTTAGCCTGCTTAAGTTTTCAAGGTGGATAACGGGATTGGTGGATACCTGAAGGTATCTAAATGGTGGATATTCGAAGATATCAAAACTATAGACCCAATCAGGGCCAACTATACGGTGGACCGATCAAGGACCCAAACGGGGTCAAGAAACAACCCAAATGGGCTGTGCAAGATCCAGAAGGATCAACTATACTATGGACCTAAAAAGGTCGACTGTGGCAGCTGCAATATCCCTATAAGCGCCTATCTATCCATAATTGAACTATAACTGCAAGCAAACTCTATTTAATCTTTCTTTTAATATATCATGCTTACACTTATGGTGTTCATTTTGCACATGTATAATCATATGATAGTTATATTGTTACGATGACATAACTACATATGTATGTTCATTTAATGATACAATTACTTTTTACCTACCATCATTATATATCTCATATTAGCATAATCATGATATGTTAATCAAGTAATGCATCATACCTATTCAAGTGCTCATCATTAATACTTTACAATATAGCATATTGTATATATATGTGATCATGTATACAAATACATAATCACTAGTGAATAGGAATATATAACATCATAATAATATACTTCATTATGTTATCATTCAAGCATCACACATGAACATAGTCATATATAGTATATCTTGTTTCACAGTATAAGTGCACGTTCAAATATAATGCACTCTATCATTAGAGTATGAATATGTAAGATTAATTGCATAAAACAATCATGTACACAAAATTTCATCACAAATATATGTGAGATATTTTCATCACAAGTCCTTACCCATGTACATGTGTGAATGTATATGTATACATTTAATCTTGTATTAATAGTCATATTACCTGCTCTATCCAATTCATTTTGTAATCACATACATATTTAGTTCAATTAGTTGAAAACCATAAGCTATAGTACATTAAAAATCTGCACAGGGCAGCATTCTGGACTCAACTTGTGAGCCACAAATGAATTTGAAAATATCATTTTTAGGCTAAATTATCTTCTACAATATTATCCCCCTGTTTTTATAGTTTCCAGAGCATCAAATTTCACCTTAATATCGTAACTATAACTTAAGATATTTGAGAAATACTATAAATTATTCATAAAACCGAAATAGTGTTTACTGTCACTTATAAAAATTCATAGCATAATATTAAGAGGGATTTAGATCAAAATTTCTCCATCAAAAATGTACTCCTAGGTATCTAGTTTACCTAAAATTTTACAGAATAAGATTTTGACTTCTCTACTAATACTTATGCCAAAAATACCAACATCTGTACCTTAACAGTCCAAACTTATTCAACGAATTTCATGCTAATTATTTGACATACTTAGAAATAAAATTAGACATTACTTCCTTCATATAAAATGTTTATTTATAATCTATTTTGCATAGGAATTAATTTCATGTCATTCTGATCATTGTACATACAGATATCTCAAATTTTCCCTAACCTGGTCCAGAATTCGAATTTAAATGTTCTCCTAAATTCAATAAATCATAAAAAATATCTAGAGACAGATATGAAGGTAGGTTCCTCTTCAATCTTGTAGTCAAATGTCTTATATAACTATAGAAATTTGATTTGTTACAATTAGAGGTCTCTATTAAAACTTACACTAAATTTTCGGTCACTAGGTCAGAATTTTCATCTCATCCCTTCATGCATATTTCATACATTGAACTCTCTTTAATTACTACAAATTCAATTTAATCACAACAATTTCCAGCAACAATATTCACATGCAACTAAATTCACATTCATTAAGGTAGCTCTAATCCCATACCTTGGCCTAACTTCCCTTTAGCAAATTAATCTCTAGCAAGACCTTTTCCTTTATCTTTTCTATCTTCTCCTTCTTTAACTACAACACAAATCATCCTCTAATCCATCATTTCCAGCAGCCAATCCCAACCAATATCCACATAAAGAATGAAGAAGGAGAAGATGATGATGAAGATAACCAAAATTAAACCATACCTTATTAATCTATATCAATATTTTCTTGAATAATCCCACATGCATGCAATTGTCTTCCTAAATTTATGAGTGAATTGAGAGATGAACATGGAAATTGAAAGAGATGAAAGATAGTGAATTCTCTCCTTTAGGTGCCATCCCACTCTATCTCACCTTCTCTTTCATTCCACTAAAAACTAACACATATATAGTGCTTTGTTAAATGTCTTTCTTGGTCCTTCAAAGTTTTGCATGTCAACTAAAGACACACACTTCTTTGCATGCTATAAATTGTCCCCACCAAATAGTATATTTCATAAATCAGCCCCAACATTTAACCCTTTCCTTAAATTGGCCTCTCCATTAGTCTTTTATTCACATTTGCCCCAAAAGATGTCGAAATTATAAATTGACCCCAAATTAATACTTTTTACTTCGATTATACCCTTAGTTAATATTAAACCACAATATTAAATTTTTATTTTCATGCAATTAAAATAATAAAAACATAATTTATCCCTTGTCCCATACTTATATGAAATTCTCATTTAATTTTAATCTTAATCAAATAAAAATCCTACTACAAACATGAAATTTCAATTAGGGTCATGATAAGGGCCTTACAACTTCCAGCTGGGAGTGAACATAGTTAGGAGATTAGCTATATCATGACCTACTTGAAGATAGTTAAGTAATTGACAAAGGATTCACCGTCCCAGATTTAGTAAAGGAAGTTATCTCGCATGATTCTATAATTGTCTTGTTTAGAAAATCTCTGGCCAGAGTAATATGTCAAGACGGATAGAGATCCATGGAGGGAATTTTGGAAACAATGGTTAAATTAATAAAACATACATAATTAGATTTATATGAGTTGACAGAAATCCATACTCAAAATCTAATTGAGATAAGAGCGGTGAAAGGAGTAGTTGCACGGTAACTGTTTCTATGGAAGGGTATATTCAAACCACTTGACTTTCCTGACATTTAGGTAGTCATGATACCTAGCTAGAGGCCAATCATGACTTGTATAATAATGTATCAAGAATATCAATGGGGATTGATAAAATGATTTAAAGGAGTTTAAATCATGTGAGTTTTTAATAGAACTCACAATTACAAATTATACTACTAATATGGATAGGAACCCAATAAGTCACACACATATAAAGAAAAAGGATAAAATGGTAAAATTCCAAGGATAATATTTGATATTATTATGGGGATAGAGAAGTGAATAAGATAATAATTAATTAAAGAGTTTAATTAATTATGATCACGTAAAATTATTCGCAGAACTTTTTTGATATGTTCTGTAAAATTAGACCTAATTGAAATAATGTATTTCATAATTGATTATTATTGAACTATAAGTGTTATAGGGCTGATATAATAATTAATAGGTCCATTGGAGGAATTATAAAGGCCCAAAGAAGTGAAGTTGGAACAAAAGCCCTCCTAAAGAAGGGCCACATGCCAACTCCAAAACAGAAGGCCTTAGAGACCTATTTCTTGGACTAAAATAAATTAAATATATTACATAAGTATTATGAAGCCTACATATTTAATTTGGTTGGATTTGGAATTCATTTGGGTAATTAAATCCAAGTATATGTACAAAGGGCCTAGTTTGTGGGTTTTATGCATAGGCTTTTGTGAAAGGGCTTAAATTAGATTTAATATAGCCCAAATAATTATAAATAATTCCAGAAGCCCAATTAATAATTATCAAGACATTTTAAAGATCCCAATCCCATTATGAAGTTAGATTTTTAACCTAACTATAAAAATCCAAGTGATGGGGAATTAGGGTTAAGGGTGTGTGAACACTTAAGAAAAGTTTCTTCTCTTTTTCTCTATACCCTAGCCGCCACTCCCCAAGCTAGCTTCCAGGGTTTTTGGCCAGTCCTTTTTTTCTACCAATTGTTGGTTCATTCTATTATTCTCTAGTGTGGATTACTCATAGGAGGTGTTCGATTTTGGACACTATGGTTTGTGACAACCCGGTGCGAAGGAAAATCAACTGTACAACAAAATCAAAGGTGATTTTTCTTATTCTCATTAACATTTATATTGTAAATTCATGGCAAGATCAGATATATTGGTTAAAAATTTTAAATTTTGCTTATGTATGAGATGCATGTAACCGATAATTTCCAACGCTTGATAGTGGTCTTTATTTCTATCTCTATTTCCAATCTAAGTAATCTAATTACATATAAGAATTTTAAAAGAAATACAAACCAAAAACAAGTGGCTGGGACATGAAAGTCCTCATTGGGGCGAAACATGCATTATGCTCAATTACATTAGGCCTTGTCCATAACTATCCATCATGCCAATCATACACCCTTATATGCATTTCTAATGCATAAAGTAAAACATATAATGGATTACTAACTTTGTTTCAACTCTTGAAGCTTACTTTTGAGTTATTTTAATAATATGATCAAATTAGGAAACTTTTTCCATTTTGAAAACTTTCATTTTAGGAAACCTTTTGAATGCATGTGTTTTTGCCTTAATTATCAATCCAATTGATTATTCATTAATTATCAATTGATTATTTAATTAATTAATCATATTAAACAATTAAAAAATCAATTTTGGGCTTAAAATAAAGGGTAGGCCGAAATCTACACAATAAACCCTAAAGTGTGTTCACACACAAATAAGTTTTGTGTCTATTGGACCATTTGGGACTTTTCAAATGAGATAAGCCCACTCTAGCCCTTAAAACCCATTAATAAACTTAATTGTAGTTTATAATATTTAATTTAAATAAGCTCATTGGGCCCACCAAGCCATTCCACTACAAAAAAACTGTTAATAAGCGACGGAAAATTTCGTCGCTAATATAAATTAGCGACGCCGCTACGAACAATCGCTAATAGCCCAGTCGCTAATATATTAGCGACGGAATTAAAAATCAGTCGGTAATTTAGCGAAGAAAAAATTTCGTCGCTAAAATATTTTTTTGTCGCTAATTTATATTCCTAACTAGTCACCGAATTATAATAATATTTAGCGACAACTTTTCAGTCGCTAATTAAAGATTTAGTGTAAAATTTAGTGACGATAAACTGGTCACTAATTTAGTCGCTAATTCTTAAATTCTATCTATTACACATTAGCGACAGTTGCTGTCGCAAATCCATCGATAAATATTCTTTTACTGTTTTTAAAAATTTTCATCCTGTACATAATATAAATAATAATATTATATTATAAAATTCATATATAATAGATACAAATTTAAATAACAATTTTATATTTTCATATATATATAATTTGTAATAAATTCATTACAAATAAAGAGTTAACATAAAAAAACAGTATATAAAACAAAGTATTGTTTATACAATTCATTTCCCTAAAATTAATAGCAAATTAAATCTTTACAATTTTCTACCAAATATATAATTAGCTCCTAGCTAATATTGCTATAGTACCCTAAACCTAAATGCAGTCCCTCTTTACCGATAGTCTATGACTAGAAATACGTGAACCTTATTGGCAGTAGGGATTAACTCCTGTAAAGCCTTCATTCTCTCAGCAATCCACTCACTGCACAGCCGTATCTAGCAGAGGAAAGAATAAAAAGCTGATACAAACAGCAATCATATAGAAACAGCTACCAAATTGTAAATGAGAATGTATTCATCATGTACGATACTCGAAGCCTAAAACCTAACCTATTATTTTAAACCTAACCTATTATTTTAAATGTACTATGTTATAAGATAACATGCAAAGTTATAAGATAAAACCTAACCTATTATTTTAAATGTACTATGTCAAAATAGTTATTACAGTACGGTATAACTAGTCAATAAGCACTAAAGCATGAATTACTATTTGTCCTTGTTGTTTTTCTTTTCTCCAAATGAGCTCCCATCCGAGAAATCAGATATGTTTTCTAATGCATACTAAAAGCAAAATGGTTCGGACAATACCCTAATTGCTTAAGAATCTAAACTTCACATCTCAACAAAGTAAGAGGACAAACAAGCAGTTCCAGTTTTCAATAAACAGCACCATAAATATAAGATAATAATGACTAAAATATAAGACAATAATCCACAAGATCCCATCATTTCATTGCCATTCATACGTATACTGATTCCCTCCTTATGCCCAGCATTGAATATACTGGTATTCACATTATCAAGGTCTAAAATTAATGATGGGTTTTATCTAGTGTCTAAAAGGACACCTAAATTGGCCCAAATATTTTGTGTTAACCCATTGTTCTCTTGTTCTCAGCTCTCAAAAAGTCTTTTCAATCCATGGACTCCTTTTTTTAATTAAAAAATAAACTGGTCCAAGTCACGCAAAAAAGGTTCTATTAGTAATAAGGATGATGAGCATCATTTTCCACCAATCAGATCTTCCTACATATTTATTAGTTTCCTTCCTTTTCAAGCAGTTTCACAAGCAATTAAGCACATGTTTCCCAACAAGAGGTGTGTAGTATTTTAGTCTAGAATTTGTTAACTTTCTTACCTATAGATGCTAAAAATATTGATACTCTCCCAACAAGAGATATTATTAAATGACTGAAAATCCTTTTCGTGATAATATCAGGTTTAGGCAACAAGTTAAATAGCACCTTTCTTTAGATTAAACAACCATGAAATCTAGAACTTTTCACTTTTCCAGAAGATAAAATCACATTTGTTGAATGTGTAAGACAACAAGAATACTTGAATTTAAGCATACCATTTTGACATTTTTGTGGCAGTCGAACAAAGGCTTGTGAGAAATCAGGTGGTAAGCAAGACATCCAAAGATAAAAATATCAAAAGAACATCCGACTGAAGGTGATTTACTCCGAACAAGTTCAAGAGCAGCATAATTCAGAGATGGCTGAAGAGGATGTAAATGTGAGAATTTAAATTAACAGAAAGCAATGATTTACAGAAGTGTTATAATTAGATCCAAATACAAAGAACATTGGATGGAGAGATATATGTATTCTCCAAGATAAACGGGTAATATGTTTTAACAGATATAACATTTGTAGTATTCAATTGGAACACTAAAAATCCATGGGATTTGAAAAAATTAATTGTGTTGAGGATAGATAAACCTTCTAGTTCAATCATCATAGTGTTTGTGATTGATTAGAAAGGAAACTATACAGAAGAAAAATCTAAAACGGAAATTACACAAAACAGAAAGAGGTAATAATGGTCCTAGATGACCAAAAATTGGCTGGTGATGAACAATGACCTGTATTGATGGTTATGGTTTGTTGGCATGCATGTAATACCTTTTGCTAGATTCTTTCCATCTTTTGGAGTTGGTGAAATATTGTAAATGACTCTAATTTACAATAGGAGTCATTTTCCTAAAAATTACATTCTTTCCCATTTGGCTAAGAAAATGTTTTCCACCAACCAATATTTGCATACAACCCAATCACTAAAAAATGCAATCAAAGGGCAAATAGCAACCAATAGAGCAATCAAATCTATTGCTTTTTTTTTTCAGAACACAGATTAAAATCAAACTCACAGCATAATGGAAGGCCTGAGAACTAGGCAAGTCGACTGAAGCCTGGTCTGTGGGGATTGTAAAACCAAATCCACCAAGCTTCCATGCTCCACTTGAAGTTATTAGGACTTTCTACAAATAATTAAAAATGGTGATTATTAAGTTTGTGAATCCCTAACTTTAATCATAAGGTCTCAAGTTCTTAACAGCATAATTGCAACATAAAATGGTACATCTGCATAACATTTTATAAGAATAATTATCAAAGGCACACTTTAAAATGAAGTGAGGCCCTAGGTACTACACTAGCCTAAAGTGAGATAGAATGTCTCAACAATTGACTAGCCACTCCAGCAGAAATTCCCAACTGAAGCTCTAAGGCTTGCGCCAAAGGAGGCTTATATAAGAAACTAAAATAAAAGAAAACTGTGTATAAAATTACAAAAGGTAGCAACAAGGGATGAAAAACAGCAGACATCAATCTTAAACTTAATTAATATCCCACAAACTCAGTGATTACATTGTTAAGTTCCCACACTAGGAATAATAGCAAATAGATTGAATCTTTAATTTGTTGCTCGCTAAACATCCTTTTTTAGTACTTAATCCACCTGTTTTTGCCATATGAAATGCACTCATCAAATTTCCCACAATTGAGGTGGTATCAAGAGAAGCAAGACAACATAAAACAACACTAATATGGCAGGGGCTGACTAGAACCATAAATCAATAGCAAGGATCCTCAAAATTTCAAACTTAACCTAATTATCTGTAATATTCTACTACACAATAATATAAGAGGCTGCACTATTATACTTCAGGCCCAAAACTGCTTATTATAAAACTAATAAAGTATAGCATACTTTCATAAGCTTATGTATCTAATTATGTGAGAGGGGTGAGGAACTTAGAAACAAACAAGAAGCAATAAAACAGGCTCTCATGCTTGTTTAGTAGTTGGACAACAAACAATTGTAGTAAAATAGACTTGAGAAATTGGAAATATATATAAACATAAAACAGAACTTCTAAATTGGAAATATATCGTTTTACTTCAAAACAATCATAAGAATGAAAAATAGAACAAACAAATATAACCAAATGCCACAGTAATAATGGATAAACACAACATTACCCTTTGAAAGAATTATAATTGAAAAAAAAGGAAAGTAAAGCAGGAAGTAACCTGAAATCCATGAAAATTGGAGGCACGAGAAGGAAAAGATATAATCTCGGTGGGATTTGGGTTAGAAGCATTAGATCCAGCACGAACAACCAAAGCAGTGTTAGGACAGGGAATAGAGGTTTTCGCCTTACTTTCTGCTTCCTGTAAAAACCCAAAAGCACACAATCCTCAATTTTAAATAAACAAAACCCACTATACTCTACAACTAAAAGACTCGAAGAATGGAACCATAATTATTAAATCAAGAACTCATAAACTATACAAAACTAACCCAAACCCATAAATCACATGCCTGTCTTGTTAATGTTTCTTTAGTAAGTGATTGTTCTTAAGATGCAAGGTGGCTACGAACTTCCTTTAGCTCAGCAGCTAGTAAAATGACGTTGCGCTTATAATTTTGCTTCTTCTCATTTAAATCCTTCAACGATGGCACCCAAAAGCACACAATCCCCTTTTTTTTTGTAACCTCAAGCACCAAACGGACTGAGTGGTCAAGCACCTCAAGCGCCGTCAAAATCGGAGGCAAATCCTCGTTAAATCTCACATCAACGACGGCACAAATGACTTGACAAACCTGACCGGAGAAGATTGGGGAGGAGCAGCTGTGGCGGCGAAAAAAGCTTACTCCGAAGCACGGTTAAGGAGGCAACCATAAGGAGAGGCATGACGTGCGGAGGATGGAGATGGAGAAGAAAGCATTGGATTGGGATTAGAGAGAGGAGATTTGGATGCAGATCGGCGGGAGGATGATCAGAGAAGAGAGGATAAGAATCTGCGTAAAGCCATTGGTTAGGGCTTCAAAGAGAATGTCAAAATGATGTTAGGTATATATATATATATATATATATATATATTGCTTTAAATTATTATTATTATTATTTTAATAATTATTATACATTTATTTGTTTTAAATCCTTTGTCATTAGTTCTTAAATTTTTGCTTTAAATTCAAATTATCCCTTTAAAATTTTTAAATTATGCAAATAAATCAATCATTGAACCAGTATCAAAATACTGTACACCCGTATTAAAAGTGCTCTCACACCATTTCAAATTTTTGAGACATTACAATTAAATTTGAATAAAAATAATTTAATTATAGATACTTGGAATAAAATTATAAATTTTTATTAAATATAGTAACAATAAATATGTATTTGTATTTTTCATTTATATTATAATACTTGGAATAAAATTATAAATTTTTAAAAAATTTAATTGAAAATAAGCAAATAATATTATATAAAATATTTTTCAAAATTATTAAAAATAATTACTAAGCATAAATATTTATGTATATTTTTTTTATTAAAATTATAATTTTTAGTGAAATCAATCATCAAAATTATAAAATTTTGAAAAATTTAAGTGAAAATATACAATTAATTAGAAACTAATAACAAGAAAAGAATGATAAAAAAAACATTAAATATCCATTAAATCTCTAAAATATCTAAGCAAGAATCATGAATGCTAAATTATAGTTGAAGTATATATAGCTGAAGTATATACCACAATTATAGGTCTAAACGCGGTTTCAACTTCTTGATAAACCATATAACAATAACTGAACTTATAGATCTTAAAAACTAATCTTCACCGTCCAAAATTAACAACAAGGAGTTTCGAATGTACTTACCAAAAATCAGCAATCTAACGGTAAATTATTTTCCGATCGTCTTCGTATACAAAACTAGTCATTACGTAAAAAATACAGAAAATAACCTTTTTTTTGCAACAAAAACTGTACTTACAGACCTTAAAAACTAATCTTCACCGTTCAAAATTAACAATAAGGAGTTTTGAACGTACTCACCAAAAATCAGGTCAATCTAACGGTAAATAATTTTTCGATCGTCTTCGTTTATAAAATTGGTCATTACGTAAAAAATCCAGAAAATAGCCTCTTTTTTGCAACAAACACTGAACTTACAGACCTTAAAAACTAATCTTCACCGTTCAAAATTAACAAAAAGTTGTTTTGAACGTACTCACAAAAAATCAGATCAGTCTAATGGCAAATAATTTTCCGATCGTTTTCGTATATAAAACTGGTCATTAAGTAAAAAATCCAGAAATAACCTATTTTTTGCAACCAAAACCGAACTCACAGACCTTAAAAACTAATCTTCACCATTCAAAATTAACAACAAGGAGTTTCAAACGTACTCAACAAAAATTAGGCTGATCTAACGGCAAATAATTTTTCGATCGTCTTCACATACAAAATTGGTCATTATGTTAAAAATCCAGAAAATAACCTCTTTTTTGCAACAAAAACTGAACTTACAGATCTTAAAAACTAATCTTCACCGTCCAAATTTAACAACAAGGAGTTTCGAATGTACTCACCAAATATCAGGCCAATCTAACGGCAAATGATTTTTCGATCATTTTCATATACAAAATTGGTCATTACGTAAAAAATCCAAAAACTAGCATCTTTTTTGCAACAAAAATTAAACTTACATACCTTAAAAACTAATATTTACCGTTAAAAATTAACAACAATGAGTTCTGAACGTACTCACCAAATATAAGACTGATCTAACGGCAAATACTTAACCATTGAATCTTTACTTACACTATTCCGTATAAAAGCTGTTACACATTAAATTGAAACGGTGGAGAGATATAAGGGAATAGAAAATGTTATTTTTATATGTAAGGTAAATTTTTGAAATTACTAAAATACCCCTACCAAATTTCATCATTTTATCCTTGTATTCAAGGATAATTTTATAAATATATATTTTAAATTTTTTAATAATTTAAAATTTGCTCAAAATTTTAACAAAATAAAAATAAATTATAAATTTTTCATAATCATTTTAAATGAATTAATAAACTTTATATTATTATTATATAAATATTTATATTTATTATTTTTCATAATATGACTATATAATACTTATAACAATTACTTTATTATTATTATTATTATTAAAATGTAAATTTTTTAAATAAATTAGTTTATATTTGGGGATAATTGATAAAAAAAATCAATATAATTCCTAATAATTTAATATTTGATTTAAATTTTATAAAATAAAAATTAATTACAAATTTTTTTATTATTATTTTAAATGAGATAATAAATTTCATATTACTATTTTATAAATATTGACTTTTATTAATTTTCATAATGTGATAATATAATAATTATAACAAGTAGTTTATTATTATCAAAAATATAAATTTACTAAATAAATAATTTAAATTTTGAAATAATTGATAAAAAATTATTGCCAAATTATGATATAATTTAAAAATTTTTATTTTAAATTAAAATATCAATTTCATATGATCTATATCAAAAATACATGAAATAATAAAAACTATTTTTTTTATTTGCGACGGATTAGCGACCACGTCGCTAATATTTTTAACTGAGATCTAATACAATTAGCGACAAATATTTTTGTCGCTAAATAGTCGCAAAAAGTGGAGTGGTTTTTTTCTCCAAAATTAGCGACTAAAATATTTGTCGCTAAATTTTATAGTATTAATTTTCTAAATAAAAAATTAAAAAAATTAGCGACTGTAAATTCGTCGCTAATTCCGTCGCAAAACACGGTGCATAATTTTTCCACCAATAATTAGCGACTGTTTATTATTTTCGTCGCTATTTCATGGCAAAAAATGAAAAATAACCTTCCCACGATGGAATTGTAAAACAGTCGCAAATCTGTCGTGAAATTTGCGACGAAAATATCGCTGTCGCTAATTTTAGTCGCTAATTAATAGTTTTTTTTGTAGTGTTCACTAATTTAAATCAAGTCTGTAAACTAATTAAACCTATTAAGTGGTTTTAATTAATTAAAATTAATCCGGTTAATTTAAGGTCCATTTTAATTAATCCAATTAATTAAAAAACATTAATATATCAGATATATTATATTTAGAGGATTAAAAATTGTTCTAAACAAGAACACACCAAGAACACCAATTTATCGAACTTTTCGATTAAACTAGTTTTCATGCAAAACTTGTTCGATTTTAATTTTGTTTGATCCTATGGCTTAATATCACATTTTAAATACATAAATTATCATCAAAATTATCTTATAGTGGATCAATAAAAATTTAATTTAGAACAACCCCTAAAACTTTTATTGAAAAATAAAACCCTACACGCCATTCACAATGATTCTTTTTCTCAAAAGAATAGTTTTTTAACCATTTTATATATTTGATTGCATACATCCAGAAATCAATATTTCTCATTTATGAACAATAAAATCTGATATTTTAAAGTTCATGAAATAAACAACTCAAAAATAAAAAATATTCTGCAAAAATATAGAATTGTAGATTCATGGCAAAACCGAGGCTCTAATACGATGTTGGGAATTATCGGTTACATGTATCTCATACATAAGCGAAATTTAAAACTTTTAACCAATAGATCTAATCTTGTCATGAATTTACAATATACATATTAATGAGAATAAGAAAAATCATGTTTGATTTTTGTTGAACAGTTGATTTTCCTTCTCACCGGGTTGTAGCAAACCATAGTGTCCAAAATTGAATACCTCCAATGAGTAATCCACACTAGCTAAGGATTGAATGAACCAGCAATGAAGGAATACAAGGCTGGCCGAAGTCCCTTGATGCTAGCAAGGGGGAAGTGGTGGCTAGGGTTAGAGAATGAGAGAAATTTTTTTTTCTCTTAATTGTTTTCTTAACCCTAAAATCCCTATCACTTGAATTTTTATAGTTAGGTTGAAAATCCAACTTCATAATGGGATTGGGCTCTTTAAAATTTTTGGAGAAATATTAAATGAGCTTTTGGAATTATTAATAATTTATTTGGGCTCAATTAAATCCCATTTAAATCCTTTCATAAAAGACTATGCACAAAACCCACAAACTAGGCCCTTCATGCATACACTTGGATTTAATCACCCAAATGAATTCCAAATCCATCCAAATTAAGTATGTAGGCTCCATAACACTTATGAAATATATTTAATTTATCTTGGACCAAGAATTATGCCTCTAAGTTCTTCTATCAGCAAGTGATTTGAAACCCTTCCTTTGGAGGGTTTCTGCTCCAAAATCATTTCCTTGGGCCTCTTTAAATTTCTCCAATGGATCTATTAATTATTATATCAGCCTTATAACACTTATAATCAGATAATAATTAATTATGAAATACATTATTTCAATTAGATCCATTTTACAGAACATTTCTAAAAAGTTTTGCGCATAATTTTGCTTGATCATAATTAATTAAACTCTTTAATTAATTATTCTCTTATTCACTTCTCTATTCTTATAATAATATCAAATATTATTATCCTTATCATTTTACCATGTTATCCTTTTCTCTATATGTGTGTGACCTATTGGCTTCCTGTCTATATGGCAGTATAATATGTAATTGTGAGTTCTATTCAAAACTCACATGATTTAAACTTCTTTAAATAATTTTATCAATACCTATTAATATTTATGATACTATATTATAAAAGTCATGATTGGCCTCTAGCTAGGCATCATGACTATCCAAATGTCAGAAAAGTCAAGTGGTTTGACTATACCGTGCAATTACTCCTTTCACCACTCTTATCTCAATTAGATTCTGAGTATGGATTTTTGTCAATTCATATAAATCTAATTATGTATGTTCTATTAATTTAACCATTGTTCCCAAAATGCCCTTCATGGATCCCTATCCATCTTGGCATATTACTTTGGCCAGAGATTCTCTGAACAAGGCAATTATAAAATCATGCGAGATAACTTCCCTTAATAAATATGGGATGGTGAATCCTTTGTCAATCACTCAACTATCATCAAATAGGGAATGATATACCCAACCTTCTAACTATGTTCACCTCCAGTTGGAAGTAATTAGTTACGAAGTCAAAGTATACCACTTGCTACTTAAGATAACTTTGGTGATCTCAAGTCTTAGGATACTTAACAATCGCTATGAAGAGATTCCTCACTAACATAGATTTAATATCCATGTGAGGATTCTCTTTGCAAGTCTCCAATAAACTTGTTCTTTTAACAAGCATCCACATGTTAGCTTTGATTATCTTCCATAAGCATACTTATGTAAACCACTACTTGGACTATTCAAGAAGCATAACATGTGCTAGTATGTCCGAATTAACAATATCCTATCTTGTTAATTCTATAACTAGGGATATTTAGATATTAACACATTTGCATGCAATAGACATCTCATGTCATGAACACTTTCATGATTGCCTTTGCACTGTATTTATAATATCAAGGACTTCATTTATTAATTTAAGATTTACAAACTCATGAATTTAAACATCGCATTAATAAATGAATGATTCCTTTTATTATGAATATGAATTCATACATATGAAATACATCCCTATTACATGGGCTCTAGGGCATACTCTCTAACACATGTGATGCTAACAATAGTAGTACACTATGTTCAAACCTATGTTCAAGCATAGGGTGTCACATAAGCCCTTTTAAATTTTTTTGATTGAATATTTTTTCTCAATCCCTTAATTTTACCTAATGTGCCCTCTTTCACTTTTCACACTAGTAGGGTGCCAAATTTTAGCAAGGCTATCCTTTTCAATTTTTGACCCATGAGGGTCTCTTTTTTATTATTTTTTCCATAGAACCCTCTTTAGTCTGTCAGGGTTTCTTTTGAATTCACTTTCATCATTGCAAGTGAGAATGATTACCTAGTAGCACCTCAAACCTTAGCTTGTGTAACCAAGTCATCTTTTTTCCCATAATGGCCTTTAACTCTTTTTTTTTTCAAATTTGACAGCGATGTTGAGATATCCTTAAAAGTTCAATCTTTACTCATTTTAGATCCAATAGTTTAATTTTCAAAGCATGCTCTGATGATTAAAAGTCATTCATTGATTGGCTTTGTCGAGACTAACTCAAAAAATGAAGGAACTTTGAGACTTGGTTCTCTTGTAGCATCTTCTAATGGTTAAAGTTAGTTCTTGATTGGCTTTATCTTGACTAACTCAAAAAAAAGGAAGGAACTTTTGGACTTGGTTCAAATGGGTTGTATTGTGGCCATTTTAAAAATGAGGGAATGATTAGGAATTGATGTTTTGTGGGCTTCAATTGAGGATGATGAGCTAAGGCAATAGCTTGGGATTCAACTCCCATCCTTTCTTTGTGGTGTCTTGGGGAAATCATTACCAATTCTAGATGATTTTAGAGTGTTATCTCTCTAATCTTTCGATCGATGTCTATGCCTTCAAAATGGTTATTTCAGTGAACTAGTGTAGTGTGTTCTAGCAGTTTCCTCAATTTTAGAGCTATGGATATATACCATTGCGCCCTTGATTAGTGCTGCTTCTATCATTCTTATCAAAACAACGGCGGGTAGAACCAGTCTTCTTCTCTACATATTCTACCTTTACTTCAATGGCTAGTCTTTGAAAGATTGCCAATCCTTTAAACCTTTCATTTTAAGCCCATCTCTTAGGTAGGGCCTGGCATTTTGAATGATAAGTCTAACTTGATTTAGGGTGTTAGATTTTTTCCTTATCTCCATCACCTTATCTCTACAATGATTAAGGTATCCATAGAAGGACTCTTCAATCTTCTATCATAATAGCTCCACATCTTTTAAGGTCAAGTCCATCCTAGTACTATAATCATACTGTTTCATTAATTCCTTTATAAGTAAATTCCAATCTTCCTTTATCCTTTGGTCCAGCCTATGATACCAATCAACCAGAGGGCCAATAAGACTAAGGTTGAAATATTCAACCTTTTTATCATTTAATGAGGTTATCCCTTTTCATTACCGATGTGTATTGCTTTTATATGGTGGATGGGTCAAAAGTCCCATCAAACTCAGGAAAATTGAGCATCTTTAACTTTTAGGGCAGCAACTCCTCCCCGTCAAGATCGCGATCTTCAGGATTAATCCCTCTACCTCCCGATAATAGGTATGCAATTGCCTCAATTTTCTCCTCCATCATCTTTAGAGATGCATCCTTAACTCTAGTACCCTTGTTCATTACTACTACTATTAGCTCTTCCTCTTCCTCATTTTCTGTATAGTCCTTTTTTAGAGCATGCATTCTATCTCTTCTTTGCTCTATTAGTGAGGCTTAAGACATTGAAGCAATTATAGAGGAAGTGTACTCGATGGTGTTCGATTCAACTTGATCTAGGGTAGGAGCTACAAGCTAGTGCCTATAGATAGTGCAACCAATCCCCCAATCATAGTGTAGTCACTGAGACTAGATCAGCCTCTATTAGGATTACCTAATGATGGTAGCGTTGTGTTCAATATGGTCAAAAAATGGCAGTTCCTTCTTCTCTTTTATGTGGGTGCTTTTATCAAGCATGAGAAAAATGTTTGCATTGGATTTTTAAAGGAAAAATACTCTTGTATAGGCCTCATTTTCTTATTTTTTAAAAATCTTAGGAATGGGTTTCGAATTAAGGATTTTGGCCCATTTAGGAGTGAGTCATTGACCTAAACTATGACTTGCCCATACTCACGGGTTAAAGTGAAACACCCTATATCTAGAGCCTTTTAACATATGTCTAGTGCCTTTAACATATAACTATGCCATACAATTACTCTCGCATAATATTAGTAATTTAAACTATTAAACTAACATTATACCTTCTAATGATTCATTTAATTGATAAACATGCATAACAATTAACTGTCACTTTATTTGTTTATAATCCTGTAAGCATCATAGGTATCTCTTACCACTTCTATTACTCTAATTACATATTCACATCAGTTTATCACAAATACCATATATCGTATTCATGCTAGACATTACTACCCTAGTTTCCATATTTAATCTCATGTGTACCATTTAACATTTTATAATAATATAACCATTCTAGGTTCTAAATGCATACACATGCTAACATCTTCCTAATGAGCATAATACAACATTATCTTTCCATATGATATACATATATAGTAAAATCTTTTATACATATTAAATATACTAAAGAAACTTATACAAAATTAACCAAAAATCCCTACATCAACTTCTCTGAACTGGTGTTGGCCTGTCCTACTACAGAGTACGTTCCTTAGCAAAAGCTTTAGCTACAAAAGAACCTACATGGATAAAATAACCCGTGCTAAGCTATAAAGCATAGTGGGGATACTAAATATGGAAGATAACTACTCACAATGATTGTACAAAAAAATATAATATACATCAATTGAAATGTTAAAATGAAGTATTAAAAATAAACATATGACAAGGCAAGAAATTTTTTACAACAATATAATCCCACACTTAATTTAGCTTCCTTGAATATCAAGTTTAATTAAAATAAACTATACTTTCATACATGTAATCCAGGCATTAAAATCAATGTTAATCATGTTATTCCATATATCATATGCAATAGCTATGCTGTAATTTATTGTAATGTATTATACTATAGTTTACCCTGCTTAAGTTCTAAAGGTGGATAACAGGAATGGTGGATACTCGAAGGTATCAAACTTAGTCCCAAAGGACAAGCTTGGTCCCATAGGAAAAACAAGGACTCAAGTGGGGTCAAATTATACTTTAGATTGGTCAACAATACCCAAATAGGGTAGACCATAACCTAAACAGGGTCAAGTAATAAAGACCCAAACAGGTCAATGGTGGCAACTGCAATATCCCTATAGGCGCCTATCTATCTACAGATAAACTCTAATAACAAGCATATACTTTGCTAATATAACTTTCATTTATCATGCTTTAACATTTCATAATCTATTCCATAGGTGAATATTTGTATAAAAAATATACACTATCATTTGATTATATATATATATATATATATATATATATATATATATATATATATAAGCATAATTTCGTATAACAAGCAATGTACAAGTTTTTTAACATACATGTATATACATAACACTTCAATTAATTATTTTACATTCTATTTGTAAGTCAATGTATTTCCATGTATACATACATTTACCTTAACAACCTTTAAACATTAAAAATTCTTAATCATAATCTCAATATATATCCCTTGTAAACATATCAACATTTAAACCTTAAATGTTCATATTGATAAGATTAATATATATTCAATTCATATTCATAAAATTAATGCATATATTCCTTGTAAACATAGTAAACATAACAACAATTAAAATTATACATTAAAAATTATTCCTTTAAAATTCTGCACAGAGGCAGAATTCCAAATCTAACTTATATACTCTTTTTGACCTAGAAAACATCAATTTTTCCAAAAATGTCCTACTAAAAACATGTTCTCCTATGTTTCAAGTTTCTAGAACATCAAAAATCATTTCAATATAATTTTCGAAACTAAAGAGATTTACATTTTACTAGATATTGTTCCTATTGACAGTGTTGTGTATAGTTACAAAATCAAACAAAAATTAGACAAGCTTAAGGACAGAATTAGGCTTTACTTTCTTCATGAACATTATAGGTCTAGAAGTATAATTTTCATATAATTTAACCTCATAACATTTCATTCACTATACAAGGAGATATATCATATTTTCTACAATCTATTCTAGAACCAAAAATAACAGTTCACTACAATTTCAAGTGAATATTTGGACAATATACAAGCATATTTAGCCCAAGTTTCTTCTATAAAGTGGTAGGTACATTTCTTATGTAGAACATGAAATTAGAATTAACTCAATTGAGATTTTCTAGTATGGAATATGCTGAAATTATAGCAACTAGTTCAAGAAGCTTACATGTTTCTCTTTATTAAAGGTTCTTAAAATTTATTCTCATTTAATTTGTTCAACCTATCATATAAAAAATTATGTTTCTTCTCCAATTAACCACATGTATGTATGAGAATCCTATTAATCCCATGCCTTGGCCAAAATCCCCTTAACCTTCAATCCTTTGGAATTCCTTTCCCAAAATTCTTTTCACCTTCTCCTTCTTCTTCTACACATAAATTAATTTTTTTAAACATCCATTTCCAGCATTTACTCCAAACTTACATTCAATAAAAGTAGAAAAGGAAGAAGAAGATGATGATGAAAATCAAATATCAAACCCTTACCTTAATGATTTACACCAACTTGTTCCAAAAGATTATGAAGATTGAGACAAATAATTATTAAAAACATAAGAAATGAGAGAAGAAAATGAGAGAACTTATGAGTTTCATCCCTTAATTCCGCCCCACTCTCTTTCTTTTAACTAATTTCAGCTTTTATAATATTAAGGAAAATTTCCTTGTTGCTCCTTCATAAATTTGTATGTCTCGCTTAATTCTCCCTATGTTTTGCATGTTACACATTGACCTTTCCATTTTATAATTTTTTTATATCAACCCCTCCTTTCTTTAATTTATTTCATAATTGACCCTTTAATTAACATATTAACCAATTAACCCCTTAATTAATATTTCATGTTTCAATTACACCCTTGAATATTATTGGACCAAATTAATCTAATTTTTTAATGCAATTAATAAAATAAAATTATCACTAGTCCCATGCCTCTAATATTAAATACACATTTTTAATTTATTTTTAATCACATATAACCCTATAAAATCATACATTTCTGACCATGGTCATGTTAGGGGCCTTACAAATCTCTCCCCCTTAAAGAATTTCGTCCTCGAAATTCATACCTATTTTAAAAAATTAAGGATATTGCACTCTCATAGTTGCCTCCGATTCCCAAGTTACTTTTTGGACACCATGATACGGCCAAAGTACTTTGACTAGAGGGATTTGCTTGTTTCTTAATTGTTTGATTTCCCTAGCCAAAATTTGTTTCAGTTCCTCATCATACGTGGAATCCAATTGCACTTCAATATCTAATACTGGTAACACATGTGATTCATCCGAGCAATAACTTCTAAGCATAGACTCATGAAATACATCATGAAGCTTGGCTAATTCTATAGGAAGAGCAAATCTATAAGCCACTGGTCTGACTTTTTGAAAAATTTCATATGGGCCAATGAATCTCGGATTGAGTTTTCTCTTTTTCCCAAATCTAAGTACCTTTCTCTAGGAAGATACTTTCAGAAACACTTTGTCGCCCACTTGATACTCGATATCCTTTCTTTTTAAGTTAGCATAGGATTTTTGTCTATCACTAGCTTGTTTCAACCTATGTTTGATAATTTGCACTTTTTCCTCTGTATCTTTAATAAGGTCAGGACCGATCATTCTGCATTCAATCAACTCGGTCTAACAAACTAGAGTTCTACATCTCCTACCATACAAAACCTCATAGGGTGCCATTTTAATACTCTTCTGATAACTGTTAATGTAGGCAAATTCCATTAAGGCCACATATTTATCCCAACTTCCTGAAAACTTCAAAGAACATCACCTCATCATATCCTCAAGAACTTGTATAACCCTTTCAAATTATCTATCTATTTGAGTATGAAAATTTGTACTATACTTGAGATAAGTTCCCAAGGCCTATTGTAAACTCTAACAAAATCTCAATGTAAACATTGGATCTCGATAAAAAATTATTGGTATTGGTATACCATGTAACCATACAATCTCATTCACATATAATTCTACAAATATATCTATAGAATAATCCATTAAAACCGGTATAAAGTGATCTACTTTTTTTAACTTATCCACTATTACCCAAATAACATCATATTTTCTTTGAGTAAGAGGCAAACCGGTCACAAAATCTATGGTAATGTCTTCCTACTTCCATTGTGGAATTGGAATGAGGTTTAAAAGATCTAAAGGAAATTGATGTTCTGCTTTCACTTGTTGACATGTTAAACATTTAGATACATACTCAATAACATCCCTCTTTATGCCATCCCACCAATAAAACTATTTTAATTCTTGATACATTTTATTTTTACCTGGATACATATAAATACAATATTATATGCTTCCTATAACAATACTCTTTTCACTTCTTTGTCATTAGGAACACATAACCTGTTATGGTAGTATACACCTCCATTTTCTTTCACTGTGAACTCTAATTGATCACCATCATATATTGGTTTCAAAATCTGCTGCAATTTTTCATTATCCTTCTAAGCATCTAACAAATTTTAGGGAACCATAGGCCTAGCTTTAAGCTGTGCTAGTAATGCACCATCTGATGCAAACTTTCATATGTATTGCTTCAACATCAATGCTACCATTAACTTATGACTCAAAGCATCAATAACCAAATTCGCTTTTCCCATATGGTAATCAACTATATAATCATAATCTTTGAATAACTCTAACCACCTTCGCTGCCTCAAATTAAGCCTTTTTGGGTAAGCAAGTATTTAAGGCTTTTATGATCAGTATGGATTCTGCATTTTCCCTATACAAGTAGTGCTACCAAATCTTCAAAGCAAAAACTACAGTTGTGAATTCTAAATCATGAGTTGGGTAGTTTTGTTCATATGGTTTCAACTGTCTAGATGCATACACTACTACTTTACCATCTTGCATTAATACACAACCCAAGCAACTTTGGAGGCATCACTATACATTGCATACTCTTTCCCTGATACTAGTTGAGTTAACACTGGAGCTTCAATTAACATTTTATTAACTGATCAAAACTTGCTTGACAACGGTCAGACCATTCAAGCTTAATGTTTTTCCTTAATAGCTTAGTGAGTGGCGAAGCAATAACTGAAAAATCCTTTACAAAACAATGATAATAACTTGCCAACCCCATAAAACTTCTAACTTCATACACATTCTTGGGTGGTTTCCAATTAATAATAGCTTCAATTTTATTTGGATCCACCCTAACACCCTTAGCAGATACAACATGTCCAAGGAAAGAAACTTCCTTAAGTCAAAAGTCACATTTACTCAACTTGGCATACAACTAATTTTCTCTCAAGGTTTGCAAAACAATTCTTAAATGTTCAGCATGCTCAGCTTCATTTTTGGAGTAAACAGTATGTAATCGATGAACACTATAACAAACCAATCCAAGTAGGGCCTGAATACCCTATTCATAAGATCCATGAATGCAGCAGGTGCATTTGTCAACCCAAATGGCATAACTAAGAATTCATAATGCTTATAACTGGTTTTGAATGCAGTTTTGGGAACATTCGTATCTTTAACTATGAGCTGATAATAACTTGATAGTAAATCTATTTTTTAAAACACACCAGCACCTCTCAACTAGTCAAACAAATCCTCAATATGGGGTAAAGAATATTTGTTCTTCACTGTCACTTTATTCAACTACCTATAATCGATACACATTCTCATCGATCCATCTTTCTTCTTAACAAATAAAAATTGTGCACCCTAAGATGACACAATAGGTCTGATGAAGCCTTTATCTAACATTTCCTGAAATTAAAATTTTAGCTTTTTTAATTCAGATGGAGCCATTCTATATGGTACCTTAGAGATCAGGGTTATACTAGGTAGAAGATCAGTTGATAACTTTACATGTCTTTCTGGTGGAAGGCTAGGCAAATCCTTAGAAAACAATTCCAAAAATTCATTTACAACAGGTATATCTCGAAGATTCACTATATCTCTTTTTAAATCAAAGACTAAAGCTATAAATGCTTCACATCCTTTCCTAAGACAACGTCTAGCTTACATAGCCGATATAATATTAGTCATTTTATTGGAATGACTGCCTTCAACTACCACTCTTTATCTTTATCATCCTTAAGAGTTATTATTTTCATTTAATAATTAACCACTACATGATGATTAGATAACCAATCCTTGCCCAAAATTACATCAAATTTATAAAAGGCAACACAATAAAGTATGCTAAAAACTCTTTCCCTTGAACTACCATAGGATAGTCTTTACATACTTTGTTGACAACTACACTATGTCCCAATGGACTAGTCACACAAACATCAAAATCTAATTGTTGTATTTTTGACATATCTCTACCCAAATCCCCAATACAAATATACGAATGAGTGGAGCCAGGATTAATAAGCGTATGTATGTCATAATCATAAAGAGAAAAAGTACCAGTTATAACTTCTAGGGCATTCTATTTTTCACGAGCTTTCATTGCATAAGCCAAACCGAAAACCATTTTAGTAGAAGGTCAATCAACTAATTTTGACACCATCTTGGATTGAGATCCATGATGATTTAATCCACCCTTTCCTCTGCCTCTACTTCTACCAGATAGGGGTGTATTATAAGCTCCCCTACTACCTTGTTGCACAAAACCTTGGTCCCCATTTCGAAGGATAATTAGCCATAAAATGGTCAGACTACCACATCTAAAGTATTGTTCAGCCAATTTCCTACAGCTACCCCAATGATGTTTAGAATAATGAGGATATTCTGGTGTTTGACCCTCGCTTTGTCTTCCTATACTTCTTTTTTAGATTTAACCATTACAGCTGATTCTTGTCTTTTTTCCTTGTTAGTGGAGCTAAAAATAGACTCTGCAGGCTATCCTCTTTGAGCTTTTCTAAATCTCTTTCCAATGGAAGACCCGCCTCTAACTCCACTTCTTTTCTATTCTCTTTCTCTCTTTACTAACTCATGCTTCTCAACCTTCATAGCTGCTATAACTAGTTGATTAAAGTCAACCATATGCAAAGTTGTATATCCCAATAATTTTTCTCTAATTCATTCATTCAACCCATCTTCAAAGTGTCTACATTTAAAAACTCCCATTAGCATCTCCTTAGGAACATATTTGCACAAATGGCTAAATTCTTTTTTATATTTGGTCGTAGAGGAAGTTCTTTATCTCAAAATCAAAAGCTGCTTTAATTTCTCCTCCTTGTATGCCTTAGTAACATATTTTTTTTCTAAACTCTACCTTAAAGAATCCCCAGGTAAGTGGGTCAGGTAACTGAGGCTATCTTAATACCAGCTTCCACAAATCATATGCCATGGCTTGAAGTGAGGACATAAGACAAGATACTTTATAATCAATAAGATAGTTAATTTCATCAAATATCCCCTCCTGCTTTTCTAACAAGAACTTAGCTTCTTCAGACTATTCTAAATTAGTGCCCAAAAATTCCTGTTCTCCATGTTTTTTGATCTCAAATATTAGAGCTTTAGTCATTACCATTCTTCACAGAATTTGGGCCATATCTTGAGAAATTTTTAACAAGGCTTCTCCAGGAATAGCTGTAGAAATTTCATTTTGATTAGACAATGCAGACACTGGGTTAAAAAGACTGGATCTAATCAGCAAATTACTTTCAATCGATTTTTGGATAGCATCTCTAAAATAATTCTCCATCTTTATTCTATAAGAAAAATAGAAACTTTTACATTAGGCCAACATGACACTATCTCATGTTATAAAATCCTATACTTATATTGCCCAAAAAAGACTAAACCTAGGCTCTGATACCAAATTGAAATACCCTATGTCTTGTGCCTTTAACATATAACTATATCATACATTTACTCTCGTATAATATTAGAAATTTAAACCATTACTAACATTATACCTTCTAATGATTCATTTAATTGATAAACATGCATAACAATTGTCACTTTAATTATTTATATTCCTTTGAGCATCATAGGTATCTCTTAACACTTATATTACTCTAATTATATATTCATATCAGTTCATCACATACACCATATGTCGTATTCATGCTAGACATTACTACTCTAGTTTCAATATTTAATCTCATATGTATCATTTCGTATTTCATAATATATTTATATATATCCATTCTAGCTCCTAAATGCATGCACATGCTAACATCTTCCTAATGAGCATAATACAACATTATCTTTTCATATGATATACATATATTTTATAATCATTTATAAATATTAAATGTAGCAAATAAACTTATACAAAATCAACCAAAAATCCTTACATTAACTTCTATGAACTGGTGTTGGTCTGTCCTGATGTAGAGTATGTTCTTGAGCAAAAGCTTTAGCTACAAAAGAACCTACACGGATAAAATAACCCTTGCTAAGTTATAAAGCTTTTTGAGGATACTAAACATGGAAGATAACCACTCAAAATGATTGTAGAAAAAAAATATAACATACATCAATTGAAATATTAAAATGAAGTATTAAAAATAAATATATGATAAGATATGGAATTTTTAACAACAATGTAATCCGACATTTAATTTAGCTTCATTGAATATCAATTATAATTAAAATAATCTGCACTTTTGCACATTTAATTTAGGCATGAAAATCAATGTCAATAATGTTATTCCATATATCATATTGAATATCTATGCTATAATTAACAGTATTGTATTATACTTTAGTTTTGCCTGTTTAAGTTCTAAAGGTGGATAATGGGAACGGTGGACACCCGAAGGTATCAAACTTAATCTCGAAGTAAAACTTGGTCCCATTGGACAAATAGGGAGCTAACTAGATCAAATTAAACTTTAAACTGGTCAACCATTGTAATGCCCCGACAATTCTAAAATTTTAGAATAGCAATGTAGTAGCCCAAAGATTTACCGAATGTTAAATTTTTGATAGTGAACTTTAACTAAATAATTAAGTCATATATGAAATTAGTCAAGGTGGTTAAGTTGGGTTAATATTTATTAAAAAAAAATATTTAGCAAAGAAAGATTTATTTTGACTAGATGATTGGGGAATTTTAATTTTTAAAATTATCTAATTTAAAATATAAGGAAATGAAAATAATATAATTTAATTACATATAAAGAAAGGTAGGATATGGGATTTTTAAAGTGAGCACCTGATCCTTCTAGATGAAAAAAAATCTATGATTACATGTATGTATATATAAAAAGAAAAAAGATAAAAAAGAGGGTGAGCAGAATAAAAAACAAGAGGAAAAAGGGGAAACAAAAAGGAAGATAGATAGGGAAAAAAAAGGAGGTGGAGCGCGATGAATGGCTCACCAGCGCCGGCGATAGCCTGTGGCCATCTCTACTGTGCCGACCAACCACAATCTCCTCTTCGGTAAGCCATCATTTGTTCTATTTTTCCTTTTCTTTTAAATGGCATTTTCATTTGCCTTTAATTGTTAGAAGCTCCATTTTTTATTAATGATGTAAGTTTTCATTCAGTAGTGTAAATTTATTAAGTCTTGCTCAATTAGTCAATTATAAGTTCATATTTTTCATCATGAAAATTTAAAATAATTGTAAAGCAATTTGGGAAGTTGAATCTTTGAAATTTTATTCATAAATTGGTGATTGCCACGTTTAGATACATTTTTTTTCCAACTTTTAGTGCTTGCTTAAATATATTATGAAAAGAATTATTGATAATACATGATGTAGGTGCACAATTTCAAATACGTTGTTAGAAATAGGATATATTTTGTTCTTTGTAAATGATTTAGTTTTTGTGTCCCAAACTTGGTCTTGGGTTTGGAAAAGGTTGACAAAAGAAAGGTGGGATAGGAAAAACAAAATGATACTTTCTAGTAAAATAAAATTTGATAAAGATTATATGACCCAAACAAAATTTGTTAATAAAAACAGAAACAACTATTAAATCAACTATTTCTTAAAATTTAAACAAGGCTTAGTTAGTTATTTAATTATGATTATATAACTGAAAATTTAGATAGTGTAGTTGGAATTACGATTACATAATTATTGGACTAAGGGCAAGAGTTTAACAGTTGGTTATCTTGGCTTCCATTTTTGGATTAACTAGTGAATTAATATGGTTGGGCATATTATAGACTGGTTATTCGCTTAATTGAAATATTTAATTCAAACAGTTAAAGATTACTACATCATTTGATTGATGGCATAAAGATAGCAATATAGTTTGGTCGTTAACTAATTTGTTATTATGCTTTATACATGTGATAACTCATAACTAAGAATTTCTCAATAGAATAATATTACAAAATTGAAGGAGGAAACAAAGTTTTTGCCTTGGATATCCACACTTAGAAATTTCAAGCTGTTTGATAGCAAATAGATCAATATTTATTAATACTCCTTTAGAAAAAGAATTAAAAAGAAGTAAAGGAATTGTTAATTTACCTTTTATATGTGAGCTGAATGCCTAAAAGCAAAAATTAAGGTAGATGGATTTGGTTTAAAGACTAAAAAGATGTGTTTGAGAATAGGAAAATGGTATTTAAATTGTATACAATTGATTTTTGACGATGGGCATAAATCATGTTTTGTATTATTTTTTATTTTATTTAAATATTCATTTTATTTATTTTTATATATTCATTTTAATTTACTTTATTTTAACTTTTCTTTTAAAGCTTTGAGATAAATCTTGGAATTTTATATCTAAAATAAAATAGAAAAATAATTGGGTGATCTAATGGACTATAAAAAGGTTAATTTAAATTGCATTGTTCTGAGATGTTTTGTACTGCGCTAGTTATGTCTCAAGATATATACAATTATGACTGTCCGATTAGCTTTAAATATTACGTGTGTGTTGATATATCATGTGAAATCATGAAAAAGAGATGGAATAATGATTTTATATTTGCCCTTAGTATTTTGGATAGGAATCGGTGTAATAGGATAAGGTTGGCATGCCAATTAACGAAGTTTAGTAGTACTTCATTTTAATATGATTACAGGACTGAATGGCTCAGAGAGCTCAGTTCAATTATGTACTTTTAAATATATGTGTATAAATGTATGTATGTATGTATTTATATATATATGTGTGTGTGTGTGTGTGTGTATAAGTATATGTATGTATGTAAGTATATTTCTATTTATTTATATTTATTTCATGATTTTGCACGTTGGAATTTCGAAGTGTTGTAAAAGTATTTCATAGCAGACCGGGTGACACGTTGCCTAAAGAGCACGTGGCCCAAATCAGATCGGGTGCAACGTTGCCTAAAGCACACGTGGCCCAAATCGGATCGGGTAACACATTGCCTAAAGCACCTGTGGCCCAAATCGGACAGGGTGACACGTTGTCTAAAGTACACGTGGCCTAAATTGGATAAGATGTATTTTAAAATTGGACGTGTGACACATTGCCTAAGCGTACGTGGCCTTATTTGATTTCCATTTATTCGAATCGATTCAATTCTATTAGATATACTAGGGATAAATATCGAAATTTAAATTAATAAATAAAAAAATAAATGCAAGTTGATGTAAGTATTTTAACAAATATTTCGTAAATAGCTTATAAAATTTGTACTGTCATCAATTTGAATTATGATTAAATATAACTGATTGTGGTTGAGATTAATTAGTACTCTATATAAGTATTTGTGTTGTGTACATTATTGAATGTTTTTATCTTCAATGTTATGTGAATATAAACTGGTAAGTAAAATATATGCAAGAAACATGCTAATATGGAAATGTGTTTAAAAAGGCTATGCTGAACTTCGAAATAGAAGAACTACATGGTTCTGATTCCTTAAACAGGATACGTAGGAAGCTTGAGGATTTAAACCTCAAGTCTGAACCAAATTATATTAAAGTGATTATGGGCACTTTGGTATCTGCATCATGAAATGGAGAAATAATCTCGTGTATATGAATATATACTTATAGGTAATCGTAGTTAAAGTAAATTTTGTTTACTTGAAAAATTGATTACATAAATTATAAATGAGAATGGTAGTATATTAAATGTATTTACAATTGAGTTGTGGCATATTGGAGGATGGGTAAATAAATTGTGTTGGAGTTTGATTTGGTGATGGAAGGTAGGATAGATCAAATTAGAAGTGTTTTCGAAAATTTTTTTTATAGGAAGTTTTATAGAAATTTTAAGGGGAAACTTTACACAAATTTTAAAAAAATAAATAAATAGTAATTTGATGAATAATAAGGCTTTTAAATAGGATAATTGATTTGACCCATAATAAGCAACCTAAATCCAAATGTGACATCCGATATCAAGATTTTTTTTCCTGATCTGATATAGGGTATTACATTTAGTGGTATCAGAGCCTGGTTTAGGCGATTCTGGAGCTAGGATAAGGTAAGAAATTGATGATTGCTATTTATAGACTATTTTAAGAGTTGGAAACGAGGTAAGTGAGAGTTTGGTAAATGTATATTTGTTACGCAGGTAGAGAATATGTACCCTTAACTATAGGGAAACACAAAAAAATAATGTTATAATGATACAATGGTTAGATATTCAATTTTTTTTGGATAAGTAGGAGTTATAAGCGCATGCAAAGAGGAAGAAATTGATTATTTTTTTTAGATATCAACCACCTTAGGAACTAAAGAAGATTAATAGGTAAGTATGCATAGTATTGATTTCAAGATCAACAAAGTCATGAAGAAGGTAGAAGGATATAAGAGAAAGAATTGTGGCTTATTGTTTAAGCACAAATGAATTTCGAGGACGAAATTTTAATTAGAGGGGAGGAATTGTAACGCCCCGACAATTCTAAAATTTTAGAATAGCAATGTAGTAGCTCAAAAAATTATCGAATGTTAAATTTTTGATCTAAGAATAGTTAATAATGAACTTTAACTAAATAATTAAGTCATATATAAAATTAGTCAAGGTGGTTAAGTTGGGTTAATATTTATTAAAAAAATATATTTAGCAAAGAAAGATTTATTTTGACTAGATGATTAGGAAATTTTAATTTTTAAAATTATCTAATTTAAAATATAAGGAAATGAAAATAATATAATTTAATTACATATAAAGAAAGGAAGGATATGGGATTTTTAAAGTGGGCACCGGATCCTTCTATATGAAAAAAGATCTATGATTGCATGTATGTATAATAAAAAGAAAAGAGATAAAAAAGAGGGTGTGCAAAAAAAAAAGAGAAGAAAAAGGGGAAACAAAAGGGAAGATAGATTGGGAAAAAAAAGGAGGTGGAGTGCGATGAACGGCTCACCAGCGCCAGCGACAGCCTGTGGCCATCTCTACTGTGCCGATCAACCACTGTCTCCTCTCCGGTAAGCCATCGTTTGTTCTATTTTTCCTTTTCTTTTCAATGGCCTTTTCGTTTGCCTTTAATGGTTAGAAGCTCCATTTTTATTAATGTTGTAAGTTTTCTTTTAGTAGTGTAAATTTATTGAGTCTTGCTCAATTAGTCAATTGGAAGTTCATATTTTTCATCATGAAAATTTAAAATAATTGTAAAGCAATTTGGAAAGTTGAATCTTTGAAATTTTATTCATAAATTGGTGATTGCCACGTTTAGATACATTTTTTCCAACTTTTTGTGCATTCTTAAATATATTATGATAAGAATTATTGTTAATACATGATTTAGGTGCACATTTTCAAATACGTTGTTAGAAATAGGATATATTTTGTTCTTTGGAAATGATTTAGTTTTTGTGTCCCAAATCTTGGCCTTAGGTTAGGAAAAGGTTGACAAAAGAAAGTTGGGATAGGACAAACAGAATGATACTTTCTAGTAAAGTAAATTTTGATAAAGACTATGTGACCCAAACGAAATTTGTTAATAAAAACATAAACAACTGTTAAATCGACTATTTCCTAAAATTTAAACAAGGCTTAGTTAGTTATTTAATTATGATTATATAATTGAAAATTTAGATAGTGCGGTTGGAATTATGATTAAATAATTATTGGACTAAGGGCATGAGTTTAATAGTTGGTTATCTTGTCTTCCATTTTTTGATTAACTAGTGAATTAATATGGTTGGGCATATTATAGACTGGTTATTCGCTTAATTGAAATATTTAATTCAAACAGTTAAAGATTACTACATCATTTGATTGATGGCATAAAGATAGCAATATAGTTTGGTCGTTAACTAATTTGTTATTATGCTTTATACATGTGATAACTCATAACTAAGAATTTCTCAATAGAATAATATTACAAAATTGAAGGAGGAAACAAAGTTTTTGCCTTGGATATCCACACTTAGAAATTTCAAGCTGTTTGATAGCAAATAGATCAATATTTATTAATACTCCTTTAGAAAAAGAATTAAAAAGAAGTAAAGGAATTGTTAATTTACCTTTTATATGTGAGCTGAATGCCTAAAAGCAAAAATTAAGGTAGATGGATTTGGTTTAAAGACTAAAAAGATGTGTTTGAGAATAGGAAAATGGTATTTAAATTGTATACAATTGATTTTTGACGATGGGCATAAATCATGTTTTGTATTATTTTTTATTTTATTTAAATATTCATTTAGTTTTTTTATATACTCATTTTAATTTACTTTATTTTAACTTTTATTTTAAAACTATGAGATAAATCTTGGACTTTTATATCTAAAATAAAATAGAAAAATAAGTGGGTGATCTAATGGACTATAAAAAAGTTAACTTTAACTTGCACTGTTCTGAGATGTTTTGTACTGTACTAGTTGTGTCTCAAGATATATACAATATGACTGTCCGATTAGCTTTAAATATTACGTGTGTGTTGATATATCATGTGAAATCATGAAAAAGAGATGGAATAATGATTTTATATTTGCCCTTAGTATTTTGGATAGGAATTGGGGTAATAGGATAAGGTTGGCATGCCAATTAACAAAGTTTAGCAGTACAACATTTTAATATGATTACAGGACTGAATGGCTCAGAGAGCTCGGTCTAATTATGTACATTTAAATATGTGTATAAATGTATGTATGTATGTATATATATGTGTGTGTGTGTATATAAGTATATGTATGTATGTATGTAAGTATAGTTATATTTATTTATATTCATTTCATGATTTTGCATGTTGGAATTTTGAAGTGTTGTAAAAGTATTTCATAGCAGACTGGGTGACACATTGCCTAAAGAGCACGTGGCCCAAATCAGATCGGGTGACATGTTGCCTAAAGTGCACGTGGCCTAAGTCGGATCGGGTGACACATTGCCTAAAGCGCCCGTGGCCTAAATTGCACAGGGTGACACGTTGTCTAAAGCACACGTGGCCCAAATTAGATAAGATGTATTTTAAAATTGGACAGGTGACACGTAGCCTAAAGTGCACGTGGCCCAATTTGATTTTCATTTATTTCACTCGATGCAATTCCATTTGATATACTAGGGATAAATATCAAAATTTAAATAAATAAAAAATAAATGCAAGTTGATGTAAGTATTTTAACAAATATTTCGTAAATAACTTACAAAATTCGTACTGTGATCAATTTGAATTATGATTAAATATAACTGATTGTGATTGAGATTAATTAGTACTCTGTATAAGTATTTGTGTTGTAATTAATTGTGTTGTGTACATTATTGAATGCTTTTATCTTCAATGTTATGTGAATATAAACTGGTAAGTAAAATATATGCAAAAAACATACTAATATGGATATGTGTTTAAAAAGGCTATGTTAAACTTCGGAATAGAAGAATTATGTGATTCTGGTTCCTTAAACGGGATACGTAGGAAACTTGAGGATTTAAACCTCAAGTCCAAACCAAATTATATTAAAGTGACTATGGGCATTTTGGTATCTGCATCATGAAATGGAGAAATAATCTTGTGTATATGAATATATGCTTACAGGTAATCGTAGTTAAAGTAAATTTTGTTTACTTGAAAAATTGATTACATAAATTATAAATGAGAATGGTAGTATATTAAATGTAGTTTTAATTGAGTTGTGGCATATTGGAGGATGGGTAAATAAATTGTGTTGGAGTTTGATTTGGTGATGGGAAATTAGAAGTGTTTTCGAAAATTTTTCTTATAGGAAGTTTTATAAAAATTTTAAGGGGAAACTTTACTCAAATTTAAAAAAAATAAATAAATAGTAATTTGCTGAATAATAATGCTTTTAAATAGGATAATTGATTTGACCCATAATAAGCAACCTAAATCCAAATGTGACGTCGATATTGGGAATTTTTTTCCTGATCTGATATAGGGTGTTACAACCATACATAAACGGGGTAGACCATGACCCAAATGGAGTCAAGTAATAAAGACCCAAAAGGGTCAACGGTGGCAATTACAATATCCCTATAGCCGCCTATCTATCCACATATGAACTCTAATAGCAGGCATGTATTTTGTTCAAGATATTTACATTTTACTAAATACTATTTTTATTTACAAGGCTATATACAGGTCTGAAATCAAGCTAAAATTAGACAAACTTAAGGACAGAATTAGGATTTACTTTCTTTATGAACATTATAGTTTTATAAGTTTATTTTTCATATAATTTAATCTTCTAGAATTTTGTCCACTTTATAATGAGATATATCATATTTTCTATAATCTATTCCAGAACAAAAAATAACAGTTCACTACAATTTCAAGTGAATATTTGTATAGCATACAAGCATATTTAGCTTTTGGTTTCTTCTACAAATTGGTAGGTACGTTTCTTATGTAGAATATGAAATTAGAATTAAATAAATTGAGGTTTCCTAGTCTAGAATATGCTAAAATTACAGCAACTAGTTCATGATGCTTACATGTTTCTCTTTATTAAAGCTTCCTAAAATTTATTCTCACTTCATTTGTTCAACCTATCATATAAAAATTCATGTTTCTTCTCCAATTAACCACATACGTGTAAGAGAATCATATTAATCCCATACCTTGGCCGAAATCCCTTTAACCTTCAATCTTTTGCAGTTCCTTTCCCTATAATCTTTCCACCTTCTCATTCTTCTACACATAAATTAAATTTTTTTAAACATCCATTTCTAGCATTTCCTCCAACCATGCATTCAATAAAAGAAGAAGAGGAAGAAGTAGAAGATGATGAAAATCAAATATTAAACTCTTATCTTAATTATTTACATCAACTTATTCTTAAGGATTATGAAGATTGAGATGAATAACTCTTAAAAAAATAAGAAATAAGAGACGAAAAAGAGAGAATTTATGAATTTCATCCCTTAGTGCTGTCCCACTCTCTCTTTCAACTAATTTTAGCATTATAACATTAAGGAAAATTTCCTTGTTGGTCCCTCATAAATTTGCTTGTCTCATTTAATTCTCTATATGTTTTACATGTTACAGATTGACCTCTCCCTTTTTATAGTTCTCTTTAATCAACCCCTTCTTTCTTTACTTTATTTCATAATTGACCCTTTAATTAACATATTAACCAATTAACCCCTCAATTAATATTTCATGCTTCAATTACACCCTTGAATAATAATGGGTCAAATTAATCTAATTTTTTTCATGTAATTAATAAAATAAAATAAAATTATCACTAGTTTGATGCCTCTTATACAAAATAAACATTTTTAATTTATTCTTAATCACATACAACCCTATAAAATCTTGTATTTTTTACTAGGTTCATGTTAGAGGCCTTGCATGAAGTGACAAGTAATACCTCCATCATGGCTCGTTACTCAACAATAAGTTATGGTTCTAGCCCGTGTCATTTTTGATTGATTTTAAAATGGCCATGGGTCCCATTGTTTCTAGCTTATGACTCACTACTCATGATTCCAACCTATGACTACTTATTTTAAAATAAATTTTTCGATTCTCTTCCCGTGAGGCAGATGATTATTTTCAACAAAAAATATGTTTTACTTTAATCCTAATGTAAAAAATTTAATTATGGGAGATGGGATATCTCTTTGGGAGTGACAAGGGATAATTATGAAAAAAAAATTATAGGAGAGAGGAAGGAGAGGTGGTTTTGAAAGAAAAAAGCAAGTTTTAAAATAAACATCTCTAGTTTAAAAAAAAGACAGTAAATTTTACAAAAAAAGATGGAAAAGAAGAAGAAAAAAAGATTGTTACTGACTTTAGTTAACAGCAATGTTGAAGGTAATAAAAGAGGCTTTAATTTCATCAAACTATTAAAAAGTATTTTTAGTTTTATTTTAAGCTTTAAGCTTTGTTCTTAGTTTTTGTTGTGTTAATATGTTGTGTGAATTGTTTCTTATAAATATGGTGCTTAATCTTGTGTATTTAGTATTTTTATGTGTGTTTTCTGGAATTATGCATGAGTTTATGATTGTTTGTAACTTTTGAGCTAAATTTTATATCTTTATCAATGACTTTCTCTCTCTAAAATTCATGTTCTCTTATTAGATTAATTCTTACATAATATGTTATTTGTTGCATTTTGATGTTATTTAAGTATTATGTGTAGTTTAAATGGAGTTTGAGTGTGTTTTGTATCAGATTTAGCCTTAGAATTTAATTTTGGAGATTGATTTTTCATCCATGACGATGTTTTATAATTACAAGTTAATTTTATTATGACTTACCAACCAAGTCCCTGAGTGGTTTCATGGATATAACCCGTGACTCCACTATGAGCCTATGACATACCGCAAAAAATGGACCGTAACACCCTGAAAAAGGAGTGACTCATCCATGTTAGCCTTGACTTACCTTTTGATTAACCTATAACTCACCTAGTCTCCTGTGTGATCCCATGACTCAATCTTTTTCATTTCCTATGCTCTATTTTTTATTATTCTCTTGCATTCCATAAGGAAATTCCATTTTTGCTTGTTTTTTTATACACCGACATGTGTGCATTCTTAATTAATAGCCTGTACATTGTCTCCTTTTATGTATAAATTGTTATCCATTTTACCTACTTGTCTTGTCAATTTACTGTTTGCCCTTTGATGCATGAACTCTTGGAATTGTTTGGGAGAGTAAGGATAAGAACTCAAAGCCTATGTTCAATTCTTTTTCCTCTTGTTTGTTTATTGAATTTCTTTAGATTATTTAAGCATTTTGGCCTGTACCATTATTATCTACTTTTAATAATGTAGTAAAAAAACGAGATTTTAGCATGAAATTTAAAGGAAAACTCATTAAATTATTTTTACTTAATTAACCAAGTTTTATTAATAAATTGGACCAAAGTCCTGTTTTATTATCCCTATCATAGTGAATAGATCTTCTAAAATCATGCATGGGAAACCATCATTTCGAAACTAAATGAATGCCCTTATTTATGTATGTTTACTATTCTGATAGAAGTATTTCATTTAATTAATTTATTCTCTTCTCTTAGCATGAACGAAGAGTTTTCATTCAAACACATAAAAATAAATAATTTATTCTCGATTCTCATATGTCAGGACCAATGTCCCAAAATACATGTGATTTATATGTGAAATTTATCGCATTCTATATGATAGTGTGTTTATTTATCTTACTATATCGTAACGCATGAGGAAAAGATTAATATAATCTTGCATGAGTAGATATTTATATTAACTGTTAACCAAATATTGTAAGTAGGAATGGAATCCAAACTCCCATTGGTTTCAGTATCAAAATGTATAACAATCACTTTCCCAATGTTCTATTAGGTGGAAGCTCCTAAATATATGCCTCGTAATGCTCAGTGGATGCCTCGTAATTAGTCGTTAGTAAATGGATTACGGTACCTCAGGTGCTGACTCATCCTTTTAAGGATTTGAGGCATTGCGTGTTGGGTTGAATCCTTCCTCATTACAAAGCGATTGATTTTCACATGTTAAATAAACCTTAATCGGATTTCAAGTCTTAAAAATAGGCTTTCAAGAACAAACTAGATGCTCATCAGGTTCGGCGTACATCATAGTGACGACTCCACTAGGGACTATTTAAGATTTCATTTTAAAAGCAATTCGGTTAATATAATATTAATAGTTGCTTATGCTTGATTGTTACAATCATTTTCTAACTTAGGTTGCATTAGAGACATGCTAGGACCATAAAATTAAGTTAAGCATCCCTATTCAGCCCTGGTGTAATCTCAAAGTGCGACCTTACATTCACGCATTGTGGGAAAGTGTTAGAAAGGACCACTAGCCATAGTCTCGTACCTATTTGGTATATCAAATGGTAACCCAAATGGCAGTTATACTCATGATAGGCTAGTTCTATTGGTAGGGACCATGCTTAGATAGCCCTAAAGTTAAACTACCAAACCAAAACCCCATTTAGTGGTATAAATACTTCCCCTAGATTGTATAACCATAATGATATTTTACTTGTTATGTGGACATTTATATATTGACCAAACTCAAATGAATTAAGAGGATACCATTGAAAGTCTGTCATTCCTCGATGGGCCCAACCTGATTTGTTTGAGTTAGTCAAAATAAATAATTATCAAAACCCATATGTTTACACTTTCAATTAGATATATTATTATGCCAGTTTTTTGTCATACATCACATGCATCTATCTAGTTCCTTATTAAACCATGGGCTAATCCTACCTAGGGCAGATACTACATAACCTCTGTGTGTAAGAAATAAGATTGAGAGTTTGTTTTGGTTTGCCTATGTGTTTTGTAGTTAATGTATACCATATTCATGTTGGATTTTAACGGTTACATGCATCACATACATGAGCGGAATTTTAAAATTTTTTAACCATTAGATCTAATCTTGCCATGAATACACAATATAACTATATGAGAATAAGAAAAATCACCTTTGATTTTTGTTGAACAGTTGATTTTACTTCGCACCGGGTTGTCGCAAACCATAGTGTCCAAAATCGAACACCTCCAATGAGTAATCCACACTAGAGAGGGATAAATTGAACCAAAAAATTGGTATTTAACTAGGGCTGGACGAAATTCCAAGAAGCTAGCTTGGAGTTGGCGTAAAAAGGAGAGAGAGATTAGAGAAAAAGACTTTCTTTTTGTTTTAATCACTTAACCCTAATTCTTCATTAGTTAGCCTTTTATAGTTAGGTTAAAATTCCAAATCCTTAATGAGATTGGGCTCTTTAAAATTGCTGGAGAATTATTAATTGGGCCTCTAGAATTAATTATAATCATTTGGGCTTAATTAAATCCAATTTAAACCTTTTCATAAAAGACTATGCACAAAACCCACAAACTAGGCCCTTTGTGCAACCAATTGGATTTAAATACACAAATGGATTCCAAATCCAACCAAATTAAATATGTGAGTTCCATAACACTTATGTAACATATATAAATTAATTTGGTGCATGAAATAGGCCATTAAGTCCTTCTGTTCTGGACTTGGCGTGTGTCCCTTACAGAAGGGCTTTCGCCAACTGCTTCATTCCTCTGGCCCTTAATAATTCTTCCAATAGACTTATTAATTATTATACCAGTCCTATAACACTTATAGTAGTCCTATAACACTTATAAGATAATAATAATTAATCATGAAATACATTATTTCAATTAGGTCCAATTTACAGAACATTTCTCAAAAGTTCTGCGAACAATTTTATTTGATCATAATTAATCAAACTCTTTAATTAATTATTATCATATTCACTTCTCTACCTTCATAATAATATCAAATATTATTATCCTTGTCATTTTACCCTTTTCTCTATATGTGTGTGACCTATTGGGTTCCTGTCCATGTTGGCAGTATAATATGCAATTGTGAGCTCTATTCAAAGCTCATATGATTTAAACTGCTTTAAATCATTTTATCAATCTCTATTGATATTTTGATACATCATTATACAAGTCATGATTGGCCTCTATCTGGGCATCATGACTACCTAAATGTTAGGAAAGTCATGTAGTTTGACTGTACCCTTCCATAGAAATAGTTACCGTGCAATTACTCCTTTCACCACTCTTATCTCAATTAGATTCTGAGTATGGATTTCTGTCAACTCATATAAATCTAATTATGTATGTTCTATTAATTTAACCATTGTTCCTAAAATGCCCTCCATGGATCTCTATCCATCTTGGCAGTTTACTCTGGCCAGAATTCTCTGAACAAGGTAATTATAGAATCATGCGAGATAACTTCCCTTATTAAATCTGGGATGGTGAATCCTTTGTCAATCACTCAACTATCTTCAAGTAGGTTATGATATACCCAATCTCCTAACTATGTTCACTCCCAGTTGGAAGTAATCAGTTATGGATTCAAAGTATACGACTTGCTACTTAAGATAACTTTGGTGATCTCAAGTCTAAGGATACTTGCACAACCGCTATGAAGAGATTCCTCACTGACATAGATTTAATATCCATGTGAGGATTCTCTTTGTAGGTCTCCAATAAACTTGTTCTTCTAACAAGCATCCACATGTTAGCTTTGATTATCTTCTAGGTTATGAGAACCACTGCTTGAACCATTCAAGAAGCATAACATGTGCTAGTCTGTCCAAATTAACAATGTCCTATCTTGTTAATTCTATGACTAGGGATATTTAGATATTAGCACATTTGCATGCAATAGACATCTCACATCATGAACACCTTCATGATTGCCTTTGCACTGTGTTTATAATATCTAGGACTTCATTTATTAATTTAAGATTTACAAACTCATGTATTTAAACATAGCATTAATAAATGAATGATGCCTTTTATTAAGAATATAAATTTTATACATATGAAAAAATATCCCTATTACATGGGCTCTAGGGCATACTCTCTAACAATCTCCCACTTGCACTAGAGCCAATCACTCATATGTCTTAGACCTATGCTATTTATATAGTGATCATGCTTAATCTGGGAAAGTACTTTAGTAAGGGGATCCGCCACATTGTCATAATGATGGTACCTAAAGCAACAAAGGACCCCTAAAAAGTTACAATAGAATTAGAACAAACAGTGTCTAAGCTAAGAATAGTTTTTGCTAGGATAATAGGGAAAGGAGTTAGGTCATTGCTTGAGTTGATAATGATGCCAAGTAATCAATAGTCATCGAATGGGTTCCTTGTGTTCACTATTAAGTACAGAGAGAAATAGATTAATAGAATAATACCAAACTAGAATGTGGGTATGTCAAAGAAATTATCCAATACATCTAGTAGAGGTTCAAGAGGAATAGGTCCCACTTGAGGCACCAATCTTGCAACAACAGAAGATAAAATTCCTAGAGTTTGGCTCACATCTTTTGGGTAATCAAGCATGTAGTTTAGAGCATAAGGTAGGGTTCCTGGATAAAAAGATGTACCTATAATCTTGGCAAATTCTTTAGCCAGAGGGCATAACTCTTTATAAGTGAAACTAAAATCATGGAATCGGAGGCCCTAATATCGAGTGGCTAACAACAAAAGATCACTATCGAGATGGACTCTTCATAAGAATTTTAAATCGTAATATGAAGCTAAAATTGGATCTTTCTAGGTTTTTAAGGCATCTAATAGCCTGTACACTTTGGTGCCGAAAGTTCCCATCATTTTGAGAAGATAGCCTTAAAATAAAATAGCAGCAGTAATAACAAAAAGAACAACAGCAACAACAACAATAACAACAACAACAACAACCACAACAACAACAATAATAATAATAATAATAATAATGATGATGATGATGATGATGGTGATGGTGATGATGATGATGATGATGATGATGATGATGATGATGATGATGATGATGATGATGATGATGATGATGATGATGATGATAATGATGATGCTGATGATGATAATTATGATGAGTAATTGGGAAATGAAAAATAATAATAATAATAATAATAATAATAATAATAATAATAATGAGGTATATAGTAAATTAATGCTATCATAGTAATGATAACATAAAAAATGAAGGGACATGTGTAAAATAATAATAATAATAATAATAAATATATAAAAATAGTAATAGTGATAATAAGTAATGAAGATAGATAAAGTATTAAATAGATAAGGCTATGAAGAAAAGCACTCACCTAGAGAAAGAAAAAAAGGAAGAAAAAATTGCATGTAAGTAGTTGAAGACTGAAAAAAGAGTTGAGGGTATTTATAGGCCAAGTATGCTCACTCTCCCATACCTTAACTCATTTTCTCAACTCACTCCTATGTATCCTGAGTTAACCTCAAGCTTTATGGGTAATGCATTCCTTTTATGTGAAACATGCATTTGTATGTTTATTTTATCGTTATTTCAGTTTGTTTTGATCATGCACGAGCGAATTCAATTATAGCAAAAATTTTAAAGCCTTATTTTAGGGAGTATATTAAGTATTGCATTTCTCCAAAATTAATCAATTTAGAGTTGTTAGTTATTGGTAAAGATTATTGATATTAAGAATATAAATTAGTTACATTAATTTAAATATGAATTAATTATTTTAATTTAATAATTTATTTTAATTTAAATTATATGCCATTAATTAGCATTTAAGGTAATATATCCTTTTTTTGATTTTTGTGGCTGTCAGCACCTTTATTGATCGTTGGCCTTGACTCACAGGCTATGTCCATAAGTCACCCCAATCTTATGGGCTACATCCATGATCTCCCTCTTTTTAAATCAGAATGAATTATTATGGCCTTCGAGTCACGAACCTGGCTCGTGACTCTCCAAAACTTTCCTTTTTAAAGGACTATTCTTCTTTTTTCTTTGTTTTCTCCAAGGCTAGAACTCGAAGGTTTCTAAAAGAAAAAATTTTCTTTTCTTCATTTCTTTCTTTCTTGGACTCTGATTTGCTTCCTGTTGGTCTCTTTGGAATTATGCTCAGACTACGCTCGTAGCAGTACTAGAATTTTCAAGTTTTCTTTCTTCTTTGTCTTTAATGTGCAAGTTAAGATTTTATCCCTTTTAAATGTCTTTTCATTTCTCTATTTTGTTGTTTCTTAGATACTATTGATGTATCATGCTTTTACTTTTGTTTAATAACTTAGATTTTTTATTTACTGGGATCTTTCTCCTTTACCTACTATTTACTAGTGATGTTGCTTAAGAGCCATAGTAGAGAGTAATTCTTCTTTAACTAGTTCTTAGGAATAGGGATAAAATAAAGGTTAATATACAAGAAGAACATGCAATAAAAAAATAATGGCAAACCTATTAGGGGGTAATATAAGAAAAAGAATAAAACAAAAGAAAAAAGAAATAAAGAAATAAATAAAAAAGGAACAGTAACAAGGAAAAAAATGAAAATGGGTAGTATTTATGCATTCATGTCTTCGGGCTAATTTTAAGTAATTATATGATTTTGTATAGTTATTGGAGTTCAAGTTTTTTAGTTGACGAATTGCATGGGTAATTAGGCATCATAAAGTTGCATAATTAATCATTACTTCCAATATGCTTGCGTAATTATTTATTTATGCTTGCCTAAAATTTTTGGGATCATCTTCGAGAATGTTACTTTAGCCATTTGGACTCTTGTTTGAATTAGAGATTTGAGGTGATGGTATGATGTTTTGTGTGTACGCATGCATAGGATAATATAGAAATTGAATTTAATTGGTAACATTAAAATTTGTGTTAATTGAGAACATGAGTATTATTTCTTTTCCCTACACAGGAGAATTCCTAATATAAGTCGTTAGACGGCTTGATTGCTATCTAAATTAATTATTTTCTTTGTATACATATGCAACATATACATATGATTATACATGTTTGTAATTTCTTTTGTGCAAATTTAAAGGAATGATGTATATAATTTTGATGTAATAAAATTTGTCTTGTAATGCAAATTAATTGTCAATAATAAAACATGCTCATTTTTTGCATTTCTTTCCATATCACATTGTAAGATTGATGAATGAGCAAGTTAAGTAAAATGATCTAAATTTAACGGACTGATTAATCGATTTTTTTTACTTGCAATGTTGCTGGATTACTTTGATGCCTATACATTAGAATTGCTTCTATTTCAAATTGGTAGTGTGAAAATAATTAGTATTAGAGTATCAATCTAAGCAAGCTGATCTATTTTAACCAGACATCCTAGTTATCAAAAAAATGGTCCCAAATTATGTATTTATTTGATGCTATATTAACCAAGCTTATCTATTTTATATAGATACCTTATCATAGAGAGCATTCACCACCATCGTCACCCCTTTCAGATATGGAGGCACTTGAGTAGATGATAGGATTTTAGGCTACCCGATATAGAGCTTTGCATAATGTACAGGTTTTAAGTTGTTGATTTATGAGCTAGGATTTTTTATAGGATATGGGCATCTATAGAGATGCACAGTACTATCTCACATAAGTAGGATGGTTGGATTTCTACGCCCCTGCATATACTATTAATCCTAAGGTGGTTCATCAATTCTTATCCACTTTTGAGTATCGAGGTGTCCAACATCCTGATAGGGAGCCAGTAGTAGGTTTATTTAGAGTTTTTAATCATGCCTTTAGCAAATCACAGGCTTGAGTGTCTGTGGTTTTTTACCACCCTATGGGTAAAGATGTATTGATTCTAGAGAAGACAGTAGAAGATGGTATATGGGCTATAATTACCAGACTATATATCCCTTATCGCCCTACGACAGCGAAGGTTATGATGCTGATCTCTCAAGTGTTAAGGTATCTACAGAGAGTACTTTTGAGTTCTTATATGGGTTGGTCAGGAAGCCCTAGGTCCCCGAATGTCATAGATATATGGAGCCTTTAGGGCATGGTTGAGGGTTATTGCCTCAACATCTCGAATGAGGTTATTTAGAATATTGCTAGGGTAGCTCAAACTCCAGGTACTATGATTGTCCTTAAGGATAGTCACTAGATTATTAATATCACTTAGGATCCCTGAGTATGAGATGGCTAAGATAGGAGCAATAGAGGAGGATATATATGTAGATGTTGATATGGCGATTGATATGAGGATGATTAAGTGCCTTAGACCTAGGGGCTATAGATTATTATCAAAAGAGGAGTTTGAGAGGGGATTTGGAATTCGTAGGCCTCGAGGTGTTGTACATGATGATGGTCAACTAGTGGACCCTACACTAGATGATGATATCCCACCTTAAAACCATAAGTAACCCGTAGACCATATATGGGCTTGGTGCCTAAGGAGATCTAGGGCCTCTACCTCTCATGCTCTCATGTCACCCACTATGTAAGGCCCCTAACATGGCCCTTGTTATAAATGTATGATTTTATAGGATGGTATGTGATTAAGAATTAATTAAAGAAGTGGATTTTGTATTAGAGGCATGGGACTAGTGATAATTTTATTTTATTATATTAATTACATGAAATTATTTTGGTATAAAATTATTCAAGGGTGTAATTGAAGCATGGAAGATTAATTAAGGGGTTAATTGGTTAATATGTTAATTAATGAGTCAATTATGAAATAAATTAAAGTAAGGAGGGGTTGCTTTAAGAAAAATCAAAAGTAGAGAGTTCAATTAGTCACATGCAAAAGTGAGAGAAAGAATTGTGAGATATGTAATTTCTTAAAGGACTGTGTAGGGAATTTTTCCTACTAATATATATAGTTTGTTTTAGTTGAAAGTAAGAGAAAGAATTAAGAATGGAAAGAGAGAGAGAGAGCGAGACGGAAATGGGAGTGAGTAAATTAGTTTTCCTTCATTCTTAATTTAATTCTTCAATCTCATAATAAATTCTTAAAGAAATCTCATGCATGTTGACTAATCAAGGATTAGGTGGTCTTAATCAATAAGATAATGGTTGAAAAAACGCAATTCACATCATCATATTCTTCTTCTCCTTTTTATTTTTTTTAGATTGATTGGATAAAATGCTGGAAATGGAGGATTAAAGAAATTAAATTATATGTAGAAGAAGAAGGAGAAAGAAGGAAGAATAAGAGAAAAGGCCTTGCTATAAATTGAAGACTAAGGGAATTTGACCAAGGCACGGGATTATTAAAATAAAAATCCATGTTTCAAAATAGAAAAAGTTTCCTAATTTGATCACATTATTAAAATAACTCAAAAGTAAGTTTCAAGAGTTGAAACATAGTTCATATTCCATTATATGGTTTTACTTTATGCATTAGAAAAGCATATAAGGGAGTATGATTGGCATGATTGATAGTTATGGACAAGGCCCAATGTGATTGAGCATAATCCATGTTTCGGCCCAATGAGGACTTTCATGTCCTGGTCACTTGTTTTTGGTTTGTATTTTCTTTTCAAATTGTAATATGTAATTAGATTACTCAGATTATAGTTAGAAATAGATATATAGACCACTATCAAGGAGCAAATTGGCCAGATAGAGATTCAACAAGATTGAAGATAATGTAATTATTTATATTTGTTTGAATCATTCATATTACCTAGGTTTGACCTTTTGATTTCCCTCTTGGCTTGGAGAGGTCAATATAGTAAAACCCATAACTATGTCATATTTGTATGCTTATATTTATGTGATAGATATAGGATGCGTACCAATGTATGCCAACCATGTATGATGAGACTTAATTAACTAAAATCCCTCAACCTGATACTAAGATATATAAGCCTTCCATTAATTGGAGGAGAACTAGAGTTTTTTTATAGTATGGATTTTTTACCACAGTCAAGCTCACATTATATTGGATATGTTTGAATCTAATTAATTGGGTCATCTTAGCTAGCCCATTAGTTTGTTGATCACAGTCAAGGTTAATGGGTCTAGAGGCAAGATTAGGGAATTCATATGATATGCATATAGCAAGAGTTGATAACCTAATAATCCAATAGTTGTGTAAAAACACAATTGGTATAGAGATACCTACCTTTCAAGGGTATAGAGTTTGACTTGTTGACCATAGTTAAGGTAAAATTTCATATCAAGGATTGGATATTGGCCTAGTAAGAAAACCATCGGGTTTTCTCGAATTATATAGTGAGGGCTATTGATTCGTAATAAAATAGTGGGAGTAAATGGATTAATTGAAGACCTAATTAATACATACATAAATATGAACATACTCTCATATGTTTTTCTTTTTCACATCTAGGTCATCATCATGAGCACATCAAACATAAACCTACGATCAATCTTAGATAACAAGCTAGTTGGCAGCAATTATTCTGACTGGATCAAATAAGTGAGAATTGTACTGGAGCTGAAAAGATCCATGATGTCTTGGATAAAGATCCACCACAAATTCCACCAGATCATACCATTGATGAGATCAAAGGCATTTATCGTAAATACATGAAGGATAGTGAAGCAACGACATGTCAGATGCTGGGAGCTATGTAACACCCTAATCCACTAACCATGGATAATCATCAATCATCATTAAGAACCTAGTAAAGACCAGGCATAAATAATAATAATAATAATAAGATATGCCACAATTACATGCCATAATAAATAAATCAAACTTATAGATAAATAATCATAACATAAATGGCCTTCAAGTATCCTAAAATCCTCAAGGCAACTGCATCTTGTCTGATCCTCTAGAGCTTATCCTAAAACCTACACGGATAAACAAACCCGTGCTAAGCTATAAAGCATAGTGAGGGATAAAGGTTTCATCAGACCTAGTGTGTCACCTTGGGGTGCACCAATTTTATTCGTTAAGAAGAAAGATGGATCGATGAGGATGTGTATCGATTATAGGCAGTTGAACAAAGCAATAGTGAAGAATAAATATCCTTTCCCTAGCATTAAGGATTTGTTTGATCAGTTTAGAGGTGCTAGTGTGTTCTCAAAAATAGATTTGCGATCAGGTTATTACCAACTCAGAGTTAAAGATGGGGATGTTCCCAAAACTCCATTCAAAACTCGATACAGGCATTATGAATACTTAGTTATGCCATTTGGGTTGATAAATGCACCTTCTACATTCATGGATCTCATGAATAGGGTAGTCAGACCCAACTTGGATCAATTTGTTGTTGTGTTAATTGATGATATATTGGTCTACTCCAAAAATGAAGTTGAGCATGCTAAACATTTGAGATTTGTGTTGCAAACCTTGAAAGAAAATCAACTGTATGCCAAGTTGAGTAAATATGACTTTTGGCTTAAAGAAGTTTCCTTTCTTGGTCATGTTGTATTGGCTGAGTGTGTTAGGGTTGATCCAAATAAAATTAAAGCTATTATTAATTGGAAACCACTTAAGAATGTGCATGAAGTTAGAAGTTTTCTGGGTTTGGCAGGTTATTACCATCAATTTGTGAAGGATTCTTCAGTTATTGCTTCACCACTCATTAAACTATTAAGGAAAAAACATTAAGTTTGAGTGGTTTGATCCTTGTCAAGCAAGTTTTGATCAGTTAAAGAAATTATTGACTAAAGATCCAATGTTAACTCAACCAGTATCAGGAAAAGAGTATGTAATGTATAGTGATACCTCCAAAGTTGGCTTGAGTTGTGTATTAATGCAAGATGGTAAGGTAGTGGCATATGCATCGAGACAGTTGAAACCGCATGAACAAAACTACCTGACTCATGATCTAGAATTAGCAGTTGTGGCTTTTGTTTTAAAGATTTGGCAGCACTACTTGTATGGGGAAAAATGTAGAATCTATACCGATCATAAAAGCCTAAATACTTTCTTACTCAAAAGGAGTTTAATTTGAGGCAACGAAGGTGGTTAGAGTTATTCAAAGATTGTGACTGCATAGTTGATTACCATCCAGGAAAAGTAAATGTGGTTTCTAATGCTTTAAGTCATAAGTTTTTTGGCAGCATTGATGGTAAAGTAGTGCAGATGGAAATTTGCATTAGATGGTGCATTATTAACATAGCTTAAAGCTAGACCCATGGTTAGGCAAACAATGTTAGATGCTCAGAAAAAATGACAAAAAGTTATAGCAAATTTTGAAAGAAATTTATAAAAGTGGTCAATCAGAGTTCACAGTGAAATAAGACGGAGGTGTATATTACCATGATAGGTTGTGTGTTCCCAATGACAAAGAAGTGAAAAGAATTCTATTACATGAAGTGCATAATACCATATTTACTAGGCATCCAGGTGGGAACAAGATGTAACAAGAATTGAAACAATTTTATTGGTGGCCTGGCATGAAGAGGGATGTTGTTGAGTATGTCTCTAAATGTTTAACATGCCAACAAGTGAAGATAGAACATCAATTCCCTTTGGGTCTTTTAAACCCCATTCCGATTCCACAGTGAAAGTGGGAAGACATCACCATGGATTTTGTGACCAATTTGCCTTTTACTCAAAATAAAATATGATGTTGTTTGGGTAATAGTAGATAAGTTGACAAAAGTAGCTCACTTTATACCGGTTCGAATATATTATTCTATGGATAAGCTTGCAGAATTGTATGTGAATGAGATTCTATGGTTACATGGTATATAGGTATCCATAATTTCTGATCGAGTTCTAAGGCTTACATCGAGATTTTGGTAGAGTCTATAGCAAGCTTTGGGAACACAGTTCAAGTACATTATAGCTTTTCATCCTCAAATGGATGGATAATATGAAAGGGTTATACAGGTTCTAGAAGATATGATTAGGGGATGTGCTTTGGAGTTTTATGGAAGCTGGGACAAATAAGTGGCTTTAATAGAATTTGCCTACAATAAAAGTTATCAAAAGAGTATTAAAATGGCACCGTATGAGGTTTTGTATGGCAGAAAATGTAGAACTCTAGTCTATTGGACCGAGTTGACTGAATACAGAATAATCAATCCTGACCTTGTTAAAGATAAAAAGGAAAAAGTGCAAATTAATAGAAAGAGGTTGAAAGAAGCTAGTGATAGAAAAAAATCCTATGCTGATTTAAGAAGAAAGGATATTGAGTATCAAGTGGGGGACAAGGTGTTTTTAAAATTATCTCCCTGGAGGAAGGTACTTAGATTTGGAAAAAAAAGGAAACTCAGTCCGAGATTTACTAGCCCATATGAAATTCTTCAAAGAGTTAGACCAGTGGCTTATAGATTGGCTCTTCCTATGGAATTAGCCAAGCTTCATGATGTATTTCATGTGTCCATGCTCAGAAGATATCGCTTGTATGAATCACATGCATTACAAGTACCAGATATTCAAATACAATCGGATTTAACATATGATGAGAAACCGAAGAAAATTCTGGCTAGGGAAATCAAATAGCTGATGAACAAAAAAATCCCTCTGGTCAAAGTACTTTGGTAGCATCATGGTATGCAAGAAGTAACTTGGGAACTAGAGGCAGCTATGAGAGAGCAATATCATATATTATTTAAATCAGGTAAGAATTTCAAAGATGGAATTCCATAAGAGGGAAAGAATTGTAAGGCCCCTAACATGACCCTAGTTATAAATGCATGATTTTATAGGATGGCATGTGATTTAGAATTAAATAAAGATGTGGATTTTGTATTAGAGGCATGGGACTAGTGACAATTTTATTTTATTATATTAATTGCATGAAATTATTTTGGTATAAAATTATTCAAGGGTGTAATTGAAGCATGGAAGATTAATTGAGGGGTTAATTGGTTAATATGTTAATTAATGAGTCAATTATGAATAAATTAATGTAAGGAGGGGTTTCTTTCAGAAAAATAAAAATTAGAGAGTTCAATTAGTCACATGCAAAAGTGAGAGAGGGAATTGTGAGACATGCAATTTCTTAAAGGACTGTGTAGGGAATTTTTCCTACTAATATATATAGTTGATTTTAGTTGAAAGTAAGAGAAATAATTAAGAATGGAAAGAGAGAGAGAGAAGGACAAAAATGGGAGTGAGTAGATTAGTTTTCCTTCATTCTTAATTTAATTCTTCAATCTCACTAAGAAATCTTGTAGAAATCTCTTGCATGTTTACTAATCAAGGATTAGATGGTCTTGATCAATAAGGTAATGGTTGAAAAAAATCAATTCACATCATCATCATATTCTTCTTCTTCTTATTTTTGTTTATATTGATTGGATAAAATTCTGAAAATGAAGGATTAAAGAAATTAAATTATGTGTAGAAGAAGAAGGAGAAGGAAGGAAGAATAAGGGAAAAAGGCCTTGCTATAAATTGAAGACTAAGGGAATTTGTCCAAGGTATGGGATTAGGTTCTCATGCATGCATGTGATGGTTGTTGGTAGAGACATGATTTAATTGTAAGCTGGTTTGAATAATTGAATGGAGAAATAAACTTTAAGAAATTGTAATAAAATAAAGATAGGAAAGTGATGAAAGTCTTATGAACTAGTGGATATAATTTCAACATAAATTGAGTTGGATAACTCTTTTTGAGCTCATTTCAATTTATGTAATTACATAAGATATGTGTCTACAAAATTGTAGGAGGATTATGGAGCTAATATATGCCTTTAAGTCATTCTAATAATTATTGGGAATTTAATTGTACTGTTGAATTCAATTCTGGAATAGTTCATAGAAAATATGATATATCTCTTTTTACTATGAGCAAAATGCTATGAGGTTAAATTCTACGAAAAATATACTTCTTAACCTATGATTTTTATGAATAATGCAAAGCCTGAATCTATCTTTATGCTTGTCTAATTTTAGCTTGAATCCGAACCTATGCACAACACTGTCACTAGGAACAGTACTTAGTAAAATCTAAATATCTTATGTTATGGATATGATATTAAAATGATTTTTGATGTTCCAAAAACTAGAAACATAGGGGAATATGTTTGTAGGAGGATATTGTTGCTAAAAATGACGTCTTCCATGTTTAAAATGGTACATAATTTTGATCTTGAATTTTGACTCTGCAGAATCCCAAAATAGAAATTTAATGTTTAATGTTAAATGTTGGTATGGTTACTAGCAATACAAGGAACATATATATATTGGGCCTATGAATATTAAATTTAATGCTTAAATGATAATATGTTTACAAGAAAATTACATTGAGATTATGATTATGAATTATTATTTTTTTATTGTCTTAAGGTTGTTATGTTTAGATATATGATTACATGGAAATACATTGATTTGCAAACAATATGTATAATGGTTGATTGAAAGGTCATGTATATATATGTATGTTCAAACATATGTACATGGCATGTTGTATTAAATTATGATTATGAAAAAAAATATATAATCAAATGATAGTGTATATTTGTATACAAATGATCACTATAAAATTGATTAAGAAATGTTAAAACATGATAAATGGAATTTATATAAACAAAGTTTTTGCCTGCTGTTAGAGTTCATCTGTGGATAGATAGGCGCCTATAAGGATATTGCAGCTCCCATTGTATTGACCCGTTTTTGTCCACTGTTTGTCCTTTTGGACCATTGTATTGACCCATTTGGGTCCATTATCTATCCTTAAGGACCATTGTATAGACTGTTTAGGTCTTTTATTATGATATCTTCAGATATTTATTGTTTTGATACTTTTAGGTATCCACTATTTCCATTATCCACGCTTAGAACTCAAGCAGGCTAAATTAAAGTCTAAATGCATTATAGTAAAATTTCAATATAATGGTTAATTGTACTGTATGGAATAGTATAGTGAGCAATGATTGTATTAAGTGATTACATGTATAAATTCTAAGAGCACTTTAAGTTATTTGATTTATAAGAATGCTAAGTTAAAAGTTAGGGTTTATTGTATGTTTTAAATTATAAATCTTATTATCCATTTTCTGTTAAGTGTTTAAATTTTAATGTTGCAATTAATTTTTGTTAAGTAATTATGATGATCGTTGTAATTAGTAGTTTCTATGTTTGTTTAGTATCCCCACTAAACTCCATAACTGATTACTTCTAACTGGGGGTGAACATAGTTAGGAGATTGGGTATATCATGACCTACTTGAAGATAGTTGAGTAATTGATAAAATATTCACCACCCTAGATTTATTAAGGGAAGTTATCTCGCTTGATTATATAATTTCCTTGTTTATAGAATCTTTGGCCAGAGAAATATGCCAAGATGGATAGGGATCCATAAAGGGCATTTCGAGAACAATGGTTAAATTAATAAAAAATGCATAATTAGATTTATATGAGTTGACATAAATGCATACTCAGAATCTAATTGAGATAAGAGTGGTAAAAGGAGTAATTACACGGTAACTATTTCTATAAAAGGGTATAGTCAGAACCACTTTACTTTCCTGACATTTGGGTAGTCATGATGCTTAGCTAGAGGCCTATCATGACTTGCATAATAGTGCATCATAAATATCAATAAGGGATTGATATAATGATTTAAAGAAGTTTAAATCATATGAGTTTTTTAATATAACATTTAATTACATATTATACTGCCAATATGGACAAGAACCCAATAGGTCACACACGTACAGAGTAAATGATAAAATGGTAAAATGACAAGGATAATAATATTTGATATTATTATGGAAGAAGAGAAATAAATAAAAGAATTAAAGAGTTTAATTAATTATGCACAAGTAGAAATATTCGTAGAACTTTTTAGAAATGTTCTGCAAAATAGACCAAATTAAAATATTGTATTTCATAATTCATTATTATTGGACTATAAATATTATAGAGCTGATATAAAAATTAATAGATCCATTGGAGAAATAATTAGAGGTCCAGGGATTTGGTTTTTGAGCAGAAGCCCACCAAAAGATGGGTTCCACACAAATACCATATAAAAGACCTTAGAGGCCTAATTCTTGGACTAAAATAAATTAAATATATTTTATAAGTGTTGTGGAGCTTATATATTTAATTTGGATGGATTTAGAATTAATTTGGGTGATTAAATCCAAGTATATGCATAAAGGGCATAGTTTATGGGTTATGTGCATGGTCATTTATGAAAGGACTTAAATTGGATTTAATTGAGCCTAAATGAAGTAATAATATTCTAGAATCCCAATTAATATTTCTCCAGCAATTTTAAAGTGCCCAATCCCATTATAAAGTTTGAATTTTAACCTAACTATAAAAATCCAAGATAAAGGGTTTTTAGGGTTAAGTGAGTTTCATTAGAAAATAAATTCTCTCCTCTTCAAAAACCCTAGCCACCACTCTCTCCTTGCTAGCATCAAGGATTATTCAGCCACCTTGTAATTTCAATAATTTTTTGTTCATTTGATCCTTCTCTAGTGTGGATTACGTTTGGAGGTGTTCAATTTTGGATACTGTGGTTTGCGATAACCTGTTGAGAAGGAAAAACAACTATTTAACAAAAATCAAAGATGATTTTTCTTATTTTCATTAATATCTATATTGTATATTCATGGAAAGATCAGATATATTGGTTAAAATTTTAATTTTTGCTTATTCATGTGATGTATGTAACCGATTAATTCCCTACATGGTATCAAAGCTACAATTTTGCAATGAATCTACAATTTTATATTATTCGCAGAATAGTTTTTCTTTTTATTTTTGAGTTATTCATTTCATGAACTTTAAAATATCTGATTTGGTTGTTCAAGAATAAGAAATATTGATTTCTGGATGTATGTGATAAAATAAATAAAATGATTCTTTTATGTAAAGAATCATTCTTCAGGCATGGAGAATTTTTATTTTTCAATAAAGTTAAGGGGCTGTTTTAAATAGAATTTTAATTGATCTACTCTAAAATTATTTTGATGATAATTTATTTGTTTAATATGTGATATTAAGCCATAGGATCAAACAAAATTCAAATCAAACAAGTTTTGCATGAAAACTAGTTTAATCGGAAAGTTCGATAAATTGGTGTTCTTCATGTGTTCTTAGTGTGTTCTTTGTAAGTTCATGTTTAGAACGATTTTTAATCTTTTAAATTTGATATATCTGATATATTAATGTGTTTTTAATTAATTATATTAATTAAAATGGGCATTGAATTAATTGGATTAAATTTAATTCTTTAAAACCACTTAATGGGCTTAATTATGTATACGGATTTGATTTAAATTAGTAAATGACTTGGTGGGCTCAATAAGCTGATTTAAATTAAATATTATAGACATTAATTAAGTTCATTAATGGATTTTAAGCACTGGAGTGGGCTTGGCTCATTCCAAAAGGCACATATGCTCCAAAAAACACAAAACTAGTTTTTATGTGAACACACTTTAGGGTTTAAATTGTAGGTTTCATCCTACCCATTATTTTAAATCCCAAAATTGATTCTTTAATTGTTTAATATGATTAATTAATTAAAAAAATCAATTGGATTAATAATTAAGGCAATAACACATGCATGCAAAAAGTTGCCTAAAATGGAAAGTTTCCAAAATAGAAAAAGTTTCCTAATTTGATCACATTATTAAAATAACTCAAAAGTAAGTTTCAAGAGTTGAAACATAGTTCATATTCCATTATATGGTTTTACATTATGCATTAGAAATTCATATAAGGATGTATGATTGGCATGATTGATAGTTATGGACAAGGCCTAATGTGATTGAGCATAATGTATGTTTCGGCCCAATGAGGACTTTCATGTTCTGGACACTTGTTTTTGGTTTGTATTTTCTTTTCAAATTGTAATATGTAATTAGATTACTTAGATTATAGTTAGAAATAGATATATAGACCACTATCAAGTAGCAAGATTGGCCAGATAGAGATTTAACAAGATTGAAGATAAAGTAATTATTTATATTTGTTTGAATCATGCATATTACATAGGTTTGACCTTTATTTCACACTTGACTCGGGGAGGTCAATATAGTAAAACCCATAACTATGTCATATTTGTATACTTATATTTATGCGATAGATATAGGATGCATATCAATGTATGCCAACCATGTATGATGAGACTTAATTAACTAAAATCCCTCAAACTAATACTAAGATATATAAGCCTTCCATTAATTGGAGGAAAACCAGAGTTTTTTATAGTATGGATTTTTTACCATAGTCAAGCTCACATTATATTGGATATGTTTGAATCTAATTAATTGGGTCATCTTAGCTAGCCCATTAGCTTGTTGATCACAGTCAAGGTTAATGGGTCTAGAGGCAAGATTAGGGATTTTGTATCATATGTATATATCAAGAGTTGATAACCTAATGATCCAATAGTTGTGTAAAAACACAATTAGTATAGAGATACCTACCTTTCAAGGGTATAAAGTTTTACTTGTTGACCATAGTCAAGGTAAAATTTCATATCAAGGATTGGATATTGGCCTAGTAAGAAAACCATCGGATTTTCTCGAATTATATAGTAAGGGCTATTGATTCGTAATAAAATAGTGGGAGTAAATGGATTAATTGAAGAACTAATTAATGCATACATATCTATGAACATACTCTCATATGTTTTTCTTTTTCACATCTAGGTCATCATCATGAACACATCAAACATAAACCTACAATCAATCTTGGATAACAAGCTGGTTGGCCGCAATTATTTTGACTGGATGAAATAAGTGAGAATTGTACTGGAGCTGAAAAGATCCATTATGTCTTGGATAAAGATCCACCACCAATTCCATCAGATGATGCCATTGATGAGATCAAAGGCATTTATCATAAATACATGAAGGATAGTGAAGCAGCGACATGTCAGATGCTGGGAGCTATGTAACACCCTAATCCACTAACCATGGATAATCATTAATCATCATTAAGAACCTAGTAAAGACCAGGCATAAATAATAATAATAATAATAATAATAATAATAATAATAATAATAATAATAATAATAATAATAATAATAATAAGATATTCCATAATTACATGCCACAATAAATAAATCAAACTTATAGATAAATAATCATAACATAAATGACCTTTAAGTATCCTGAAATCCTTAAGGCAACTGCATCTTGTCTAATCCTCTAGAGCTTATCCTAAAACCTACACGGATAAACAAACCCGTGTTAAGCTATAAAGTTTAATAGGGGATAAAACTCTATATATATATAACCTTTTTTCACAATTCATCTCATTTCCTATAAACTTTCAAATTAACAAAGGATAACATATGAGTCTATTATATTAATCATTTCATAAATAACATTCATAGGGGAGTCTTTGACCTTACTAATGGATACCATGTTAACAATAATGTAATGTGTTATGAGACTCATCTAATCTCCTAATAGCTTAGCCATTCATCACATTTACCATCGTCTTACTCTTTACTTTTCTTACCTTAGTATAAATCATGCATCTTATAATCCGTTTAATCAAAAGACTAGACATCATAGTTATTAATGGTACAAGTTTCCCACTTATTACACTAAATCACATTGTTCACCTAAGATTGGCATTCGACATTAATTCATAATATAAGGGAATACTTAAGTCATATAACATTTACAAGTAGTCCTGGTTGGCATAATTTCTTCACATATATTATACAATTCTCATATTAGATTCATAAACTTTACATCCTTCATGTTATCTTAGCATGGTAACCTGATTCTTTTACAATCATCATTCTATGTCATGCATTGTACTTGGTTAAATGAATGTTGTTGTTAAGCCTACATGTGTGTAAACATTTATATATATAAGTAAACAGACTAACGGAGTTGCATGTGATCATAAGGAACAAGCATTACATACCATGATTATAAGATAAAGTCTCGATGTCACATGTATACATTCTATAAACAAAGTACATGAAACTTAGTGCACATGTTATAGTTCATATAACTTCTAGTACAATATGGCACGCTTTAGGGTCCATATATTCTCTATGGAATCCCATCGATGGAACCAACTCACACTTAATTACTGTGAGACATCTCAATCATGTATTACAAAGCATAACATTCCATTTCATAAAAATAGTTTATAGTCGAAAGGAATTTAAGACAATCAAACAATAGGTCATTCCTCATGCTTACATCACATAAATGGAGTAATTAATGCATGCTTTACTTTATCTTGTGTATATTTTACCATCTTTAATAGTCTGCCTAACTATTAGTTCAAAAGGATAGATAACGAGAGCAATGGATACCCAAAGGTATCAAACTATGGACATCCGAAGATATCAAACAATGGACCCAAATGAGGTCAAACAATGGTTCCGGCAAGGAGCAAGCTATGGACCCAAAAGGGCCGAACGATGGTTTCGTTAAGGAATAAGACCCAAATGGGGTTAACTATGGCAGCTGCGACTGTATCCCTCTAGGCATGCCTATCTAATCACAACTAAACTAAGACCTGCAAACTTTACCATTCTTAAGCATATTTCAATTTAACATATCTTTCTTTATTTAATATAGCATTCCCGCTTAAGATCATCATTCATATAAGAATGCACATTATTCTTATCATACTTCAATACTGAGCTCTAGGCTCTAATACACATGAATGCTATCATATAACCATATAGTTGCATGATTATGCAAACAATAATGACACGAAATGTTTCATAATTAAGGTTGAGCATGATAACATACACATACATATTTTTATACAGCTTAAATCATAGCAATACATGCTTTTATTACTTATACTTGCTCACATATTAAGTTAAGTTACTCATCATAGCATGCTCATATCAACTATACAATATATAACACTTACATAACTCATGGATAGTTCTTGATGACATACCTTGTTGCTGCTTGCTATGAATAGTTTCCCTATTCTTACACTTATTCACATTAAGACATAAACACATATATATAGCAACACTCAAGCATTTATGATCCATATAATAAAATAAGTAGGGTCTCTTACAACTTAAGGTCAATACTTATTCATATTTAATCCCTTGATTCACTTTTATAATTTACCAGATTATAAACAACAAGTTATACACCTTAACATAGTCATATATACTTCAATCATCTTACTTGTATTTTATACTCAGGTAAGTTGTGTGAGGTTATTTCATCTTAATTGCTAGTACACTACTTGTAGACTTACGATTTTCATATTATGTCATTGAGTATGATTAAATAAGTAAGTAGGTTTTCTTACATCAAAGCTCATCATTAAATTCCTATTATGGCTTAAAGCATAACCAAACTTCTATGGTTCCACCTTTGAGTGTCAATAAATATTCCATCTCTTTTAACTTAATCATGCACATTATAACTATCTTCTTAATGTTACTAGATCATAACATGGTAATATCTTGCCATTGTAAAGAAACATTGGTATATACATATGGTACTTAGGCAAAGCTACTTACTTTGTTTGAGTTCGCACCAATACCAATTTCATAGGATACATTAAATAGCATATACATGTTAGAGTCATTAGGTTACTTCTTAATGTCTTTAGTCATATGATCATTATATTGTCTCTTACTCTTGTTAGTTATGTGTTCGAATGGCATCAATTATACATTCTTAACACTCAAATTCAGTTAATAGACATTCATGTAGTCACACATTTCCAAACTATATATATTTATTTTAAATCTTAGCATTAAAGACTTTTAGAACTATAACATTTCATGGGTAATCAATTAACATACCATTCATCACTTGTATGCCCAACCATAATCAACCTTTCCCATTACTAGCTTAATTCCTCCTTATTATATCACTATATCTATAAACATGGCTATACAATATTGTACTCTTGGGATAGAGAAGAACCATTGAAAATTAGAGTGTACAAGCGGTTGTGCATAAGAAAAGGAAAGGCCATAAGTGGCCGTGCACTTCCATGAAGAAATGGGTGAGTGGTCGTGCTTAACATTGAGGAAATCCATGCTTAGTCGTGCACTTTAAGGGGTAAAATAATGAGTGGCCATGCATGGAGAAGAAAAAAAATACTTGGCCATATAGTCCCAAAGGGATAAGAGTAAGTGGCCGTGTATTCCCAAATGGATAGGAGTGAGTGGTCGTGTATGGGAATAAAAACAATAATATGTCATGTATTCCCAAAAGGATAGGAGTGAGTGGCCAGGTATGGGAAGAAAAAAATACTTGGCCATGTATTCCCAAAGGGATAGGAGTGAGTGGTCGTGTATGGGAAGAAAAACAATACTTGGCTATGCTTTCCCAAAGGGATAGGAGTTAGTGGTCGTGCAAAGCAAGAAGAAACCTTGCTTGGCCGTGCATTTTCAAAGAGAAAGAGTGAGTGGCCGTGTACATCAAAGGAGAAAATGCATGCTTGGTTGTGCATGGTGAAGAAGAAAAGCACAAGTGGCCATGCATGGAAAAGAAGAAAAGCACAAGTGGCCACGCATAGAGAAGAAGAAAATGGTGAGTGGCCGTGTATGGGAAAAAAAGAAGAAAACCAAGAATCCCGATTATGCATAACATGAATTTAAATCCCAAATCTCACTTCCCTTCTTACTTATATGATCATTTAAGTTTTCAAATCATACTATACTCATCAAAGCTTACTAGATTTATTCTTTAGACTTATCAAGCAGGACATATACTAGAAAAGAATGAAAAACCCTAAATCATTCACATGAACAGTGCCAAAACTTAATTCATGTATCTAACATTGAAGCTTCAAATCTTCCTTTAATCATCTTGATCGCACTCTAGCATCATTAATTTCCTTCATCTCCTTTGATGCTAAAACACCAAAACCCTAAGCTCCTTCTTCTTCATCCCATCATCACACACACACACACACATAGAGAGAGAGTGTGTGTGTGTGTGTGTCGTTCCCTTCAATCTCTAGGAATCCCAAATAAATGAGTGGGGGAAAATATCTTCCTAAGGAAATTCCCACAATGCCCCTAAGCACAAATAAACCCCTATTATTTCCATTTCTTTCAACTTAACCCCAAGACTTCTAATTTAATTTTAATTACATACTTCCATAAAATTAAATCTTACCCATATCCAATTACATACGTGCTAAAATTACCAAAATACCCCTCTTGGACTTAATCTCGATAATTGCAAAATAATCCAAATTTTGCCTTAATTAACGGTAGTCCTCCTTAATTAACTATAATCCAGTTAGGGCCATGATTGGATCCTCACACGCTATGTCCTCAGACCTTCAAAAGATACATAAGATGATGGATGCTAGAACCATCATTTTGTATCTAGAGGAGCTTTATTCTTCTCAAGCTAAAACTGAGCAATATGAGGTTGCACGAGCTCTGTTTAGCTGTAAGATGGTGGAAGGTACTTTGGCTGCTACTCATGCAGTAAAGATGCATGGGTACATTGAGCATCTGAGTAGACTTGGCTATGTAATGGATAATGATCTATACATAGATTTAATGTTGTACTTGTTGGTTTCGAGTTTTTTACCTTTTGTGCTTAACTTCAACATGAACAAGATCCAAGTAACTATTCATGAGTTAATCAATATGCTCAAATAGCTGATGGATCCTTCAAGAATGATTCAAAAAGTGTCATGGTTGTCACTTCTGCTAAAGGTAAGAAGCAAAAGAAGAAGAAGGTGACCAAGGCACAACCAAAGCATGGTGGGATTTCCTAGAAGAAGGTTGCTAAGAAGGAAAATTCCAAAGGAACTTGCTTCCACTATGGAAAAGATGGTCATTAGAAGCGTAATTGCAAGGCCTATCTAGATTCTCTCAAGGAGAAGAAGCAAGTTGATGCTTTTACTTCAGGTATTCATATGATTAAAATAAATACTTATTCTATTGCTTTAAAACAATCTTGGGCATTAGACACTGAATGTTGATCTCATTAGTGTAATGATCCACAGGGACTTAAAAGCAGTAGAAGAGTTGGAAAGGTAGAAATATATCTACAGTTAGCTACTGGACAAAACATCTTTACAACAATTGTGGAGACTTATAATTTTCTTATTCCAAATGGATTAATACTGAAGTTAAATAATTGTTATTATGTTCCAGTATTATCTAAAAGTATTATTTCTTTCAATTGTTTATTAAATGATTATGACATTTCTTTAAAGGATAAATGTTATTACATTTTAAAGAATAATATATTTTATGCTAAAGATATCATTGAGAATGGCATATTTGTTCTTGATTTAATTAAAGAAGTGCATAATGTGGATACCAAGAGAATGAAACAAGATAATCTAAACACCTTATATTTATGGCATTGTCATTTAGGCCATATAAATGAGAAACACATTACCAAATTACATAAGTTAGGTGATTTGGGATCATTTGATTATGAATCATTTGATACATATGAATCTTGTTTATTAGGAAAAAGGACAAAAGCTCCCTTTTGTTGGTAAAGGAGAATTAGCTAGAATGATTTTGGACTTAATACATTCAGATGTATGTGGTCCAATAACTACACATGCCAGAGGAGGTTACTCCTACTTCATTACTTTCATAGATGATTACTCTAGGTTTGGATATATCTATCCAATGAAATATAAATTAGAAGCATTTAAAAAGTTTAAAGAATTCAAAAATGAAGTATAGAAGCAACTTGGCAAGAGTATTAAGACACTAAGATTAGATCAAGGTGGAGAATACTTAAGCCAAGAATTTCAAGATTATCTTAGAAATAATGGGATTTTATCTCAATGGACTCCACCATATACACCACAACATAATGTTGTATTTGAGAGGAGAAATCGAACACTATTAGATATGGTTTGATCCATGATGAGCCAAGCAAACTTGCCTAACTACTTTTAGGGATATGCATTAGAAACTGCTATTTATGTGTTAAATAAAGTTCCTATCAAATCGATTGAAGTTACTCTATACCAAATATGGAATAACGAGAAACCTACACTTTCTCATATGAAGGTATGGGGTTGTCCTACTTATGTATAGAGGAAAATATCAGACAAGCTAGATGTTATGTCTGACAAATGCTTATTTATGGGATATCCAAAATAAACATTTGGATATTATTTCTACCATCCCTTTAGAACAAAAAGTGTTTGTTTCAAGGTATGTTATCTTCTTAGAACAAGATATTCTCCTTTAAGAGGACAATGGGAGTAAAATTGAACTTGGTGAAGTTCAAGACCCATAAATAGAAGTAGATCAACCGATTGAACCTAAAACTAAATCTCATTATGATGATATTAAAGTTGAACCTAATTATACATAAAATCCTAGAAGATCTACTAAGATGCATTCTGTCCTTGTGAGATATAGATTTCATATTGATTCAAATAGAGGCATAACTATAGTAGAGGACAATAAGCCTACAAGCTATCAAGATGTTTTGAATAGTTCAGAACGTGATTTGTGACTTAAGGCTATGTAGTCTGAATGGACTCTATGTATGAGAACAAAGTATGGACTTTAGCTCAACCACCTAAAGGAATAAGACCTATAGGGTGCAAACGAATCTTTAACAAGATGACCGATATGGAAGGTAATATAGTTACCTATAAAGCTCATTTAGTAGCAAAAGGCTATCATCCAAGAGAAGGAATTGACCATAATGAAACCTTTTCCCCTGTAGCGATGCTTAAGTCTATAAGAATACTTTTAGCCATTGCAGCTCATTATGATTATGAGATTTGGCAAATGGATGTGAAGACAACTTTTCCAAATGGAAATTTGACTGAGGATGTGTACATGACACAACCTGAAGGGTTCACATCAGGAGATGGAAAAAAGGTATGCAAGCTTCAAATATTCATTTATGAATTAAAGCAAGCTTCTAGGAGCTGGAACATATGATTCAATGAGACAATCCAAGAGTTTGGTTTCTCACAGAATGAAGATGAACCTTGTGTGTATAAAAGGGTCAGTAGGAGTGCAATTGTCTTTTTAGTTCTATATGTGGATGACATATTGATCATGGGAAATGACATTTCTCTTCTCCAATCAGTTAAAATATGGTTATCCAAGCAGTTCTCCATGACAAACCTTGGAGAAGCATTTAGGGGTGAGCAAAAACCGAACCAAACCAAAAAATCGAACCGATCGATTTTTTTAATTTAGTTTGATTTTTTTGTTTGGTTTTTGGTTTCCAATTTTAAGAAACTTTAGGTTTTTGGTTCGGTTCATTTTTGAAGGAGAAACAACATAGAAACCGAACTAAACCAAAATTTATATAATTATATAATTTTTTTATTGAATAATTATTTTATACATGTAAATTATTTTATTTTTAGTTATAAATTATATGAGTACATTTATCAATTATAAATATCTATTTTTTAGGTGATAATTTAGAATTTTGATGATTAAATTAAAAATCGATTAAATAAAAAAATTTATTTAATGGTTTTGTTGTATTATGTATTATATATTTTGGGATTATTTCTTTAATTTGAACTTTTATTTGTACAATTTAGATGTTTTTACTTTAGTATATTATAATTTATAATTTTTAGACACAATATTTTTTATTTTTTAAACAAATAATTTTAAACTTTGGTTTTTTGGTTAATCGAACCAAACCGACTAAAAATTTTGGTTCGATTTAAATTCGGTTATTCTAAAATTTCGGTTCAGTTCGGTTGGTAAAAATAAGGGAACTTCAATTATTTTTGGTTTGGTTATTGAACCGAACTAACCGTTGCTCTCTCCTATAAGCATCCTATATTCTTTGAATAAAGATGTATAGAGAGAGATCCAAAAGGTTGCTAGGTCTTTCTCAAAGTACATATATAGATAAAGTATTAAAGAGGTTCAATATGGATATTTCTAAGAAAGGTTTTATACCCATGGTGCATGGAAAACACCTTTTTTAGTCGATGTGTCACTAGAGGATAGAGAAAGCATAAATAGAACAACATATGCATTAGTAATTGGTTTTATCATGTATGCTATGTTATGTACGCATCCAGATGTAGCATTTGCTTTGAGTTTCATAAGCAAATTCCAATCCAATTTTTGAGAAGAACACTAAGCAACTATCAAGAATATCCTTAAATACTTGAGAAGGACTAAGGATCTATTCTTGGTATATAGAAAGGGTAATTTGGAAGTAAATGGATATATATTAATGCCAGCTTTCGATTTGATAAAGATGACTGTAAATCATAGTCTTTATTTGTGTTTATAATGGGAGGAGGAGCAGTTAGTTGGAAAAGTTTCAAACAAGAAGCAACTTCTAATTCCATGGTAGAAGCTGAGTACATTACTGCTTCAGAGGTAGCCAAAGAAGCAGTATGGATCAAAAAGCTCATATCTGAACTAGGAGTGGTGCCTAGCATTGTTGATCCGATTCCTTTATATTGTGACAACAATAGAGCCATTACACAGGCAAAGGAACCATGGTCTCATCAGCGATCCAAACATGTCCTTAGAAGCTACCATTTCATAGGGGAAATAGTAGCTAGAAATGATGTGCAGATAGAAAGGGTCCCCACATATGATAATATGGTGGATCCCCTCACTAAAGTACTTTTCCAGATTTAGCACCATCAACATATAAATAACATGGGCTTAAGACATATGAATGATTGGCTCTAGTGCAAGTGGGAGATTGTTAAAGAGTATGCCCTAGAGCCCATATAAAAGGGATGCATTTCATATATATATATATATATATATATATATATATATATATATATATATATATATATATATATATATATATATATATATATATATATATATATATATATATATATATATATATATATATATTCATGTTGTTAATGAAAGGCATCATTCATTTATTAATGCTATGTTTAAATACATGTGTTTGTATACTTTAAATTAATAAATGAAGTCCCGGATATTATAAACACAGTGCAAAGACAATCATGAAAGTTTTCATGAAATGAGATGTCTATTGTATGGAAATGTGATAATATCTAATTAACAAGATAGGACATTATTAATCCAGATAGACTAGCACATTTTATGCTTCTCGAATAGTTCAAGTAGTAGTTCTCATAACTGTGATTATGGGAGATGATCAAAGCTAACATGTGGATGTTTGTTAGAAGAATAAGCTCATTGGAGACCTACAAAGAGAATCCTCACATGGATATCAAATCTATGTCAGTAAGGAATCTCTTCATAGCGGTTGTGCAAGTATCCTTATACTTGAGATCACCAAGGTTATCTTAAGTAGCAAGTGATATACTTTGACTTCATAACTAATTACTTCCAACTGAGGGTGAACATAGTTAGGAGTCGAGTATATCGTAACCTACTTGAAAATATTTGAGTAATCGATAAAGGATTCACCATCCTAAATTTATTAAGGGAAGTTATCTCACATGATTCTATAATTGCCTTGTTCAGAAAATCTTTAGCCAGAGTAATATGCCAAGATGGATAGGGATCCATAAAGGGCATTTTGGGAATAATGATTAAATTAATAGAACATATATAATTAGATTTATATGAGTTGACATAAATCCATACTCAGAATCTAATTGAGATAAGAGTGGTGAAAGGAGTAATTGCACGATAATTATTTCTATGGAAGGGTATAGTTAGAACCTTTTGACATTCTTGACATTTAGGTAGTCATGATACTTAGCTAAAGGTTGCTCATGACTTGCATAATAGTGTATCATAAATATCAATAATGGATTGATATAATGATTTGAAGAAGTTTAAATCATATGAGTTTTTGAATATAACATTTAATTACATATTATACTGCCAATATGGATAGAATCCCAATAGGTCACACACGTATAAAGTAAAGGATAAAATGGTAAAATTACAAGGATAATAATATTTGATATTTTTATGGAAGAAGAGAAATAAATAAAAGAGTAATTAATTAAAGAGTTTAATTAATTATGCACAAGTAGAAATATTTGCAGAACTTTTTAGAAATGTTCTGCAAAATGGACCTAATTAAAATATTGTATTTTATAATTAATTATTATTGGACTATAAATGTTATAGGGCTGATAAAATAATTAATAGGTCCATTGGAGAAATAATTAGAGGTTTAGGGATTTGGTTTTTACGCAGAAGCCCACTAGAAGATGGGTTCCACTCAAATTCCATATAGAAGGCCTTAGAGTCCTAATTCTTGAACTAAAATAAATTAAATATATTTCATAAGTGCTGTGAAGCCTATATATTTAATTTGGATTGATTTATAATTAATTTAGGTGATTAATTCCAAGTATATGCATAAAAGGCCTAGTTTATGGGTTATGTGTGGAGTCCTTTATAAAAGGACTTAAATTGGATTTAATTGAGCCCAAATGAATTAATAATATTTCTAGAATCCCAATTAATATTTCTCCATCAATTTTAAAGAGCCCAATACCATTATGAAGTTTGAATTTTAACCTAACTATAGAAATTCAAGATAAAGGGTTTTTAGGGTTAAGTGAGTTTCATTAGAAAGAAATTCTCTCTTCTTTAAAAATCCTAGCTGCTACTCTTTCCTTGCTAGCATCAAAGGTAATTTAGCCACCTCGTAATTCCAATATTTTTTGGTTCATTTGATCTTTCTTTAGTGTTGATTATGATTTGAGGTGTTCAATTTTGAACACTGTGGTTTGCGACAACCCAATGAGAAGGAAAAACAATTGTTCAACAAAATCAAAGGTAATTTTTCTTATTCTCATTAATATCTATATTGTATATTCATGGCAAGATCATATATATTAGTTAAAAATTTTAATTTTTGCTTATACATGTGATATATATAACCGATTAATTCCCTACAATTAAGATTGGATCAACCTCTATCAAGGTTACCTAATGATGATAGTGCTATGTTTGAGATGATTAAGAAATGGTAGTACCTTTTTCTCTCTTTTATGGGTGTTTTTATCAAGCATGAGAAAATGTTTACATTGGATTTAAAAAGGAAAAAAATGCTCTTTTATAAGCCTATAACCCACCCTGACTCACGGGTTTAAGTGTTTGCTCACACCTCCATCATGCCCGTTACTTGCTAGTGAATTGCAGTTCTAGCCTATGACACGTAAATGAGTCACAGACCCAACCCGTGACTCTTTTTTTATTTATTTTAAAATTACTATTGTTTCTAGCCTATGACTCATCACTCAGAGTTCTAACCCATGACTACCTATTTTCCAGCAAAATTTTTTATTCTCTTTCCACAAGGTAAAGGATTATTTTGCACAAAAAAATGTATTTTGCCTTAATCCTAACGTAAAAAAATTATTCAAGGGAGATGGTATATCTCCTTAGGATTAATGAGGGACAATTATGAAAAAACTGATAAGAGAGAGGAAAGAAATGTTGTTCTAAAAGGAAAAATTGGTTTAAAAAAACAACTCTGGTTTAAAAAAAGAGACAACAAGTTTTACGAAGAAAGAAAGAAATGAAACAAAAAAATTGTAACTAGCTTTAGTTCACAGCAACACTAAAAGTAATAAAAGAGGCTTTTATTTCATCAACTATTAAAAGGTTTTTTAATTTTTATTTTGCGGTTTAAGCTCTATTCTTAGTTTTTGTTCCATAAATATGTTGTGTGAATTATTTCTTGTAAATATGGTGCTTAATCTTGTGTATTTAGTGTTTTATATGTTTTTTCAAAATTATACATGAGTTTGTGATTATTTGTAACTTTTGAGCTTAGTTTTATATCTTTCATAGTGGCATTCTCTCTCTAAAATTCATGTTCTCTCACTAGATTAATTCTTACAAAACATGTTAATTGTTGCATTTTGATCTTATTTGAGTCTTATGTGTGGTTTTAATTGAGTTCGAGTGTGTTTTGCATGAGTATTAACCTCAAAATTTAATTTTGGAGCTTGAATTTTCATCCATGGCAATGTTCTAAAATTACAAGTTCATTTTGGGATGACTCATGGACCTAGTCTATGAATGGTATCACACCCATAGCCCGTGACAGCACTGACATGATAAGCCCATGACTCACCCTAAAAAATGAGTTGTAACTCCCTTAAAAGGGCTTGACTCGCCTTTGTTAGCTATGACTCACCTTCTGGTTGACCCGTGACTCACCTGGTCTCCTATGTGAGCCTATGACTGACTCTTTTTCATTTCTTATGCTCTATTTTTTTATTATTCTCATGTATTCCATAAGGAAATTCCTTTTTAGCTTGTCCCTTTATACACTTATATGTGTTTTCTTAATTAATAATCTATACATTATTTCCTTTTATGTATAAATATTTATCCATTTTACCTGCATGTCTAATTAATTTTCTATTTGCCCTTTGATGTATAAACTCTTGGAATTGTTTAGAAGCATGAGTAAGGACAAGATCTGGAAGCCTATGTTTAATTCTTTTTTCCTCTTATTTCTTTATTTAATTTGTTTCTATTATTTACGAAATTTTAGCCTATATAATTATTATCTACTTGTAATAGTGTAGTAAAAAAAAGGATATTTTGGCATGAAAATTAAAAGAAATCTTATTAAATTATTTTTACTTAATTAATCGGGTTTTATTAATAAAGTTAACTAAAGTCCCGTTTTATTATCCCTAACACATTTAATAGATCTTTTAAAATCATACATAGGAAACCAACATTTCCAAGCTAAACGAATGCCTCGATTTATGTATGTTTACTATTCTGACATAAGCATTACATTTAATTACTTTATTCTTTTCTCTTCACATCAATAAAGTGTTTTCATTCAAAGGCATAAAAAATAAATAATTTATTATCGATTCTCACGTGCTAGGACCAATGACCCAAAAAACATGCAATTTATGTGTGAATTTTATTGATTTTTACACGATAGTGTGTTTATTTATCTTACTATATCACAATGTATGAGGAAAAGATTAATATAATTTGGCATAAGCAGATATTTATATTAACCATTCCCAAATATTACAAGTATGACTACAATTCAATCTCCCTCTGGTTTCGCTATCACAAGGTAGAACAATCACTTTCCCAATATTTTATTAGGTGTCGATTCCTAAATATAAGCCTCGTGATGCTCAGCAGACACCTTGTAAATTAGTAGTTAGTAAATGGATTGGAATAACTTGGGCACTGACTTATCCTTTTAGCAATTTAAGGCAATGTATGTTGGGTTGAAGCCTTACTCATCATGATGCGATTGATTTTCATGAGTTAAATAAACCTTGATCCGATCTTGAGTCTTGAAAGAGGGCTTTTAAGAACAAACTGGATGCCTATAGGGTTCTGCGAGCATCACACATATCAATAAATCTCTACTCAAACTCTACTAGTCTTATATCTAGTTCCTTGGAGGTAATACAATGGGTTCATTATGATGCCTTGGCCATTTTTATTTTTTGTACAGATTATGAACTATTCCTAAAATTATTACTCAAGCCAAACTCTAAACTCAATGCAAAACCTAACTCGAAGCCTACTTGTAATTGCTAGGTCAAAGGCTCTCAGATAAGATAATTATCGAGGTCTCTAAACCACCTAAGTGAATCTATAATTGCTATAAGTCTAATGTTAGGAGTGATGCATGTGTATGATACACGTATGATTCATAAATGAATCGATAGAATGATGCATGATGATAATACATATGATACATGATGTATGAGGGTTTAGGCAACAATCACAATCACATATATGCTCAACAATAACCTTTTAACCTTATTACTCCCACATAAGAGGTAGTGTAGTCTCTTTCCTAGGTAGGTATAGCCTATGGGTCGACGGGAAATCCAATGGATACATATGATGCACTACTAAAAACTAGCAACATAACCTCTCTTAATTAAAATACATGCATATGGATTTTGGTAATTATATATTTAAATATTTTAAATAAATTGAGTTAGCCCTACTGGGGTAGAAAACCTTTGATGAGTGACTACCTAACTTATTTAAATTTGTTAAATATATACCAGTCCATAAAGTAAGCAAGAGTATTACGATCATACTACTTAAGGGAAGTTGTTATTGTCACTACATAGGCTTATAGTCGAGTGGTAAAACTTTAGGGCTACACAAGCATGGTCCCTATTAATAGGTCAAACTCATCATAAGCATAAGAGTGATGGGTCACCATTCAATATACCAAATGGTAAAAGTATTAGAGAGTATGCCCTAGAGCTCATGTAATAGGGATGTTTTTCATATGTATTAAATTTATATTCTTAATAAAAGGCATCATTCATTTATTAATGCTATGTTTGAATACATCAGTTTGTAAATCTTAAATTAATAAATGAAGTCCTAGATATTATAAACACAGTTCAAAGGCAATCATGAAGGTGTTCATGATATGAGATGTCTATCGCATGCAAATGTGTTAATATCTAAATATCCCTAGTCATAGAATTAACAAGATAGGACATTGTTAATTCGGACAGACTAGCACATGTTATGCTTCTTGAATGGTTCAAGCAGTGGTTCTCATAACTGTGATTATGGATGATAATCAAAGCTAACATGTAGATGCTTGTTAGAGGAACAAGTTCATTGGAGACCTGCAAAGAGAATCCTCATATGGATATTAAATCTATGTCAATGAGGAATCTCTTCATAGCGGTTGTGCAAGTATCCTTAGACTTGAGATCACCAAAGTTATCTTAAGTAGCAAGTGGTATACTTTGACTCCATAACTGATTACTTCCAACTGGGAGTGAACATAGTTAGGAGATTGGGTATATCATGACCTACTTGAAGATAGTTGAGTGATTGACAAAGGATTCACCATCCTAGATTTAACAAGGGAAGTTATCTCGCATGATTCTATAATTGCCTTGTTCAGAGAATCTCTGGCCAGAGTAATATGCCGAGATGGATGGAGATCCATGAAGGGCATTTTAGGAACAATGGTTAAATTAATAGAACATACATAATTAGATTTATATGAGTTGATAGAAATCCATACTCAGAATCTAATTGAGATAAGAGTGGTGAAAGGAGTAATTGCAAGGTAACTGTTTCTATGGAAGGGTACAGTCAAACCACATGACTTTCCTGACATTTGGGTAGTCATGATGCCTAGCTAGAAGCCAATCATGACTTGTATAATGATGTATCAAAATATCAATAGAGATTGATAAAGTGATTTAAAGGAGTTTAAATCATGTGAGTTTTGAATAGAACTCACAATTACATATTATACTGCCAACATGGACAGGAACCCAATAGGTCACACACATATAGAGAAAAGGGTAAAATGGTAAAATGACAAGGATAATAATATTTGATATTATTATGAAGGTAGAGAAGAGAATATGATAATAATTAATTAAAGAGTTTAATTAATTATGATCAAATAAAATTGTCCGCGAAACTTTTGAGAAATGTTATGTAAATTGGACCTAAATGAAATAATGTATTTCATGATTAATTATTAGTCTTATAAGTGTTATAAGGCTACTATAAGTGTTATAGGATTGATATAATAATTAATAGGACCATTGGAGGAATTATTAAGGGCCAGAGGAATGAAGAAAGTTGGCGAAAGCCCTCCAGAAGAGGGCCACACGCCAACTCCATACAGAAGGGCTTAGAGGGCTTTTTCTTGGACCAAATTAATTTATATATGTTACATAAGTGTTATGGAACTCACATATTTAATTTGGTTGGATTTGGAATCCATTTGGGTATTTAAATCTAATTAGATGCACAAAGGGCCTAGTTTGTGGATTTTGTGCATGGTCTTTTATGAAAATATTTAATTTGGATTTAATTAAGCCCAAATGATTATAATTAATTCCAGAGGCCCAATTAATAATTCTCCAGCAATTTTAAAGAGCCCAATCTCATTAAGGAGTTAGAATTTTAACCTAACTATAAAAGGCCAACTAATGAGAATTAGGGTTAAGTGATTAAAACAAAAGGAATGTCTTTTCTCTTAATTTCTCTCTCCCTTTTGCGCCAACTCCTAAGCTAGCTCTTGGGAATTTCGGTCACCCCTAGTTAATCACCAATTTGTTGGTTCAATTTACCCCTCTCTAGTGTGGATTACTCATTGGAGGTGTTCGATTTTGGACACTGTGGTTTGCGACAACCCGGTGCGAAATAAAATCAATTGTTCAACAAAAATCAAAGGTGATTTTTCTTATTCTCATATAGTTATATTGTGTATCCATGGCAAGATCAGATCTAATGGTTAAAAAATTTTAAAATTCCGCTCATGTATGTGATGCATGTAACCGTTAAAATCCAACATGGTATCAGAGCCACGGTTTTGCCATGGATATACAATTCTATATTTTTCTGCGGAATAAGTTTTGTTTTGTTTTGAGTTATTTATTTCATGAACTTTAAAATATTAGATTTTATTTTTCATGAATGAGAAATATTGATTTCTGGTTGTACGTGTGATCAAATAAATTTGGTGGAAACAAAAACGAAATTTTTGAAGCATTGTGATTTGGGTTTGGCGTGAAACCCTAGGTAATGTAGGGGCTGTTCTAATTTAATTTATTATGGATCCATTTAAAAATCATTTAGATGATATTTTATGTGTTTAATATGTGATATTAAGCCGTAGGATCGAACGGAATTAAAATCGAACAAGTTTTGCATGAAAACTAGTTTTGTCGAAAAGTTCGATAAATTGGTGTTCTTCGTGTGTTCTTGATGTGTTCATGGTTAGAACGACTTTTGATCTTCTAAATTTGATATATATGATATATTAAAGTGTTTTTAATTAATTGAATTAATTAAATTGGGCCTTAAATTAATTTGATTAATTTTAATTCATTAAAACCACTTAATGGGCTTAATTATGTTTACGGACTTGGTTTAAATTAGTGAATGACTTGGTGGGCCCAATAAGCAGATTTAAATTAACTATTATAAACATTAATTAAATTTATTAATGGGTTTTAAGGGCTGGAGTGGGCTTGGCTCATTCCAAATGGTCCAAATGACACAAAACTAGTTTGTGTGTGAACACACTTAGGGTTTTTCTTCTGTGGGTTTCGGCCTACACTTGTTTTAAGCCCAAAATTTATTCTTTTAATTATTTAATATGATTAATTAATTAAATAATCAATTTATAATTAATTAATAATCAATTTGATTGATTATTAAGGCAAGAACACATTCATGCAAAAAGGTTTCCTAAAATGAAAGTTTCCAAAATGGAAAAGTTTCCTAATTTGATTACATCATTAAAATAACTCAAAATATAGTTTCAAAGGTTGAAACAAAGTTAGTAATCCATTTATTTATGCATTAGAAAGGCATATAAGGGTGTATGATTGGTATGATGGATAGTTATGGACAAAGCCCAATGTGATTGAGCATTATGCATGTTTTGGCCCAATGAGGACTTTCATGTCCCAGCTACTTGTTTTTTGTTTGTATTTCATTTTAAATTGTAATATGTAATTAGATTACTTAGATTAGAATTAGAAATAGAGATGGAGACCATTTTCAAGGAGCAAGATGGGCCGGATGGAGATCCAACAAGCTTGAAGATAATGTAATTATTTTTCTTGTTTGAATCATGCATACTACCTAGGTGTGACCTTTTGATTTCCCTCTTGGCTCGAGGAAATCAATGTAGTGAAGTCCATAACTATACCATATTTGTATGCTTATATTTATGTGATAGATATAGGAAGCATACCAATGTATGCCAACCATGTATGATGAGACTTAATTAACTAAAACCCTCAAACAAATACTAAGGTATATAAGCCTTCCATTAATTTGAGGAGAACCAGAGTTCTTTATAGTGTGGGTTGTTGACCATAGTCAAGCTCACATTATATCGAATATGTTCAAATCTAATTAAATTGGTCATCTTAGCTAGCCCATTAGTTTGTTGACCATAGTCAAGGCTAATGGTTCTAGAGGCAAGATTAGGGAATGCATATATGATATGCATGCATCAAGAGTTGATAACCTAATGATCCAATAGTTGTGTAGAGACACAACTGGTATAGAGATACCTACCTTTCAAGGGTATGGAATTTGGCTTGTTGACCACAGTCAAGGTCAAATTACATATCAAGGATTGGATATTGGCCCACTAAGAAAACCATCAGGTTTTCTTGGATTATATAGTGAGGGCTATTAATTTGCAATAAAATAGTGGGAGTAAATGGATTAATTAAAGACCTTATTAATGCATACATATATATGAACATACTCTCATATCTTTTCTTTTTCACATCTAGGTCATCATCATGAGCACATCAAACATTAATATACGATCAATCTTGGATAACAAGCTGGTTGGCAACAACTATTCTGACTGGATCAGGCAAGTGAGAATTGTTCTCAGAGCTAAAAAGATCCATTATGTCTTGGATAAAGATCCACCACCACTTCCATCAGATGATGCTATTGATGAGATCAAAGGCATTTATCGAAAATACATGGAGGATAGTGAAGCAGCAGCATGTCTGATGCTGGGTGCTATGTCCTCGGAGCTTTAGAAGCAACATGAAATGATGGATGCTAAAACCATCATTTTTCATCGAGAGGAGCTTTATTCTTCTCAGGCTAGAACTGAGCAATATGAGATTGCTCGAGCTCTATTTAGTTGCAAAATGGTGGAAGGCACTTCAGCTGCTACTCATGCATTGAAGATGTATGGGTATATTGAGCATTTGAGTAGACTTGGCTATGTTATGGATAATGATCTATACATAGATTTAATCTTGTACTCATTGGCTCCAAGTTATGCACCTTTCGTGCTTAACTTCAACATGAACAAGATCCAAGTATCCATTCCTGAGTTAATCAACATGCTCAAGACAGCTGATGGATCATTCAAGAAGGATCCAAAAAGTTTCATGGTTGTCACTTCTGCTAAAGGCAAGAAGCAGAAGAAGAAGAAGATAACCAAGGCACAGCCAAAGAATGGTGGGATCTCCAAGAAAAAGGTTGCCAAGAAAGAGAATCCCAAAGGAACTTGCTTCCATTGTGGAAAGGATGGTCATTGGAAGCGTAACTACAAGGCCTATCTAGATTCTCTCAAGGAGAAGAAGCAAGCCGATGCTTCTACTTCAGGTATTCATATGATTGAAATTAATACTTATTCTAATGCTTCAAAACAATCTTGGGTATTAGATACCGGATGTGGATCTCATTTATGTAATGATCTACAGGGGCTTAGAAGCTTTAGAAGAGTTGGAAAGGTAGAGATATGTTTGCAGTCAGCTACTGGACAGAACATCTCTACAACAGTTGTGGGGACTTACTATTTTCCTCTTCCTAGTGGATTAGTATTGGAATTAAATAATTGTTATTATGTTCTAGCCTTATCCAAAAGTATTATTTCTTTCAGTCGTTTGATGAACGATTATGATATTTCTTTGAAGGACAAATGTTGTTACATTTTTAAGAACAATATGTTTTATGCAAAAGCTATCATTGAGAATGGTATATTTGTTCTTGATTTAATTAAAGAAGTACATAATGTGAATACCAAGAGAATGAAACATGATAATCTGAATACCTCATACTTATGGCATTTTTGTTTAGGCCACTTAAATGAAAAACGCATGACCAAGTTACAGAAGTCAGGTGATTTGAGATCATTTGATTATGAATCATTTGATACATGTGAATCTTGTTTATTGGGAAAAATGACAAAAGCTCCCTTTATTGGTAAAGGAGAATGAGCTAAAATGGTTTTGGACTTAATACATTCAGATGTATGTGGTCCAATGACTACACATGCCAGAGGAGGTTACTCCTACTTCATTACTTTCATAGATGATTATTCCAGGTTTGGATACATCTATCTAATGAAATATAAGTCTGAAGCATTTGAAAAGTTAAAAGAGTTCAGAAATGAAGTAGAGAAACAACTTGGCAAAAGTATTAAAACACTTAGATCAGATCGAGGTGGAGAATACTTAAGTCAAGAGTTTCAGGATTATCTTAGAGATAATGGGTTTTTATCTCAATAACTCCTCCATATACACCACAACACAATGGTGTATCTGAATGGAGAAATCGAACACTATTAGATATGGTTCGATCAATGATGAGCCGAGCAGACTTGCCTAAGTCTTTTTGGAGATATGCACTAGAAATTGCTGTTTATGTGTTAAACAAAGTTCCTAGTAAATCGGTTGATGTTACTCCATATGAGATGTGGAATAACAAGAAACCCATGCTTTCTTATATGAAAGTATGGGGCTGTCCTGCTTATGTGAAGAGGACAATGTCAGACAAACTGGATGTTAAGTCTGACAAATGTTTATTTGTGGGATATCCAAAAGAAACGTTTGGATATTATTTCTATCATCCCTTAGAACAAACGGTGTTTGTTTCAAGGCATGTTGTCTTCTTGGAAAGAGAATTTCTCCTACGAGAGGACAGTGGGAGTAAAATTGAGCTTGGTGAAGTTCAAGACCCACAAATAGAAGATGATCAACCGATTGAACCAGAAACTGAATTTCATAATGATGAGATTACAGTTGAACCTGATTATACACAAAATCCTAGAAGATCTACTAGGATGCGTTCTATCCCTATGAGATATGGATTTCACATTGATTCGGATAGAGGCATAACTGTAGTAGAGGACAATGAGCCTACAAGCTATCAACAAGTTTTGAATAGTTCAGAACGTGATTTATGGCTTAAGGCTATGCAGTCCGAAATGGACTCCATGTATGAGAATAAAGTATGGACTTTAACTTAACCACCTGAAGGGATAAAACCCATAGGGTGCAAATGGGTCTTCAAAAAGAAGACTGACATGGAAGGTAACATAGTTACCTATAAAGCTTGCTTAGTAGCAAAAGGTTATCGTCAAAAAGAAGGTATTGACTATGATGAAACTTTTTCTCCTGTAGCGATGCTTAAGTCTATAAGAATACTTTTAGCCATTGCAACTCATTATGATTATGAGATTTGGTAAATGGATGTGAAGACAACTTTCCTTAATGGAAATCTTTCTGAGGATGTGTATATGACACAACCAGAAGGATTCACATCAGGAAATGGCGAAAAGGTATGCAAGCTTTAAAGATCCATTTATGGATTGAAGCAAGCCTTTAGGAGCTGGAACATACGATTCAATAAGACAATCAAAGAGTTTGGTTTCTCACATAATGAAGATGAACCTTGTGTGTATAAAAGGGTCAATGGAAGTGCAATTGTCTTCGTAGTTCTATATGTAGATGACATATTGATCTTGGGAAATGACATTTCTCTTCTCCAATCTGTTAAAATATGGTTATCCAAGCAATTCTCCATGAAAGACCTTGGAGAAGCATCCTATATTCTGGGAATAAGGATCTATAGAGATAGATCTAATAGGTTGCTAGGTCTTTCTCAGAGTACATATATAGATAAAGTATTGAAGAGGTTCAATATGGATCTCTCTAAGAAAGGGTTTATACCCATGGTGCATGGGAAACACCTTTCTAAGTCCATGTGTCCGCAAATACTAGAGGATAGAGAGAGCATGAACAGAATACCATATGCATCTGCAATTGGTTCTATCATGTATGCTATGTTATGTACACGTCCAGATGTAGCATTTGCTTTGAGTGTCACAAGCAAATTCCAATCCAATTTTGGAGAGGAACATTGGGCAGCTGTCAAGAATATTCTTAAGTACTTGAGAAGGACTAAGGATATATTCTCGGTATATGGAGAGGGCAGTTTGGAAGTAAATAAGTATACAGATGCCAGCTTCCAATCTGACAAAGATGATTGTAAATCACAATCTGGTTATGTGTTCATAATGGGAGGAGGAGCAGTTAGTTAGAAAAGTTCCAAACAAGAAACAACTGTTGATTCCACGACGAAAGCTGAGTACATTGCTGCTTCAGAAGTAGCCAAAGAAGCAGTCTGGATCAAAAAGTTCATAACCGAACTAGGAGTGGTGCCTAGCATTGTTGATCCGATTCCTTTATATTGTGACAACAATGGAGCCATTGCGCAAGCAAAGGAACCACGGTCTCATTAGCGATCCAAACATGTTCTCAGATGCTACCATCTCATAAGGGAAATAGTAGCTAGAAATGATGTGAAAATAGAAAGGGTTCCCACAGATGACAATGTGGCGGATCCCCTCACTAAAGCACTTTCCCAGATAAAGCATGATCACCATATAAATAGCATGGGTCTGAGACATATGAGTGATTGGCTCTAGTGCAAGTGGGAGATTGTTAGAGAGTATACCCTAGAGCCCATGTAATAGGGATGTTTTTCATATGTATGAAATTTATATTCTTAATAAAAGGCATCATTCATTTATTAATGCTATGTTTGAATACATGAGTTTGTAAATCTTAAATTAATAAATGAAGTCCTAGATATTATAAACACAATGCAAAGGCAATCATGAAGGTGTTCATGATGTGAGATGTCTATCGCATGCAAATGTGTTAATATCTAAATATCCCTAGTCATAGAATTAACAAGATAGGACATTGTTAATTCGGACAGACTAGCATATGTTATGCTTCTTGAATGGTTCAAGCAGTGGTTCTCATAACTGTGATTATGGATGATAATCAAAGCTAACATGTGGATGCTTGTTAGAGGAACAAGTTCATTGGAGACCTGCAAAGAGAATCCTCATATGGATATTAAATCTATGTCAGTGAGGAATCTCTTCATAGCGGTTGTGCAAGTATCCTTAGACTTGAGATCACCAAAGTTATCTTAATTAGCAAGTGGTATACTTTGACTCCATAACTGATTACTTCCAACTGGGAGTGAACATAGTTAGGAGATTGGGTATATCATGACCTACTTGAAGATAGTTGAGTGATTGACAAAGGATTCACCATCCCAGATTTAACAAGGGAAGTTATCTCGCATGATTCTATAATTGCCTTGTTTAGAGAATCTCTGGCCAGAGTAATATGCTGAGATGGATGGAGATCCATGAAGGGCATTTTATGAACAATGGTTAAATTAATAGAAAATACATAATTAGATTTATATGAGTTGACATAAATCCATACTCAGAATCTAATTGAGATAAGAGTGGTGAAAGGAGTAATTGCACAGTAACTGTTTCTATGGAAGGGTACAGTCAAACCATATGACTTTCCTGACATTTGGGTAGTCATGATGCCTAGCTGGAGGCCAACCATGAATTGCATAATGATGTATCAAAATATCAATAGAGATTGATAAAATTATTTAAAGGAGTTTAAATCATGTGAGTTTTGAATAGAACTCACAATTACATATCATACTGCCAACATGGACAGGAACCCAATAGGTCACACGCATATAGAGAAAAGGGTAAAATGGTAAAATGACAAGGATAATGATATTTGATATTATTATGAAGGTAGAGAGGAGAATATGATAATAATTAATCAAAGATTTTAATTAATTATGATCAAATAAAATTGTCCGCGGAACTTTTGAGAAATGTTCTGTAAATTGGACCTAAATGAAATAATGTATTTCATGATTAATTATTATTGTCTTATAAGTGTTATAAGACTACTATAAGTGTTATAGGACTGATATAATAATTAATAGGACCATTGGATAAATTATAAAGGGCCAAAGGAATGAAGAAGTTAGAGGAAGCCCTCCAGAAAAGGGCTACACGCCAACTCGATACAGAAGGGCTTAGAGGGCTTTTTCTTGGACCAAATTAATTTATATATGTTACATAAGTGTTATGGAACTCACATATTTAATTTGGTTGGATTTGGAATCCATTTGGGTATTTAAATCCAATTAGATGAACAGAGGGCCTAGTTTGTGGATTTTGTGCATGGTCTTTTATAAAGAGATTTAATTTGGATTTAATTAAGCCCAAATGGTTATAATTAATTCCAGAGGCCCAATTAATAATTCTCCAGCAATTTTAAAGAGCCCAATCTCATTAAGGAGTTGGAATTTTAACCTAACTATAAAAGGCCAACTAATGAGAATTAGGGTTAAGTGATTAAAACAAAAGGAAAGTCTTTTCTCTTAATGTCTCTCCCTTTTTGCGCCAACTCCTAAGCTAGCTCTTGGGAATTTCGACTAGCCCTAGTTGAACACCAATTTTTTGGTTCAATTTACCCCTCTCTAGTGTGGATTACTCATTGGAGGTGTTCGATTTTGGACACTATGGTTTGCGACAACCCGGTGCGAAGTAAAATCAACTATTCAACAAAAATCAATGGTGATTTTTCTTATTCTCATATTGTTATATTGTGTATTCATGGCAAGATCAGATCTAATGGTTAAAAAAATTTAAAATTTCGCTCATGTATGTGATGCATGTAACCATTAAAATCCAACACTTCCTTCATATAAAATGTGTATTTATGAGTATATTTTGAATAGGAATTAATCTCATGTCATTCTAATCATTGTACATACAAATATCTCAATTTTTCCCCAACCTGGTCCAGAATCAAAAATTATTAGTTCTCCTAAATTCAATAAATAATAAAAAATATCTAGAAGCAGAATTGAAGGTAGGTTCCTTCTTCAATTTTGTAGGCAAATGTCTTATATAACTACAGAAATTTGATTTGTTGCAATTAGAGGTCTCTATTATGACTTACACTAAATTTTCAGTCACTAGGTCAGAATATTCATCTCATCTCTTCATGCACATTTCTTACATTGTACACTATTTTAATTACTTCAAATTCAATTTAATCATAACAAGTTCTAGCAACCATATTCACATGTAACAACCAAATTCACATGCATTAAGGTAGCCCTAATCCCATACCTTGGCCTAATTTCCTTTAGCCAATTAATCCTTTACAAGACCTTTTCCTTTGTCTCTTCTACCTTCTCCTTCTTTATCTACAATATAAATCATTCTCTAATCTATCATTTCCAGCAGCCTTTTCCAATTGAAATCCAATTAGAGAATGAAGAATAAGATGATGATGATGATGATGATGATGAAGATAACCGAAATTAAAACCATACCTCAATAATTTACATCAATATTTTTCTTGAACAACCCACATGCATGAAATTTTCTTTAAGAATTCAGAGATAATTGAGAGATTAAGATAGAATTGTAGGAGATGAAGAAGAAATAATTCAAGGCTGAAGATGCCGATGCTCTCTCTTAATTCACTCTCCCATTTCTCTTTCTTTCCAGTAAAATCAACTTAAATAATAGTAGAAAATATCCCTTCTAGTCCTTCAACAATTTGCATGTCATACCTTTAGCTATTTCCTTTTTGCATGATATAAAGTGATCCCTCCACTAAATCCTTCTCTTAAATTGACCACACAATTATTCTTTTATTCACAATTAACCCATAAAATGTCATAATTACAAATTTACTCCTAATCAATACTTTATACTCCAATTATATCCTCGATTAATATTAAACCACACTATTATATTTTATTTTCATGCAATTAAAATAATAAAAACATAATTTATTCCTTGTCCCATACTTATAAGAAATTATTATTTAATTTTAATCTTAATCAAATAAAAATACTACTAAAATCATGAAAATTTGAATTAGAGTCATTTAGGGGCCTTACAATTCTCTCCCCCTTAAAGAATTTTGTCCTCGAAATTCATACCTGATTCAAATAATTGAGGATATTACTCCCTCATGGCTGCCTCTTGTTCCCAAGTCACTTCCTACACACCATGATTTTGCCAGAGTACTTTGACCAGAGGGATATGCTTGTTCCTCAATTGCCTGATTTCTCTAGCGAGGATTTCTTTTAGTTCCTCATTATATGTGAAATTCGACTGCAATTGAATATCTTAAACTTGTAACTTATGAGATTCATCAGAGCGATATCTTTGAAGCATAGACACATGAAACACATCATGAAGCTTGGCTAATTCCATAGGAAGAGCCAACCTATAAGCCACTGGTCCGACTCATTGAAGAATTTCATACGGACCAATGAATCTCGGACTGAGTTTTCCCTTTTTCCTAAATCTAAACACTTTTCTCTAAGGAGATACCTTCAAAAACACTTTATCACCCATCTGGTACTTGATATCTTTTCTTTTCAAGTAAGCATATATTTTCTGCCTGTCACTAGCTTATTTCAGCCTCTGCTTGATAACTTGAACCTTTTCCTCTATATCTCTAATAAGGTTAGGACAAATTAACTTACATTCAATCAACTCAGTCCAGCAGACTGGAGTTCTACATTTCTTGCCATACAAAGCCTCATATGGTGCCATTTGAATACTCTATTGATAGCTATTATTATAAGCAAATTCCATTAAGGTTATGTATTTATCCCTACTTCCAGATACTCCAAAGAACATACCCTCATCATATCTTCTAGAATCTGAATAACCCTTTCGGGTTTCCCATCCGTTTGAGTATGAAAAGTTGTATTGTACTTGAGCTCTATTCCCAAAGTTTGCTTTAGACTATGCCAAAATCTCGATGTAAACCTTGGATCTCAATTCAAAATTATAGACACAAGAATACCATGTAACCATACAATCTCATTCACATATAATTCTGCAAGCCTATCCATGGAATAATTTGTTCGAACAGGTAAAAAGTGAGCTACTTTTGTTAACTTATCCACTATTACCCAAACAACATCATATTTTCTTTGAGAAAGAGGCAAACCAGTAACAAAATCTATGGTAATGTCTTCCCACTTCCACTATGGAATCGGAATGGGATTTAAGAGACCTGAAGGAAACTGATGTTCTGCTTTCACTTGCAGACATGTTAGACATTTAGAAACATAATCAACAATATCCTTCTTTATGCTAGACTACCAGTAAAACTATTTCAACTCTTGATACATCTTGTTCCTGCCTGGATGCATGTAAATGCAGTATTATGTGCTTCATGCAACAATATTCTTTTCACTTTTTTGTCATCAGGAATACACAACCTGTTATCGTAGTATACACCACCATCTTCTTTCACTGAAAAATCTGATTGATCTCCTTCACAAACTACTTTGACAATATGTTATAACTTTACATCATCCTTTTGAGCATCTATCACTGTCTGCCTAACCATGGGCCTAACTTTAAGTTGTGCTAGTAAGGCACCATTCGAAGCAAATTTCCATCTGCACTATTTTAACATCAATACTGCCATTGTCTTATGACTCAAGGCATCAGCAACCACATTCTCTTTTCCTGGGTGGTAGTCAACTATATAATCATAATCTTTGAATAGTTGCAACCATCTTCTCTGCCTCAAATTATGTTCTTTCTGAGTAAGCAAATACCTGAAGCTTTTATGATCTGTATAAATCCTCAATTCATGTCAAAGAATATTTATTCTTCACTATCACTTTGTTCAACTGTTTATAATCAATGCACATTCTCATAAACCCATCCTTCTTCTTAACAAATAAAATCGAAGCACCCCAAGGTGACGTACTAGGTCTGATGAAGCCTTTATCTAACAATTCCTGTAATTGAACCTTTAACTCTTTTAATTCAGATGGAGCCATTCTGTGTGGTGCCCTGGAGATTGGGGTTGTACCAGGCAACAGATCAATGGACAACTCAACATCTCTTTTTGGAGGAAGACCAGGTAACTCCTCTAGAAAAACTTCTGGAAATTCTTTCACAATCGATATATTCTCAAGCTTTACTATATCCCTTTTTGAGTTAATGACTAAAGTTAAAAATGCTTCACATCCTTTTCTAAGACAACGCCTAGCTTGCATTGCTGATATAACATTAGTTGATAGCTTAGAACAATTGCCTTTTACTACCACTACCTTTCCTTCATCATCCCTGAAAGTTACTATTTTCATTTCATAATTTACCACTGCATGATGCTTGGATAACCAATCCATTTCCAGAATTACATCAAACTCATGAAAAGGCAACACAATCAAATCTGCTGGAAACTCTCTCCCTTGAACTACTATAGGATAGCCTTTACACACCTCATTAATAATTACACTATGTCCCAATGGACTAGTTACACATACATCAAAATCTAACTGTTGTGTTTTAAACCTATCTCTATCTGAAACCCTAATACAAACATATGAGTGAGTAGAACTAGGATCAATAAGTGCATGTATGTTACAATTATAAAGAGAAAAAGTACCAGCTATAACTTCTGGAGCATTCTGTTCCTCCCGAGCCTTTATTGTATAAGCCCATGTAGCAACCATTTGAGTAGAAGATCTATCATATATTTCTAACATATTCAAGGACTAAGATCCATGATGAGCTGATCCACCCCTTCCTCTGCCTCTACCTCTTCCAGGTGGGGGTGCATTAGAAGCTCCCCTGCTATTTTGTTGCTTAAAACCTTGATCCAATTTAAATAAACAATTTGCCATAAAATGATCAACACTGCCACATCTAAAGCATTCTCCAGCCAGTTTTCTACAATTACCCCAATGGTGCTGGGAACAATGTAAGCACTCAGGTACTTGACCCCTACTCTATCTTTCTGAAGCTTCCTTCTCATTTTTAAACTTGGCAAAAGATTCTTGTTTCTTTCCTTTATTAGCAGAACTAAAAATTGACTCTACAGGCTGACCTCCTTAAGTTCCTCTAAATCTTTTTCCAGCAAATGATCCTCCCCTGGGACCACTTCTTTTGTGCTCCCTCTCTCTTTTAGCTATTTCATACTTTGCAATTTTCATAGCAGTTGTAACCAGTTGATTAAAATCTACCACATTTAGAGATGTAAATCCAAACAATTTTTCTTTGATTTGATCATTCAGCCCATCTTCAAAGTGCCTGCATTTAAATACTCCTATCAACATTTCCTTTGGAACATACTTGCATAACCGGCTAAATTCTTTTTCATATTCAGCCATAGATAAAACTTTTTGTCTCAGACTCAGAAACTGCTTCAATTTCTCATCCTTGTAAGCCTCAGTAATATATTTCTTTCTGAACTCCCCCTCAAAGAATTCCTAGGTAAGTGGATCAAGTAACTGTGGTTGTCTAAAAATTAACTTCCACCAATCATAAGCCATGCCTTGAAGTAAGGACACAGCATAAGATACCTTGTGATTTGCAGGGCAGTTAATTTCATCAAATATCCTCTTGATCCTTTCTAACCAGAACTTAGCTTCTTCATATTGTTCTAAATTAATGCCCATAAATTCTTGTGCCCCATGCTTTCTAATTTCAAATATTGGAGCCTTGGGCATAGTCATTCTTTGCAAAATCTAGGCCATATCCTGAGAAATTTTTAACAAGGCCTCTCCAGGAACCGTAGTAGGAATTTCATTTCGATGTGATGATGAAGTCACTAGATTAGGAGGATTTGATCTAACCGGCAAATTACTTTCAGCCGATTCTTTTATAGTATCCCTAGAGGAATTCTCCATCTTGAATCTATAAGAAAATAGGAACTTCTGCATTAGCCCAACATAACACTATCTCATATTAAACGATCCTATACTCACATTGCCCAGAAAAGGCTAAACCATGCTCTGATACCAAATCGAAATACCCTAATCTGATGCCTTTATCATGTATCATGTTACACCTTTCAATTACATAATAGTAGGTTATTAACCCAAAGCTGTATACATTTATCATATCAAATAGTCTATTTATATAGGTATCCTATGCATCAATTAGGTATTTCCCATAACTTTAGTCTTTTAATTACGTAAGCATAATGGCTTATTCTATAACATACTCATCATTTTCATATTAGTTATAATTGTCTTAACTTAATATCTTATAATGTATATCATTTATCAATTGATCTAGCATATTTATGTCTAAGCATTTTAGCTACTATATGCATGCATGCTTTAGCATTCTTTTACTAAACTTATTACATCACTTACTTCATATATATATATATATATATATATATATATATATATATATATATATATATAGGAGCCCTTTTTATACATATTAAACGTGCAAAAGAACTTGCACTAAAATATAACCAAAAAGAATCCTACATCAACTTCTACGACTTAGGTGTTGGCCTGTCCTAATGCAGAGATCATTCCTGAGCAAAATCTTTTATAGCAGTACCTACACATATTAAATAACCTGTGCTAAGCTATAAAGTTTAGTGGGGAAAACTAAACATGAAAGACTACAACTCACAGTGGTCGCCATAAATATTTAATATATACAAAAATAGAAAATAATATAGTTTACATAATAGAAATAAATATAAAACAAAGCACAATATCTTAGCAAAAATATAACTCTTCATATAAGAGAATCCTTACATGGATATTAAATCTATGTCAGTGAGGAATCTCTTCATAGCAGTTGTGCAAGTATCCTTAGACTTGAGATCACCAAAGTTATCTTAAGTAGCAAGTGGTATATTTTAACTCCATAACTGATTACTTCTAGCTGGGAGTGAACATAAATAGGAGATTAGGTATATCATGACCTACTTGAACATAGTTGAGTGATTGACAAAGGATTCACCATCCCAGATTTAGTAAGGGAAGTTATCTCGCATGATTCTATAATTGCCTTGTTCAGAGAATCTCCGGCTAGAGTAATATGCCAAGATGGATAAAGATCCATGGAGGGAATTTTGGGAACAATGGTTAAATTAATAGAACATACATAATTAGATTTATATGAGTTGACAGAAATCCATACTCAAAATCTAATTGAGATAAGAGTGGTGAAAGGAGTAATTGTACTGTAATTATTTTCTATGGTAGGGTATAGTCAAATCACTTCACTTTCCTGACATTTAGGTAGTCATGATGCCTAGCTAGAGGCCAATCATGACTTGTATAATAGTGTATCAAGAATATCAATAGGGATTGATAAAATGATTTAAAGAAGTTTAAATCATGTGTGTTTTGAATGGAACTCACAATTACATACTATACTGTCAATATCGATAGGAACCCAATAGGTCACACACATATAGAGAAAAGGATAAAATGATAAAATGACAAGGATAATAATATTTGATATTATTATGAGAATAGAAAATTGAATAAGAGAATATTAATTAAAGAGTTTAATTAATTATGATCAAGTAAAATTGTTCGCGAAACTTTTGAGAAATGTTCTATAAAATTGGACCTAATTGAAATAATGTATTTCATAATTAATTATTATTTGACTATAAGTGTTATATGGCTGATATAATAATTAATAGATCCATTGGAGGAATTATAGAGGCCTAGAGAAGTGAAGTTGGTGCATAAACCCTCCAAAAGAAGGGCCACACGCCAACTCCAAACTGAAGGCCTTAGAGGCCTATTTCTTAGACCAAAATAAATTAAATATGTTACATAAGTGTTATGGATCTTACATATTTAATTTAGTTGGATTTGGAATTTATTTGGGTAATTAAATCCAAGTATATGTGCAAAGGGCCTAGTTTGTGGGTTTTGTGCATAGTCTTTTGTGAAAGGGCTTAAATTGGATTTAATTGAGCCCAAATATTTATAAATAATTCCAGAAGCCCAATTAATAATTCTCCAGCAATTTTAAAGTGCCCAATCCCATTATGAAGTTGGATTTTTTAACCTAACTATAAAAATTCAAAAGATGTGGAATTAGGGTTAAGGGTGAACAATTATGAAAAGCTTCTTCTCTCTTTTCTCTCAACCCTAGCCGCCACTCCCAAAAGCTAGCATCTAGGGATTTCGGCCAACCCTTGTTTCTCCCAATTATTGGTTCATTCATTCCTTCTCTAGTGTGGATTACTTATTGGAGGTGTTCGATTTCGGACACTGTGGTTTGCAATAACCCGGTGAGAAGGAAAATCAACTATACAATAAAAATCAAAGGTGATTTTTCTTATTCTCATTAGTATGTATATTGTAAATTCATGGCAAGATATAATATATTGGTTAATAATTTTAAATTCCGCTTATGTATGAGATGCATGCAACCGATAATTCCCAACACTTATAGTGTTCATTTTGCACATGTATAATCATATGATAGCTATATTGTTACTATGACATAATTGCATATGTAAGTTCATTTAATGATACAATTACTTTTTAGATACCATCATTAGATATCTCATATTAGCATAATTATGATATGTTAATCAAGTAATGCATCATACCTATTCAAGTGTTCATTATTAATACTTTACAATATAGCATATCGTATATATGTGATCATGTATACAAATACATAATCCCTAGTGAATATAAATATATAACATCATAATAATATACTTTATTATGTTATCATTCAGGCATCACACATGAACATAGTCATACATAGTATATCTTATTTCACAGTATAAGTGCACGTTCAAATATAATTCACTCTATCATTAGAGTATGAATATATAAGATTAATTGCATAAAACAATCATGCACAAATTTCATCACAAATATATGTTAGATATATTCATCACAAGTCCTTACCCATGTACACATGATAATATATATGTATACATATAATCTTGTAGTAATATTCATATTACATGCCCTATCCAATTCATTTTGTAATCACATAAACACATATTTAGCTCAATTAATTAAAAACCATAAGATAAAGTACATTAAAAATCTGTATAAGCTAGCATTCTAGACTCAACTTGTGAGCCACAAATGAATTTGAAAATGTAATTTTTATGCTAAAAGATCTTCTACAATAAAATTTCCTATGTGTCTAGTTTCCAGAGCATCAAAATGCACCTTAATATCTTACCTATAGCTCAAGATATTTAAGAAATACTATAGGCTGTTCATAGAACCAAAACAGTGTTTGCTGTCACATATAAAAATTCATAGCATAAAATTAAGAGGTATTTAGACCAATATTTCTTCATAAAAAACGTGCTCATATGTATCTAGTTTACCCATAATTTTACAACATAAGATTTTGACTTCTCTACTAATACTTATGCCCAAAATACAAAAATCTGTACCTTAACAGTACAAACAGATGCAACGAATTTCATGCTAATTATTTGACATACTTAGAAATAAAATTAGGCTTTACTTGCTTCATATAAAATGTGTATTTTTTATTATATTTTGTATAGTAATTAATCTCATGTCATTCATCATTTTACATATAGATATCTCAATTTTTCCCCAACCTGGTCCAGAATTCGAAATTAGTAGTTCTCCTAAATTCAATAAATCATAAACAATATCTAGAGGCAAAATTGAAGGTAGGTTCCTTCTTAAATTTTGTAGGAAATTGTCTTATATAACTACAAAATTTTTTTTTTTACAATTAGAGGTCTCTATTATGAATTACACTAAATTTTCAGTCACTGGGTCAGAATATTCATCTCATCCCTTCATGCACATTTATTACATTGTACTCTATTTTAATTACTTCAAATTCAATTTAATCACAACAAGTTCCAGCAACCATATTTACATGCAACAACCAAATTCACATGTATTAAGGTAGCCCTAATACCATACCTTTGCCTAATTTCCTCTAGCCAATTAATCCTTTGTAAGACCTTTTCCTTTGTCTCTTCTACCCTCTCCTTCTTTATCTACAATATAAATCATTCTCTAATCCATCATTTCCAGCAGCCTTTCCCAAGCGAAATCCAATTAGAGAATGAAGAAGAAGATGATGATGATGAAGATAACCAAAATTAAAATCATACCTCAATAATTTACATCAATATTTTCTTAAACAACCCACATGCATGAAATTCTCTTCAAGAATTCATAGATAATTGAGAGATTAAGATATAATTGTAGGAGATGAAGAAGAAATAATTCAAGGCTGAAGATGCCGACCCTCTCTCTCAATTCACTCTCCTATTTCTCTTTCTTTCCACTAAAATCAACTTAAATAATAGTAGAAAATATCCCTTCTAGTCCTTCAACAATTTGCATGTCATACCTTTAGCTATTTCCTTTTTACATGATATAAAGTGACCCCTCCACTAAATCCTTCTCTTAAATTGACCACACAATTATTCTTTTATTCACAATTAACCCCTAAAATGTCATAATTATAAATTTACCCTAATCAATACTTTATACTCTAATTATACCCTCAATTAATATTAAACCACACTATTAAATTTTATTTTCATGCAATTAAAATAATAAAAACATAATTTATCCCTTGTCCCAAACTTATACAAAATTCTCATTTAATTTTAATCTTAATCAAATAAAAATTCTACTAAAATCATTAAAATTTCAATTAGGGTCATTTAGGGGCCTTACAAACCAACTGTCTCATTTTTGTGATGCATTAACCTATGGGATTTACTCGAAGAAACTTGAAAACATAAAATAGCCTTATCCGAACCAGAAAGATTTTATTTAATTATTTTATTCATATTATTTGTATTTTGACTTGTATTATTATTATCTATCTGTAATAGCATAGTTGTGAGGATCCAATCATGATCCTAATCGAATTATGGTAAATTAATTATGATTAAGGTTTAATAAGGTAAAATTTGATTATTTTGCATTAATAAAGTTAAGTCATATAAAGGGCATATTGGTAATTATGCACATATGTATTGGAGTGCAGCTAAAATATTAAGGAAGGATGCAATTGAATTAAATAAGAAGTTTGGTGTGAAATGTTAAGAAAATAAGTTTTAAGGGTTAAAAATGTATAAGGGCATTATGGGATTTTTCTTGGGGAGATATTTACCCCACTCACCTATTTAAGGTTTATGGAAATAAGGGGATTGGCATTTTGGTGAGGGATCTCTCTCTTTCTCTCTCTATGGTATGAGGAAACTAGTGTTATGGTGTTTGGCTTTATAAAGGAAAGAGAGGAACCATGAGTAGTAGAGCTGGATCTTGAGCATTAAAGGAGATAAAACTTGAATTTAAGGTATGAGAATTGCTTTTCAGCTGTTATTGTATATATATTTTCCCTCTTTTGTGTATGTGTTTTCTTAGTGAGATTAAGGACTTAATCTAGTAATTTTTGATAAGTATAATATGATTTAAGGCATAAATGATCATTTAAGTAAGTGGGAAGGTGAGATTTGTGATTTAAATTCATGTTTGCATAATCAAGATTTTTGTTTCTGGTTATCTTCCCATGCACGACCACTTGCCTTTTTCTTCTTCCCCATGCACGGCCAAGCATATCCTTTCTCCTTTGATGTGCATGGCTAAGCATGGCCTTTCTCCTTTGATGTGCATAGCCAATCATGGCCTTTATCCTTTCATGTACATAGCCAAGTATGGCCTTTTTACTTCATGTACATGGCCAATTAGCCCATTCCCTCATGGAATGCACGGCCAAGCAAGGTTTCTTCTTGCTTTGCACAGCCAATCAAGCTTTGTTCATTAGAAATGCACAGCCAAGCAAGGTGTTTCTTTTCTTCTCATGCACGGCCACTTATGGCCTTTCCTCCTCTCCTTGCATGGCTAAGTAAGGCCTAATGATGAATGGCCAAGCATGTTTTCTTCTCTCTTTTTTTCATGACCATATGCATTCCTTTGATTCATCCAAGGTTATCTCACCACAAGATTATCTCACCTCAAGATTTAGCAATGTAATCAGATATTGAAAGCAGTATTACATGGTCCATAAAATCATTAAGTCAGTTAGAATTGAGGTGAATTGACTAGTAATAAGTAAGAGTAAGGATAAATGGTTATTAAGTAAAGGTTAATATGTTACTTGATTAGATTAATAGATTATGAAAGTCTATTTCTCTCTAATGCTAAAGTCTATAAAGATACAATTTATAAAGGCATGAATATAACATGAATTATTATATAAATTAAAAAGACATAAATGCTAGTATAATAGGAAGAATATTGAATTAAGCTCTAAGTTACCCAAAGTCACCTGTGAGGTGCATAAAGCATAATCACTTAATTGAGGAACCTCCATATATATAGAGAGAGTGAGAAGTTTAAGGTAACCGAACACATTGAGTTAAGTAATGATGGTTCACTTGAACTCTAAATTAGAGGGACTTGCACATGGCAATGTTAATATGAATTATGTTGTTCAAAGGTATGCTAAGGCTTAAAGAGCATAGAACTAAGAAGAGCATAAGACAACATAGTAACTTAAATGATATGCTATTCAATTTGTCTTATAAATTTGGCATAAGGTATGCATTAGGTTGAGGAATGGTTTTGTCTAAAATACTATGATATAACCAAGTGATAATAAGAGAATAGTCACCAGGTTACATCTCCAAGTTAAAAGAAATGGGACATCACATTTTATGTTAAAATATCAAATCGTAGAAGCTTGCTTATACCCTAGGCCACAAGAAAAATTGATGATTAGCAGTAATAGGTAATAACCTACTTACCTGTTTGCTCATGCCTATAATATATTACGATTAGCACAAGAGCATCCGTAGTGTGTTAACAACTAAGATGAAATAAGCTCACATAACTTACCTGAGTATAAAACACAAGTAAGAGGATTCAAATATATATATATATATATATGTGTGTGTGTGATTATGTTAAAGTATATAACTTGTTTTCTATAATCTGATAGACCATTGAAATGAATCAATGGACTAAATATGAACAAGTATTGACCTTTAATTTTTAAGAGAACCTACGCATATTACTACTATATGGATCATAAATGCATGAGTATTGTTTTAAATAATTAAGTTTTGATGTGAGTTATGATAATATGGGAAAGCTGCATGCCACAAATGGTAACAAGGTACGCATTGAGAATTATAAATGAGTTATGTAATTCAATGTTTTATAATTGATGCTACCATGATATGATGAGTAGTTTAACTCATTATGTGATCAGACATGAGTACCGATGTACTGCTATGATTTAAGTTGCCTTGATATGCACACAAATATATATATGGACATGCATATAATACTATGAAGATTTTTAGTTGTAAGAACTATACTTTCATAATCGCATCATTGGCTTCATGCATAATATCAAGTATGATGAGATGAATGATTTTGATGCCACTATGTGATGACATGATTTGCATCCATGTGTAATGGAGTCGAAAGCTCAACATTGATGTATGATAAGAATGATATGCATTCTTTTTGAATTGTAGCTGGAAGCCAAACGATGAATTAAGTAACAAAGAATATGATGAAGCAAAGATGTTCTTAAAGGGTTATGCTTGTAGGTCTTAGTTTAGTTATGGATTAGATAGGCATGCCTAGAGGGATACAATCGCAACTACCATAGTTAACCCTATTTGGGTCTTGTTCCTTAATGGAATCATTATTCAACCTTGTTTGGGTCCATAGTTTTTTCCTTATTGGAATCATTGTTTGACCCCGTTTGGGTCCATTGTTTGATATGTTTAGATATCCATAGTTTGATACCTTCGGGTATCTATTGCTCCCGTTATCCACCTTTTTGAACTAGTACTTAGGCAGGCTATTAATGATGATAAAATGTACCCAGGATAAAATGAAACATGCATTAATTGCTCCACTTATGTAATGTAAGCATGATGAATGACCTATTATTTGATTGTCTTAATTTCCTTTCAGCTATAAACTATTCTGAGGAAATGAAATTTCATGTTTCGTAATGCATGATTGAGATGATCACATTAATTGAGGAAGGTTCCCGTGTGAGAACCAGTGTGAGTTGATTCCACCGATGGGATTCCACGGAGAATATATGGACCCTAAAGCATACAATATGGTACTAGAAGTTATATGGACTATAACATGTGCACTAAGTTTTATGTACTATATTTATGAAATGCATACAAGTGACATCGAGACTTTGTCTTATAATCATAATATGTAATGTTTGTTCTTTGTGATCATATGTAACTCCGCCAGTCTGGTTATTTATATATAAATGTTTATACACATGTAGGCATAATGATAACATTCAGTTAACCAAGTGCAACGCATGACATAGAATGATGATTGTATGAGAATTAGGTTACCATGCTAAGATAGCATGAAGGATGTAAAGTTTATGAATCTAATATGAGAATTGTATGATATATATGAAGTACTTATGCCTACCAGGACTATTTATAGATGCTATAAGACTTAAGTACGCCCTTATACTATGAATTAATGTTGAATGCCTATCTTATGTGAACAACGTGATTTAATGCATTAAGTGAAAATCTTGTACCATTAATAACTATGGTGTCTAGACTCATGAATAAAAGGATTATAAGATGCATGATTTATACTAATGTAAGAAAAGGAAAGGGTAAGGCAATGGCGAAAGTGATATATGGCTAAGCTTTCAGGAAATGAGATAAGTCACATAATGCATTAAATTGTTGTAAACATGGTATTCATTAGTAAGGTTTGAAGACTCCTCCTTGATTTTCACTGGGATATAACCACTATGATAGACTCATATGTTTTTCTATGATATGGTGAAATTTTTTGGTATACTCTAATTATAAGAGATTATCCATAGAGTGTGTTTTCCCACTAAGCTTTATAGCTTAGCACGGATGTGTTTATTTGTATAGGTTTCAAGATAAGCTCCAGAGGGTCAGGCTTGATGTAGTTGCCTTGAGGTTTTCAGGATACTTGAAGGCCATTTATGTTATAATTATTTATCCATAAACTTGATTATTTTATTGTAGCATGTAATTATTGCCTGTATTATTAATTATATTTATTTCTGCCTGATCTTTACTAGGTTTATAGTGATGATTGATGATTATCCATGGTTAGTGGATTAGGATGTTACAATAGTAAAATGGGGTTTTGGTATGAAAGTGAAGGAATCAAATTTAAGGTGTTATTATCTAATTTATTAGGATTTTATTGATAAAATGGACCAATTTCCCATCTTATCCTAAAAAGCATAAAAAAAGGAATTTATAAACTATGCATGGGAAACCAATATTTCCAAATTAAATAGACATCCCGATTTGTGTATATTTATTCCTTTTATTTATTTTTTTGTTTGTTTCAGTTCTAATATATATATATAAATTTTTTCATTTAAAATCATAAATAGAAATAAATTAGCCATAGCTTTTCATCCAAACATGCAGGGACTAATGTCCTTAAATACCCATGATTTATGTATGATTTTAATACTTTTTATGTGCCAATGCATTTATTTATTTATTTATTTATTATATTTCCTCTGCGTGAGAAATGGACTAATGTAATTGATCACAAGAAAATATTTATATTAACCATTAATCAAGTAATGCAAGTAGGAATGAAATCCAAATTCTCTCTAGTTTTGGTATCACAAAGTTCAAAAGAAATCACTTTCCCAATGTTTTATTGGGTGGCAACTCCTAAAAAATTCATGCCTTGTGATGCTCAGAAGACATCTTATATATTAGTCATTAGTAAATGAATAAGAATACCCTAAGATGCAATCTCATACCTTTTGGAGGCTCGAGGCATCACGTATTGGGTCAAATCTTTATTCATCATGAAGCGATTAATTTTCATGAGTTAAACGAGCCCTAATCTGATCTTGAACTCTAAAAGCAAGCTTTTAAGGGCAAACTGGATGCTTACGGCATTCGGCGCACTTCACAAAGTGTACTTCAGGAATATACCAATGCTAAATAGGGATGCCCAACATAGTTTTAAGGTCCTAGCATGAATACCAAAAGCAATTTCGAAGAGAGATGGGTTTTAATCGTAAAAAATTAATTATAATAACTTAATCGAGATACTTTAGAAGTAAGATCTCTTAAGTCCCTAGTGGAATCGCCACTGTGATGTATGTTGAACCCCTTTTATATCTCGTGACAAAATCTAATTTAATTTTAGAGATCCAGTTTTAGGATCCAAGATCGAATGAGGTTCATAAAATTCATAAGATTATCCATTTCACAGTATAAAGGGATTCAACCTAATTCGCCAAGTTTTGAACCTAAAGAAGGCAAGAAATAGTGCCTTAAGATACCCTTAATTCTATTGTTAGTGGTCAATCTACGATGGCAGCTAAGTGGGCCTAAGAGGTAGGTATCATGGAGTTACCACCCAACAATACATTAGGAAAATGATTCTAACCTCATCATGCCTAAACTAGAGATGGTTTGAGACATCATTCTTACTTATAACTCGATTAAATTACTTTTATAATTAAGTATTTAATAGTAATACTCATCTCCTTTCTCACACAAAGTATAAATATAAATAAATAAACAATCAAGCAAGCAAGTAAAGAAAGTGATAAAAAGAATAAAAAATTACAAAAGCAAATCGACCAAAAGATGATGAAAATAACATATATAAATCAGGGTATTCATTTAGGATGCGAACATTGGTTTCCTCACACATATTTACAAAAAGGGTGAAGAATCCTTGTTAGTTTTTAGAAAATGTGGGAAGAGTGATCTTAATTTTGATGAATACAAGGATTTTTATTTTATTGGTCAATTTTTTTTGAAAATTAGACATTGGTTAAGAAAATCAAATTTATTAAGTAAAAATGATTTGTGTTATTTTTTATCATTTATCGTGTAAGAAAAATCATTTTATTACTAACTATTACAAATCCCCAAAATAAATCAAAATAAAGCAATAAAGAAATTAAAGGGAAATAACTAATTAAATTTCAGTATTAACCCTCCATGGCACATTATCTAAGGATGCTTGATCTTAAACTCTCTAAAAAGACCATGCGAATAAAGTTAATTGGCCATACAAAAAAGCATAAGGAAAAGAAAGGCAATTAGTATATGATAAATAAAAGTAAAATACTAAAATAAAAAAATAACATTATGGAATAAAATATTAAACAAACAAAACATTAAAAATGCATGAGATAGAATTACAAGAACATTAAAAAACACAAATATGCATGCAAATGAATTAAAAATAAAACAACAATAGGCTGCCAAAATGTTCACACATGGCCACACAAGGGAAAGATGGCCAAAAAGGAAGTGAGGGATAGGATGAAAAGATAGGTCTATAGTATTAGGTCAATCTGTGTGACCAACAGGCATCTATAGGGCTATTAGAGAGCATGCCCTAGAGCCCATGTAATAGGAATGTATTTCATATGTATGAACTCATATTCTTAATAAAAGGCATCATTCATTTATTAATGCTATGTTTAAATACATGAGTTTGTAAATCTTAAATTAATAAATGAAGTCCTTGATATTATAAACACAGTGCAAAGACAATCATGAAAGTGTTCATGATATGAGATGTCTATTGCATGCAAATCTGTTAATATCTAAATATCCCTAGTCATAGAATTAACAAGATAGGACATTGTTAATTCGGACAGACTAGCACATGTTATGCTTCTTGAATGGTTCAAGCAATGGTTCTCATAATTGTGATTATGGATGATAATCAATGCTAACATGTGGATGCTTGTTAGAGGAACAAGTTCATTGGAGACCTGCAAAGAGAATCCTCATATGGATATTAAATCTATGTTAGTGAGGAATCTCTTCATAGCGATTGTACAAGTATCCTTAGACTTGAGATCACCAAAGTTATCTTAAGTAGCAAGTGGTATACTTTGACTCCATAACTGATTACTTCCAACTGGGAGTGAACATAGTTAGGAGATTGGGTATATCATGACCTACTTGAAGATAGTTGAGTGATTGATAAAGGATTCACCATCCCAGATTTAACAAGGGAAGTTATCTCGCATGATTCTATAATTACCTTGTTCAGTGAATCTCTGGCCAGAGTAATATGCCGAGATGGATGAAGATCCATGAAGGGCATTTTAGGAACAATGGTTAAATTAATAGAACATACATAATTAGATTTATATGAGTTGACAGAAATCCATACTCAGAATCTAATTGAGATAAGAGTGGTGAAAGGAGTAATTGCACGGTAACTATTTCTATGGAAAGGTACAGTCAAACCACATGACTTTCCTGACATTTGGGTAGTCATGATGCCTAGCTAGAGGCCAATCATGACTTGTATAATGATGTATCAAAATATCAATAGAGATTGATAAATTGATTTAAAGGAGTTTAAATCATGTGAGTTTTGAATAGAACTCACGATTACATATTATACTGCCAACATGGACAGGAACCCAATAGGTCACACACATATAGAGAAAAGGGTAAAATGGTAAAATGACAAGGATAATAATATTTGATATTATTATAAAGGTAGAGAGGAGAATATGATAATAATTAATTAAAGAGTTTAATTAATTATGATCAAATAAAATTGTCCGCGGAACTTTTGAGAAATGTTCTGTAAATTGGACCTAAATGAAATAATGTATTTCATGATTAATTATTATTGTCTTATAAGTGTTATAAGACTACTATAAGTGTTATAGGACTGATATAATAATTAATAGGACCATTGGAGAAATTATAAAGGGCCAAAGGAATGAAGAAGTTGGAGGAAGCCCTCTAGAAGAGGGCTACACGCCAACTCCAAACAGAAGGGCTTGGAGGGCTTTTTCTTGGACCAAATTAATTTATATATGTTACATAAGTGTTATGGAACTCACATATTTAATTTGGTTGGATTTGGAATCCATTTGGGTATTTAAATCCAATTAGATGCACAAAGGGCCTAGTTTGTGGATTTTGTGCATAGTCTTTTATGAAAAGATTTAATTTGGATTTAATTAAGCCCAAATGATTATAATTAATTCCAGAGGCCCAATTAATAATTCTCCAGCAATTTTAAAGAGCCCAATCTCATTAAGAAGTTGGAATTTTAACCTAACTATAAAAGGCCAACTAATGAGAATTAGGGTTAAGTGATTAAAACAAAAGGAAAGTCTTTTTCTCTTAATTCTCTCTCCACTTTTGCGCCACTTCCCAAGCTAGCTCTTGGGAATTTCGGCCAGCCCTAGTTGAACACCAATTTGTTGGTTCAATTTACCCCTCTCTAGTGTGGATTACTCATTGGAGGTGTTCGATTTTGGACACTGTGGTTTGCGACAACCCGGTGCGAAGTAAAATCAACTGTTCAACAAAAATCAAAGGTGATTTTTCTTATTCTCATATAGTTATATTGTGTATTCATGGCAAGATCAGATCATATGGTTAAAAATTTTAAAATTCCGCTCATGTATATGATGCATGTAACCATAAAAATCCAACATGGTATCAGAGCCACGGTTTTGCCATGGATATACAATTCTATATTTTTCTGCGGAATAAATTTTTGTTTTGTTTTGAGTTATTTATTTCATGAACTTTAAAATATTAGATTTGATTGTTCATGAATGAGAAATATTGATTTCTGGTTGTATGTGTGATCAAATAAATTTGGTGGAAACAAAAACGAATTTTTTGAAGCATTTTGATTTGGTTTTGGCGTGAAACCCATTAGGGTTTGGCGTGAAACCCTAGGTAATGTAGGGGCTGTTCTAATTTAATTTCTTATGGATCCATTTAAAAATCATTTAGATGATATTTTATGTGTTTAATATGTGATATTAAGCCGTAGGATCGAACGGAATTAAAATCGAACAAGTTTTGCATGAAAACTAGTTTTGTCGAAAAGTTCGATAAATTGGTGTTCTTCGTATGTTCTTGATGTGTTCTTGGTTAGAACGACTTTTGATCTTCTAAATCTGATATATATGATATATTAAAGTGTTTTTAATTAATTGGATTAATTAAAATGGGCCTTAAATTAATTTGATTAATTTTAATTCATTAAAACCACTTAATGGGCTTAATTATGTTTACGGACTTGGTTTAAATTAGTGAATGACTTGGTGGGCCCAAGGATCTGATTTAAATTAACTATTATAAACATTAATTAAGTTTATTAATGGGTTTTAAGGGCTGGAGTGGGCTTGGCTCATTCCAAAAGGCCCAAATGGTCCAAATGACACAAAACTAGTTTGTGTGTGAACACACTTAGGGTTTTTCTTCTGTGGGTTTCGGCCTACACTTGTTTTAAGCCCAAAATTGATTCTTTTAATTATTTAATATGATTAATTAATTAAATAATCAATTTATAATTAATTAATAATCAATTTGATTGATTATTAAGACAAGAACACATTCATGCAAAAAGGTTTCCTAAAATGAAAGTTTCCAAAATGGAAAAAGTTTCCTAATTTGATCACATCATTAAAATAACTCAAAATATTGTTTCAAAAGTTGAAACAAAGTTAGTAATCCATTTCTTTATGCATTAGAGAGGCATATAAGGGTGAATGATTGGCATGATGGTTAGTTATGCACAAAGCCCAATGTGATTGAGCATAATGCATGTTTTGGCCCAATGAGGACTTTCATGTCCCGGCCACTTGTTTTTGGTTTGTATTTCATTTCAAATTGTAATATTTAATTAGATTACTTAGATTAGAATTAGAAATAGAAATGGAGACAAATATCAAGAAGCAAGATGGGCCGGATGGAGATCCAACAAGCTTGAAGATAATGTAATTATTTTCTTGTTTGAATCATGCATACTACCTAGGTATGACCTTTTGATTTCCCTCATGGCTCGGGGAAATCAATGTAGTGAAGTCCATAACTATACCATATTTGTATGCTTATATTTATGTGATAGATATAGGATGCATACCAATGTATGCCAACCATGTATGATGAGACTTAATTAACTAAAACCCTCAAACAAATACTAAGGTATATAAGCCTTCCATTAATTTGAGGAGAACCAGAGTTCTTTATAGTGTGGGTTGTTGACCACAGTCAAGCTCACATTATATCGAATATGTTCAAATCTAATTAAATGGGTCATCTTAGCTAGCCCATTAGTTTGTTGACCACAATCAAGGCTAATGGTTCTAGAGGCAAGATTAGGGAATGCATATATGATATGCATGCATCAAAAGTTGATAACCTAATGATCCAATAGTTGTGTAGAGACACAATTGGTATAGAGATACCTACCTTTCAAGGGTATGGAATTTGGCTTGTTGACCACAGTCAAGGTCAAATTACATATCAAGGATTGGATATTGGCCCACTAAGAAAACCATCGGGTTTTCTCGGATTAAATAGTGAGGGCTATTAATTCGTAATAAAATAGTGGGAGTAAATGTATTAATTAAAGACCTTATTAATGCATACATATATATGAACATACTCTCATATCTTTTCTTTTTCACATCTAGGTCATCATCATGAGCACATCAAACATTAATATACGATCAATCTTGGATAACAAGCTGGTTGGCAACAACTATTCTGACTGGATCAAGCAAGTGAGAATTGTTCTCAGGGCTGAAAAGATCCATTATGTCTTGGATAAAGATCCACCACCACTTCCATCAAATGATGCCATTGATGAGATCAAAGGCATTTATCGAAAATACATGGAGGATAGTGAAACAGCAGCATGTCTGATGCTGGGTGCTATGTCCTCGGAGCTTCAGAAGCAACATGAAATGATGGATGCTAGAACCATCGTTTTGCATCTAGAGGAGCTTTATTCTTCTCAGGCTAGAACTGAGCAATATGAGATTGCTCGAGCTCTATTTAGTTTCAAAATGGTGGAAGGCACTTCAGCTGCTGCTCATGCATTGAAGATGTATGGGTATATTGAGCATTTGAGTAGACTTGGCTATGTTATGGATAATGATCTATACATAGATTTAATCTTGTACTCGTTGGCTCCAAGTTATGCACCTTTTGTGCTTAACTTCAACATGAACAAGATCCAAGTATCCATTCCTGAGTTAATCAACATGCTCAAGACAGCTGATGGATCATTTAAGAAAGATCCAAAAAGTGTCATGGTTGTCACTTCTGCTAAAGGCAAGAAGCAGAAGAAGAAGAAGATAACCAAGGCGCAGCCAAAGAATGGTGGGATCTCCAAGAAGAAGGTTGCCAAGAAAGACAATCCCAAAGGAACTTGCTTCTATTGTGGAAAAGATGGTCATTGGAAGCGTAACTGCAAGGCCTATCTAGATTCTCTTAAGGAGAAGAAGCAAGCTGTTGCATCTACTTCAGGTATTCATATGATTGAAATTAATACTTATTCTATTGCTTCAAAACAATCTTGGGTATTAGATACCGGATGTGGATCTCATTTATGTAATGATCTACAGGGGCTTGGAAGCTTTAGAAGAGTTGGAAAGGCAGAGATATGTTTGCAATCAGCTACTGGACATAACATCTCTACAACAATTGTGGGGACTTACTATTTGCCTCTTCCTAGTGGATTAGTACTGGAATTAAATAATTGTTATTATGTTCCAGCCTTATCCAAAAGTATTATTTCTTTCAGTCGTTTGATGAACGATTATGATATTTCTTTGAAGGACAAATGTTGTTACATTTTTAAGAACAATATGTTTTATGCAAAAGCTATCATTGAGAATGGTATTTTTGTTCTTGATTTAATTAAAGAAGTACATAATGTGAATACCAAGAGAATGAAACATGATAATCTGAATACCTCATACTTATGGCACTGTCGTTTAGGCCATATAAATGAAAAACGCATGACCAAGTTACACAAGTTAGGTGATTTGGGATCATTTGATTATGAATCATTTGATACATGTGAATCTTGTTTATTGGGAAAAATGACAAAAGCTCCCTTTATTGGTAAAGGAGAACGAGCTAAAATGATTTTGGACTTAATACATTCAGATGTATGTGGTCCAATGACTACACATGCCAGAGGAGGTTACTCCTACTTTATTACTTTCATAGATGATTATTCCAGGTTTGGATACATCTATCTAATGAAATATAAGTCTGAAGCATTTGAAAAGTTCAAAGAGTTCAGAAATGAAGTAGAGAAACAACTTGGCAAAAGTATTAAAACACTTAGATCAGATCGAGGTGGAGAATACTTAAGTCAAGAGTTTCAGGATTATCTTAGAGATAATGGGATTTTATCTCAATGGACTCCTCCATATACACCACAACACAATGGTGTATCTGAAAGGAGAAATCGAACACTATTAGATATGGTTCGATCAATGATGAGCCGAGCGGACTTGCCTAAGTCCTTTTGGGGATATGCACTAGAAACTGCTGTTTATGTGTTAAATAGAGTTCCTAGTAAATCGGTTGATGTTACTCCATATGAGATGTGGAATAACAAGAAACCCACGCTTTCTCATATAAAAGTATGGGGTTGTCCTGCTTATGTGAAGAGGACAATGTCAGACAAACTGGATGTTAAGTCTGACAAATGTTTATTTGTGGGATATCCAAAAGAAACGTTTGGATATTATTTCTATCATCCCTTAGAACAAAAGGTGTTTGTTTCAAGGCATGCTGTCTTCTTAGAAAGAGAATTTCTCCTACGAGAGGACAGTAGGAGTAAAATTGAGCTTGGTGAAGTTCAAGACCCACAAATAGAAGATGATCAATCGATTGAACCTGAAACTGAATTTCATAATGATGAAATCACAGTTGAACCTGATTATACACAAAATCCTAGAAGATCTACTAGGATGCGTTCTATCCCTGTGAGATATGGATTTCACATTGATTCGGATAGAGGCATAACTGTTGTAGAGGACAATGAGCCTACAAGCTATCAAGAAGTTTTGAACAGTTCAGAACGTGATTTATGGCTTAAGGCTATGCAGTCCGAAATGGACTCCATGTATGAGAATAAAGTATGGACTTTAACTCAACCACCTGAAGGGATAAAACCCATAGGGTGCAAATGGGTCTTCAAAAAGAAGACTGACATGGAAGGTAATATAGTTACCTATAAAGCTCGCTTAGTAGCAAAAGGTTATCGTCAAAAAGAAGGTATTGACTATGACGAAACTTTTTCTCCTGTAGCGATGCTTAAGTCTATAAGAATACTTTTAGCCATTGCAGCTCATTATGATTATGAGATTTGGCAGATGGATGTGAAGACAGCTTTCCTTAATGGAAATCTTACTGAGGATGTGTATATGACACAACCAGAAGGATTCACATCAGGAAATGGCGAAAAGGTATGCAAGCTTCAAAGATCCATTTATGGATTGAAGCAAGCCTCTAGGAGTTGGAACATACGATTCAATGAGACAATCAAAGAGTTTGGTTTCTCACAGAATGAAGATGAACCTTGTGTGTATAAAAGGGTCAGTGGGAGTGCAATTGTCTTCCTAGTTCTATATGTAGATGACATATTGATCATGGGAAATGACATTTCTCTTCTCCAATCTGTTAAAATATGGTTATCCAAGCAATTCTCCATGAAAGACCTTGGAGAAGCATCCTATATTCTGGGAATAAGGATCTATAGAGATAGATCCAATAGGTTGCTAGGTCTTTCTCAAAGTACATATATAGATAAAGTATTGAAGAGGTTCAATATGGATCTCTCTAAGAAAGGGTTTATACCTATGGTGCATGGGAAACACCTTTCTAAGTCTATGTGTCCACAGACACTAGAGGATAGAGAGAGCATGAATAGAATACCATATGCATCTGCAATTGGTTCTATCATGTATGCTATGTTATGTACACGTCCAGATGTAGCATTTGCTTTGAGTGTCACAAGCAGATTCCAATCCAATTTTGGAGAGGAACACTGGGCAGCTGTCAAGAATATCCTTAAGTACTTGAGAAGGACTAAGGATATGTTCTTGGTATTTGGAAAGGGCAGTTTGGAAGTAAATGGGTATACGGATGCCAGCTTCCAATCTGACAAAGATGATTGTAAATCACAATCTGGTTATGTGTTCATAATGGGAGGAGGAGCAGTTAGTTGGAAAAGTTCCAAACAAGAAACAACTGCTGATTCCACGACAGAAGCTGAGTACATTGCTGCTTCAGAAGCAGCCAAAGAAGCAGTCTGGATCAAAAAGTTCATAACCGAACTAGGAGTGGTGCCTAGTATTTTTGATCTGATTCCTTTATATTGTGACAACAATGGAGCCATTGCGCAAGCAAAGGAACCACGGTCTCATCAGCGATCCAAGCATGTTCTCAGACGCTACCATCTCATAAGGGAAATAGTAGCTAGAAATGATGTGAAAATAGAAAGGGTTCCCACAGATGACAATGTGGCGGATCCCCTCACTAAAGCACTTTCCCAGATAAAGCATGATCACCATATAAATAGCATGGGTCTGAGACATATGAGTGATTGGCTCTAGTGCAAGTGGGAGATTGTTAGAGAGTATGCCCTAGAGCCCATGTAATAGGGATGTTTTTCATATGTATGAAATTTATATTCTTAATAAAAGGCATCATTCATTTATTAATGCTGTGTTTGAATACATGAGTTTGTAAATCTTAAATTAATAAATGAAGTCCTAGATATTATAAACACAGTGCAAAGGCAATCATGAAAGTGTTCATAATGTGAGATGTCTATCGCATGCAAATGTGTTAATATCTAAATATCCCTAGTCATAGAATTAACAAGATAGGACATTGTTAATTCGGACAGACTAGCACATGTTATGCTTCTTGAATGGTTCAAGCAATGGTTCTCATAATTGTGATTATGGATGATAATCAATGCTAACATGTGGATGCTTGTTAGAGGAACAAGTTCATTGGAGACCTGCAAAGAGAATCCTCATATGGATATTAAATCTATGTCAGTGAGGAATCTCTTCATAGCGGTTGTGCAAGTATCCTTAGACTTGAGATCACCAAAGTTATCTTAAGTAGCAAGTGGTATACTTTGACTCCATAACTGATTACTTCCAACTGGGAGTGAACATAGTTAGGAGATTGGGTATATCATGACCTACTTGAAGATAGTTGAGTGATTGATAAAGGATTCACCATCCCAGATTTAACAAGGGAAGTTATCTCGCATGATTCTATAATTACCTTGTTCAGTGAATCTCTGGCCAGAGTAATATGCCGAGATGGATGAAGATCCATGAAGGGCATTTTAGGAACAATGGTTAAATTAATAGAACATACATAATTAGATTTATATGAGTTGACAGAAATCCATACTCAGAATCTAATTGAGATAAGAGTGGTGAAAGGAGTAATTGCACGGTAACTGTTTCTATGGAAGGGTACAGTCAAACCACATGACTTTCCTGACATTTGGGTAGTCATGATGCCTAGCTAGAGGCCAATCATGACTTGTATAATGATGTATCAAAATATCAATAGAGATTGATAAATTGATTTAAAGGAGTTTAAATCATGTGAGTTTTGAATAGAACTCACGATTACATATTATACTGCCAACATGGACAGGAACCCAATAGGTCACACACATATATAGAAAAGGGTAAAATGGTAAAATGACAAGGATAATAATATTTGATATTATTATAAAGGTAGAGAGGAGAATATGATAATAATTAATTAAAGAGTTTAATTAATTATGATCAAATAAAATTGTCCGCGGAACTTTTGAGAAATATTCTGTAAATTGGACCTAAATGAAATAATGTATTTCATGATTAATTATTATTGTCTTATAAGTGTTATAAGACTACTATAAGTGTTATAGGACTGATATAATAATTAATAGGACCATTGGAGAAATTATAAAGGGCCAAAGGAATGAAGAAGTTGGAGGAAGCCCTCTAGAAGAGGGCTACACGCCAACTCCAAACAGAAGGGCTTGGAGGGCTTTTTCTTGGACCAAATTAATTTATATATGTTACATAAGTGTTATGGAACTCACATATTTAATTTGGTTGGATTTGGAATCCATTTGGGTATTTAAATCCAATTAGATGCACAAAGGGCCTAGTTTGTGGATTTTGTGCATGGTCTTTTATGAAAAGATTTAATTTGGATTTAATTAAGCCCAAATGATTATAATTAATTCCAGAGGCCCAATTAATAATTCTCCAGCAATTTTAAAGAGCCCAATCTCATTAAGGAGTTGGAATTTTAACCTAACTATAAAAGGCCAACTAATGAGAATTAGGGTTAAGTGATTAAAACAAAAGGAAAGTCTTTTTCTCTTAATTCTCTCTTCACTTTTGCGCCACTTCCCAAGCTAGCTCTTGGGAATTTCGGCCAGCCCTAGTTGAACACCAATTTGTTGGTTCAATTTACCCCTCTCTAGTGTGGATTACTCATTGGAGGTGTTCGATTTTGGACACTGTGGTTTGCGACAACCCGGTGCGAAGTAAAATCAACTGTTCAACAAAAATCAAAGGTGATTTTTCTTATTCTCATATAGTTATATTGTGTATTCATGGCAAGATCAGATCATATGGTTAAAAATTTTAAAATTCCGCTCATGTATATGATGCATGTAACCATAAAAATCCAACAATATCATGACCTACTTGAAGATAGTTGAGTGATTAACAAAGGATTCACCATCCCAGATTTATTAAGGGAAGTTATCTCGCATGATTCTATAATTGCCTTGTTTATAGAATCCCTTGCCAGAGTAATATGCCAAGATGGATAGGGATCCATGAAGGGCATTTTGGGATCAATGGTTAAATTAATAGAACATACATAATTAGATTTATATGAGTTGACAGAGATCCATAATCAAAATCTAATTGAGATAAGAGTGGTAAAAGGAGTAATTGCACGGTAACTATTTCTATGGAAAGGTATAGTCAAACCACTTGACTTTCCTGACATTTGGGTAGTCATGATGACTAGCTAGAGGCCAATTATAACTTGTATAATAGTGTATCATAAATATCAATGGGGATTGATAAAATGATTTAAAAAATTTAAATCATGTGAGTTTTGAATAGAACTCACAATTACATATTATACTACTAATATGGACAGGAACCTATTAGGTCACATAGATATAGAGAAAAGAATAAAATGGTAAAATGATAAGGATAATAATATTTGATATTATTATAGGAGTAGAGAAGTGAATAAGAGAATAATTAATTAAAGAGTTTAATTAATTATTGATAAGTATGAATTATATATAGTTTTTGATATGTTTGTAGTTTTGTTATTTAGTTATTTTGGTTTTATTTAGGTTAAATTAGAGTTAATTTGTTAATATTTATGTTTTTGTGGTTAATTCTGTGTTTTGTGTGATTTTCAGGGTAAAATTGATATAAAATGGCTTGAATTGTAAAAAGTGCAAAGTTTAGGGCCATAAGTGCAAATATGAAGAATTTAGGCGAAAAAATGAGTTTCCAGTCCAGAGCCTTGAGACTTGACCACGTGAAAACATTGAAGCATAAAAATGTGACCACGTGAACAAGTTTTTGTGAGGAACCGTGGCCGTGTGATGAGAATTGAAGAAACCAAGTGAAGACACGTGACCACGTGGATTCCAGTGAAGGACCACACGTGGCCACGTGTGGAGGAAGAACAAATGGAGTCGTGGCCACATGTGGAGGAAGAACAAATGGAGTCATGGTCACGTGTAGAGAAGGCATGTTGAGGGGCGTGACCACGTGATCCAGTTTTCCCACATCGCGAAGGATTTTTGAGCTTCCTGTTTTAGCAGAATTTGATTCCTATTATGTGACTGGAGTTTAACAAGGAGTCTACTACAATTTTTTCCTATAAATAGCAGTCTAAAACACAGAAGAAGGGAATCAATCCTTAGAATTAAGTTTTGTTTTCTTAGTTGTTTTTTTACATTCTTTGTTTACTATTTTTTTCCAAAACATCGTTTTAATTTTAAGAATGGTTTGTGAGTAGTTTTCTTTAACTTTTGCTAAAGGATACTTGAATCCTTAAACTTGTATTGTTATGACTTAAGTTGTTCTTCAATTTAAATACAAGGTGATTATTTCTTGGTTCTTAAACATGATCTTGTCTTTTCTCAATTTTAAGTTAATTATTAACTTGATTAAGCATTGGTTAATTAATTGGTTTAAGTTGAATAATTACTTGCATGCTCTTAGGTTAATTTAGTTGGATTAATGCATGATTATAATCTAAATAAGCTATAATTGTGTGTTGATTTGATTAAGTTAAGATTAATAAAAGTGTAACCAAGATTAAGTGAAAATTAAATCTCTTGAGAAAGGCTTTAATAGACATCTAGGAAACTTAATTCAGTTCTTTATGCTAAGTGTTAAGTTTATTTGAATAAGAAAATTTGATGCTTGGAATGGTAATCTTGAATAAAGTTATCTGGTTTTATTAAAACTGAATTCTCCATAATCACTTGTATGTTTTCTTTTATTTAAATCATAGCAATACCTGTTAAGGTGGATAGTCCTTTAGTGAAAGTTGTCTTTAATATTGATTTTTAACTCATTTAAATTACTTGCTTCAATAGATTTCTCCTTTACTTTAGCTTTTTCAATTGTTTTCATTTAGTTTTAAATTAATATTTTTAGTTTTAGTTCTTCACTCATCATAAAATTGGGATTTCTCTTCTCTCTTTTACACACGAAAATTGGCTTTAAAATTACAATAGCATATACAAGCACAAGTCTCCCTTGGGTTCGATATTTTGGGTCATAATCTTATTTCCCTATATTACTAGCCGATCTAGTACACTTGTTAGAAACCAGTAAAGTTTTTGGTGCCATTGCCGGGAACAACATTGGTGTTTGTTTATTTATTTTGATTTTTAAAGTTATTTTTGTGTGTTTTTCTTCTCTTCTTCATCTATTTTCTTATTTTCTTTTTGGGTGACTAGTGGTTTATGGTGAGAGAAAACCCCATCCTACCATTAGACCCTAAAATTGAAAGGACATTTCATAGGATTAGAACGTTAAGAGGCAACATGAATGACCCAGAAATAGAACAACCTATGAATGATCCGCCACCTAGGATTGAAGAGCAACACATACCCCATCAAGCTCCCGGGAATGGGTATAGACCTAGAACCATTAGGGATTATGCTATTCCTAGGTGGAATGAAGAACATAGAACTATTAGGATTCCTCACCACCAACCCTTTGAGATTAAACCCGCTACCATCACTATGGTACAAAGAAACCAATTTTTGGGTTCGGACATAGAGAATCCTGCACAACATTTAGATATGTTCTTATAAGTGAGTGACACTGTGCAAATTCCTAATGTATCGACTGATGCAATTAGGTTGAAACTCTTCCAATTTACCCTCATAGGAAAAGCTAGGGATTGGCTACAAATGCTACCAAATCAATCCATCCATTCTTGGCAACAAATGCAAGAAAAATTTCTTTGCAAGTTCTTCCCACCTACTAAGACTGCCCTCATTAGGAAACAAATTAGTGACTTCTAGCAATTTTATGAAGAACCATTCCATAAAGCATGGGAAAGATTTAGGAGACTTTTAAAGAGTTTTCCACATCATGAAGTTCCTATTTTTCAATTAATGCATATTTTCTATGCAGGCGCCCATCCATCAACAAGATCTTTGTTAGATGCAGCTTCAAATGGAAGTTTCATGAATCAAATTCTCGAGGATGCATTTTTACTCCTTGATGAGATGGCCACCAATGATGCTCAATGGGCAACCTCTAGAGAAACTCAAAAGAAATGGGGAGTTCATAATATTGATGAAATAGCCATGCTAAAAGCTCAATTAGAATAAATGGAAAAAAGGCACTTAAAAGAAATAAATGAGCTTAAAGCTAAAAATGTTTCTATGTTATCTAATGAAGTTGTTTCTTATGCAGGAACTCAAGGACCTTTGGGAATGAAGAATGCTGAAAATATGGTAGAAAAAGTCAATGCCTTGAACCCATATAGCAACACTTACAATGTAGGATGGAGAAGCCATCCAAATTTTTCATGGAGGGAAGGTAATCAAGGTTGTTCTTCTAACCCTAATCCTAGACCCCAATTTAATCATAATCAAACTCATAATAGTCAACTTCCATACCAAAACCAAGCTCCACCTCACTACCTAAATCAATACCCACCACAAGCATACCACCAACCACCCGGTTTTCAAAAACCTCAACCTCCCCCTTCTCAAGAAAAGAAATCTAATATTTAAGAAATGATTGCAAATTTCATGGCTTCCCAAAACTTAATTTTAGCTAGTCAAGATGCTAGATGGAAATTGCAAGATATTTGGATGAGAAACCAAGAGGCATCCATTAGGAACCTAGAAAACCAAATGGGGCAACTTGCTAGTTCTTTATCAAACCGTGCTCAAGGGACATTTCCATCCAATGTAGATCGAAATCCAAAAGACAAACCCAAAGCAATCACTTTAAGGAGTGGGAAAGAGTTAGAGAATAATGAACATGGTAAGAATTCTTCCTCAAAGGTGGAACCGACAACGGAGGTAAGTAATTCTAACTCAGAAAATACTGAAAAAGTATCTCCTACATTTGAGAAGGGTAAAGGTAAGGACAAGCTTGTTTCTACTATTCTTGACGAATCTCAATTACCATTTCATGTTCTAGCTAGAAAAGAGAAACAAAATGAACAATTGAGTAGATTTTTTGACATGTTTAAGAAGCTATATATAAACTTACCATTTGCTGAAGCTTTATTACATATGCCTAAATATGCTAAATTTATGAAAGAATTATGCACTAATAAGAAAAAGCTAGAAGGCATAGGAACGGTTCAATTGTTCGATAATTGTAGTGCCATATTAACCAATAAAATTCCTGAAAAATTAGAAGATCTAGGTAGTTTTACATTACCTTGTGAATTAGGAGGTAATTTTGTTGGAAATGCTTTATATGATTTGGGTGCTAGTATTAATTTGATGCCTTATTCAATTTGCAGGAAATTGAATCTAGGTGATTTAAAAGAAACCCGAATGACGCTTCAATTGGTAGATAGATCGGTGAAGAAGCCAAAAGGAATCATCGAGGACCTATTGGTAAAAGTAGGAAATTTCATATTTTCGGTTGATTTCATGGTGATGGACATAGTAGAAGATAGAAGAGTACCATTAATTGTGGGGAGGCTATTCTTGAACACAGCAAAAGCATTAATCGATGTTCATGGACAAACGGTTACTTTAAGATTTAACGAGGAGGAAATGGTTTTTAATGTTAATAAAATTCTAAAGCACCCCTCGTATGATTTTGAAGAATCCATTTACTTTGTTGATGAGGTTCAAGAATGTGCCAACACAAAGCAAGAGGAAATCATTCTCAAAGATGAGCTTCAAAGTTGCTTGATGCATCCAAAGAAAATGGAAGAGTTGGATACAAAGGAGAAAAAGTTGATACAAATTCTGGAACAAGAGCATAGTGAAGATAATGAAATGGAGGATAAACCATCCCCTCCTAAAGGAGATTTTGAACTTAAAACACTTCCATCTCATTTGAAATATGTATTTTTAAGTGATAATGCTAATCCAGTAATTATTTCATCTTTGTTGATAGATTTGGAAGAAGAAATGCTCATTAGAGTCCTCAAAAAGCATAAAGGAGCAATTGGTTGGACAATATCCGACTTAAAAGGGATTATCCCAAGCTATTGTACACATCGTATACCCATGGAGGACAACTTTAAACTGGTGGTGCAACCTCAACGAAGGCTCAACTCAACTATGCAATAGGTAGTGAAAAAGGAGGTATTGAAACTACTTGATGCAGGTATTATGTATCCTATCTCTTATAGTAATTGGGTAAGTCCTATTCGATGTGTGCCTAAAAAAGCGGGAATGACTGTAGTAATAAATTAAAATAATGAATTAATTCCTATACGCACAGTAACGGGATGGAGGGTATGTATTGACTATAGAAGGTTAAACAATGCCACTAGAAAAGACCATTTTCCATTGCCTGACCAAATGTTAGAAAGATTAGCAGGAAATAAATTTTATTATTTCTTAGATGGCTATTCAGGGTATATGCAAATACCTATAGCCCCGAAAGACCAAGAAAATACCACATTCACATGTCCATATGGAACATTTGCATATAGGAGAATGCCTTTTGGTCTTTGTAATGCACCTGCCACATTTCAACGATGCATGATGGCCATATTTCATGACTTTATTGAAAAATTTATGGAAGTATTCATGGATGATTTCACTATTTATGGTTATGATTTTGAATCTTGTTTGCATAATCTAGCATTGGTTTTGAAAAGGTGCCAAGAAACAAATCTTGTGCTAAATTGGGAAAAATGTCATTTCATGGTTAGAGAAGGCATTATTTTAGGGCATAAAATTTCTAAAAAAGGCATTGTGGTTAACAAAGCAAAAGTTGATGTAATAGAGAAATTACCTCCACCAACTAGTGTAAAGGGCATTAGGAGTTTCCTTGGTCATGCCGGGTTTTATCGTCAGTTTATTAAGGATTTTTCTAAAATTGCCAAACCACTTTCTAATTTATTGCTTAAAGATGCTACATTTAATTTTAATGCTGAGTATTTGCAGGCTTTTAACCTAATGAAGCAAAAATTAGTTAGTGCACCGGTCATTGCATCACCCGATTGGAGCTTACCATTTGAAATTATGTGTGATGCAAGTGATTATGCAGTTGGAGCAGTCTTAGGACAACGGAAGGAGAAGATTTTCTACACCATCTATTATGCAAGCCATACACTCACCGGAGCCCAAGTGAATTACACCACTACGGAAAAGGAACTCTTGGCAATAGTCTTTTCATTTGAGAAATTCAGGTCTTACCTTTTTGGATCCAAAGTTACGGTGTGGTCAGACCATGCCGCATTGAGACATCTTTTTGCAAAAAAGGATTCTAAACCAAGACTTATCCGATGGGTGTTACTACTTCAAGAATTTGATGTTGAAATCAAAGATAAGAAAGGTGTAAAAAATTTTGTAGCTGACCATCTATCTAGATTGGATCATGCTAGTGTCGGAAAGGGAGAAATTTCTGACTTATTTCCCGATGAACATACTTGTGCTTGTTATACTTATGAGAATTTAGTTCCATGGTACGCTAATATAGCTAATTTTCTTGCAGGTGGCTATCTTCCTAAGGAATTTACTTGGCAACAAAAGAAAAAGCTCATAGCGGATGCCAAGCATTACCTTTGGGACGATCCATATCTTATCAAGATATGCCTGGATCAAATACTAAGAAGATGTGTACCGGAATCGGAGCAAGAAGCTATCATGAACCAATGTCATAGAGGTAAAGTTGGAGGCCATCACGGACCAAAAATGGATAGTTCAAAAGATACTCCAATCAGGTTTTTTCTGGCCTACTTTATTCGAGGATGTAAGATCTTTGATAGCTACTTGTGATAGATGCCAACGAGTAGGGAATATATCCAAAAGAGATGAGATGCCTATGAACAATGTGCTAGAAGTAGAAATCTTTGATGTTTGGGGCATTGATTTTATGGGACCTTTTCCAAATTCATTTGGGTTTGAGCATATTTTGGTAGCTGTGGATTATGTGAGTAAATAGGTAGAGGCAATAGCTACTAGGACATGTGATGCAAAAATTGTGTTGGAATTCATTAGGAAGAATATTTTCACTAGATTCGGAGCACCTAGAGCTATTATAAGTGATGGAGGCAAACATTTTGTCAACCATCAATTTAAGACCTTACTTAAGAAATTTAGTGTTAAGCACAAAATCACAACCCCATACCACCCTCAAGCCAATGGACAAGTGGAAGTATCTAATAGGGAGTTGAAATCAATCTTAGAAAAAACAGTAAATAACTCTAGAAAAGATTGGTCTCTTAGATTAGATGAGGCTTTATAGGCTTATCGAACTGCATTCAAAACTCCTATAGGTATGTCTCCCTTTAGAATTGTTTTTGGAAAATCATGTCACCTTCCAGTCGAATTAGAACATAAAGCATATTGGGCTACCAAATTTCTTAACTTTGATTTGATAAATGCAGGAGAAAGAAGAAAATTGCAACTCAATGAACTTGATGAAATTCGACAATGGTCATATAACAATGCTGCACTTTATAAAGAAAAGACCAAACGATGGCATGACAAGCATCTAAGGGTAAAAGATATTATTCCAGGAATGTTAGTGCTTTTTTATAATAGTCGTCTTCGTTTGTTTCCAGAAAAGCTGAAATCGAAGTGGCTTGGACCATATCAAGTGATATTAAGCAGTAATTTTGGTGTAGTGACGATCAAAAGCTTAAAAGATGGACGTGAATTTACAGTCAATGGTCATCAACTTAAACCATACCAAATCGGACAACAAGAGGTTGCTAAAGCAACCATAGTTCTTCAAGATACTTAAAAATGGTTTGGAAAGTCTAGCTGGAGACTTTAAAACTCAGAACTTTTAATCTTTCTCTCTTTTCTCTCTTTTCTTTTTACAGTTAATTTTTAGTTAAGTTTGTGTGTTTTTGCAGTTTTTGAGTGTTTGTGTGTTTTGATTCATGAAAAGAAGTGAGTAAGTCAAGGTTTATAAAAGAGGACATGTTTTTAATGGAAAATATTCGTGTTTTCAAATCTTAAAATAGAAAAAATTGCATTTAAGGAAGAGTTTTGTGTGTATGTGTTTCAAAAATGAAAGGAAAATGTATGTACCCGTGACCACGTGTGGTTCTCTCTATACCATCACGTGGCCACGGGTTGACAAGGTGCAGAAAAATTATTTGATACAAGTGACCACATGTATTTCTCAAGAGAAATATCACGTGGCCACGTCTTTGTTTACTGACCCAGTTCCCATATAACACGTGACCACGTGTTTTACAAAGGAAAAATCACGTGGCCACGGCTAGAACTGCTGCTCTCCTGTTTTCCTCAACACGTGACCACGTGTAGTTCTCCTTATGAACCTCACATGGCCACGCCCCAATCCTCTGCCTTTTATAAAAGCTTCCACGACTTCTTCTCTTCTTCATCTTCATTTTATTTCCTATAACCCATGCCCACGCCTCACCAACACAAAGATCAACCCGGACCATGGAATTTTCACTCATCACCGATCATCACCATCTCCATTTGCTTTCTCTTTATTTTTCTCTCTCTCCTACCCATAATCTCTTCCTTCTCCACATTTTCTTCATTATTTTAGGTTTTTCACAACTCACACACACCACCTCACCTTTGTGCTACAATTTTGGTGTGATTCTCACTTCCAAGTAAGTATTTACTCTCATTGCTCGTTAATTATTGTTTGCTTATCATCCATTGTTGTGTTTTGTGCTATTTTTGTTCATGAATGTTTGGTTTTTAGGTTACTTTGCACTTAACATTTTGGTTGCATGTTAATTCTTTTTGCTTCTTTGGATGATTATGAGTATTATATGCATGTTATAGATACTTGGTATGCAATTGGGTAGTAAACAATCTTTGTTATGCTCTTTCCATTAATGCTCAAACTTGTGCCCACAACGTGTTCGATAAAATGCCTCAATGAGTTTTCTTTAAAAACTGTTAACTTTCATTCTTTGGTTGGCATGTTTAGGATTTGCATTAATACATTGTGCCCCACCTATTGATGCATTTTATACCTCTCATTTTGTTCTCTACATTTATATGGGACATTTATGATATCAATTTTGCATTCCATCCATGTGTGTTTCAATTCATTCAATGCATGCTTCCTGTGCTTACACCTTAGTCTATTTTGGGTTATGAGTGGACACTTACAATGTGTTTTTCTTTCTTTGTAGTGGCACCTCGAAGGACTAAATACCCTGATGTAGCAAGTTCATTCGATGTACGAATTCCGTCATATGTAGACAGGGCCAAGATTAATAAATTTGACTACTTCAGCAAATGAACCTATGTCCAGACCGCCTATTTAAGCCATTTGTTCCTCAATATCCCGGCTGGAAATCTGTGGGATCATGAGATAAAACCATTGATCCAAAATATTGGCTGGGGGAAGTTCATTGAAAAGAAACCAAAAGTATATCCAGATATGGCACAGGATTTCTTGTATTCTTTTGAATGCTACTTTAAGAGAGATGTAGAGGACAGCACAGTTGGTTTTAAGTTAGGTAAGAAAGGATATTCCTTAACTTTTAGTCAGTTCTCTGAAATTCTTGGATTTGTGCCAAATGCCCCTACTGAATTGGAAGATGCTTCGCCTGTGGAGAATTGGGAACGAATCAAGGATCTTGAATTAGATGAGCCTTAGGTGGGAGGACAATGCAAGGTACATGCTTTAAGGACTCATGCATTAAGAATCATTCATCGTTTTCTTGCAAAGAGTATGTATAACAATTTGAAGAATGCAAGCACTATTAGTGTATCTCAAGCGATGGTTCTCCGATGCATAATGGATGGAATAGCAATAAATGGAGCAGACATTATAGCTATTCGAATTAAGGACTTACAAAAAATGCCAGGACACATTGATAATATTTCCATAGGATGGATAGCTACTGTTTTAGCTTCTGCAGTTAAGCATCCAGTTTATAGAGAACCACTTAAAGGAGATTTGCCTTGCATTGATAATAGGATGCTGAAAAGGATGAAAATTCTGATTCCTAGGCCTCGTGGTCATTGGGCAACTCGGGAGGAGTACTTAAGAGAGAACAATATTCGGGTTGAAGAGGAGCAGCAAAAGGAGGCGGATGAGGAGTATGTTGCCACAGCTGTACCTTCCCCTATCAATGAGCCTACAACACCAGAATGGGAAGCACCATTTAATCAATTAAGTGGCCGGATGGATGCTCAACAAATTAGACTCGATCAAATGCAAGGAAGATTGGATATGCTTCATGATACGGTCATGGAAGGAAATAGGAGAGTTGAGCATTTTATCCATCACTTTTGGCAGCATTTTCCTCCACCACCACCTGCATCGGAATAGATCATCATTTGCTGTTGACAGTAAAATTTTGAGGAGGGGGTAGCCTCCTTTTAGGGAGTTTGTTTTCAACTTTTCTTTTCTTTTTCATGAATCAAACTTTGTTATTTTGTGTTTTGTGTTTATTTTCTTTTCTTTTATTATGTTTATGTTTTGTTTGTTTTCTAAAGTTTGTAAAACGTATTAAAGACTTATGTAGTTCATCTTTACATCTAGTTTGCATGAGAACTTAGTTTGCCCTAGTTAACTTCAAAACTTGGAACACTTTGAGCTTGAATATGGAATATGCATGTTTTGGACCTTTGCTTAGCAAGAGAACATTTATGTTGTTTAATATGCCTTTGGATGGGTTAATTTTCAACTTGATAAATATTTGTTAGTTTCCAAATCCTTAAAAGCACTTAGACCAATTTTTAACTGAAAGAAAAAATTAATACAATGAAGTAGTGAAGTAAGGAAATTTAAAGCACTAGAACCTTCCGCATCACCCTTCAAAGCATATGAACAACTCAAGAAACTTAGAAAATGATCTAGGCAATAGTTTTCTTGATAAACTTTCTTAAAAACTTGTGTCCTACCTTGATGAAATTATCCTTTGATAAGCCATTTTGAGCCTATAAGGGTATGCTTAATGAGTACCATTAATATTTTCTTGTTACACCTAATGTTTTAACCATATAACCTAAAAAGCTTTTATCTCACCCTATGGAATTGGCCACTTTAGGATTAAATGGATGCATGAAAAGAGTAAAGTTTTATTGGGTGTAGTAAGAAAGTCTTAGCAAAGTTATTGATGAAGTCAATTGAAAATATACCTTGTATTACCTTAAGGATAGCTTGTGAATGCTAGTTCATAAAAAAAACGTTTGAAGTTTTTTGAAAAAGAAAAAAAGAAAGAAAAAGAGAACTAGCAAATATGAAAAAATATAAGTGTGGGGTAGTATAAGGAAAAATGAAAAAATAATGACTTCTTGGTGAAAGGATATATTATTGTTTTTTAAAAGAAAGTTTGGAATCAAGGCAAGGATGAGCAGAATTTTTATTGTTTAAGTTATTGGGGTTTTTGTAATCTATTTTGTCTTAGAGTGGCTATATTCATTTTGATTATCTTTTATCCATTCTTTGATAAACATACCTTTAGCCCCATTGCAACCTTTGAAAGACCTATGTGATTTTAAGCTTGTTTTGAGTTGTTTAGCGGAGATGAACTTCGGGTTCCTGTACTAAAGGAGAGGCCTATTGTGTTTCTAGAGTTTCAAGCATGAAATCGATTGTATGCTTATGCATTCATAATTCTATACTTCATTACCTAGTTATATTGATATTTTGATTTTCAAAATTGGTTAAAATGATTTGGTCTTACACACACTCAAGAAACTAGCTTATATTCTCTTGTTTGGAGTTGATCTATTTAGAGGTTATATTAAGTGCTTTTGTTAAAATGCTAAGTTTGGTTTTGAAATTGCATATCATTGTACAAGTTTGATGGTTTTGAAGGTGGGATTGTTCTAATTTGCTTGAGGGCAAGCAAAGTTTAAGTGTGGGGTATTTGATAAGTGTGAATTATATATAGTTTTTGATATGTTTATAGTTGTGTTATTTAGTTATTTTGGTTTTATTTAGGTTAAATTAGAGTTAATTTGTTAATATTTATGTTTTTGTGGTTAATTCTATGTTTTGTGTGATTTTCAGGGTAAAATTGATATAAAAGGGCTTAAAGTGTAAAAAGTGCAAAGATTTGGGCCATAAGTGCAAATATGAAGAATTTAGGCAAAAAAATGAGTTTCCAATCTAGAGCCTTGAGACGTGACCACGTGAAAACATTCAAGCATAAAACAAGTGGCCACATGAACAAGTTTTTGTGAGGAACCGTGGCCGTGTGATGAGAATTGAAGAAACCAAGTGAAGACACGTGACCACGTGGATTCCAGTGAAGGACCACACATGGCCACGTGTGGAGGAAGAACAAATGGAGCCGTGGCCACGTGTGGAGGAAGAACAAATGGAATCGTGGTCACGTGTAGAGAAGGCATGTTGAGGGGCATGACCACGTGATCCAGTTTTCCCACATCGCGAAGGATTTTCGAGCTTCCTGTTTTAGCAGAATTTGATTCCTATTATGTGACTGGAGTTTAACAAGGAGTCTACTACAATTTTTTCCTATAAATAGCAGTCCAAAACACAGAAGAAGGGAATCAATCCTTAGAATTAAGCTTTGTTTTCTTAGTTGTTTTTTTACGTTCTTTGTTTACTTTTTTTTCTAAAACGTTGTTTTAATTTTAAGAATGGTTTGTGAGTAGTTTTCTTTAACTTTTGCTAAAGGATACTTGAATCCTTAAACTTGTATTGTTATGACTTAAGTTGTTCTTCAATTTAAATACAAGGTGATTATTTCTTGGTTCTTAAACATGATCTTGTCTTTTCTCAATTTTAAGTTAATTATTAACTTGATTAAGCATTGGTTAATTAATTGGTTTAAGTTGAATAATTACTTGCATGCTCTTAGGTTAATTTAGTTGGATTAATGCATGATTATAATCTAAATAAGCTATAATTGTATGTTGATTTGATTAAGTTAAGATTAATAAAAGTGTAACCAAGATTAAGTGAAAATTAAATCTCTTGAGAAAGGCTTTAATAGACATCTAGGAAACTTAATTCAGTTTTTTATGCTAAGTGTTAAGTTTATTTGAATAAGAAAATTTGATTCTTGGAATGGTAATCTTGAATAAAGTTATCTGGTTTTATTAAAACTGAATTCTCCATAATCACTTGTATGTTTTCTTTTATTTAAGTCATAGCAATACTTGTTAAGGTGGATAGTCCTTTAGTGAAAGTTGTCTTTAATATTGATTTTTAACTCATTTAAATTACTTGCTTCAATAGATTTCTCCTTTACTTTAGCTTTTTCAATTGTTTTAATTTATTTTTAAATTAATATTTTTAGTTTTAGTTCTTCACTCATCATAAAATTGGGATTTCTCTTCTCTCTTTTGCACACAAAAATTGGCTTTAAAATTACAATAGCACATACAAGCACAAGTCTCCCTTGGGTTCGATATTTTGGGTCATAATCTTATTTCCTTATATTACTAGCCGATCTAGTACACTTGCTAGAAATCGGTCAATTACGGTCAAGTAAAATTATTCGCAGAACTTTTTAGTAATATTCTGTAAAATGGACCTAATTAAAAATTGTATTTCATAATTAATTATTATTGGACTATAAGTGTTATAGGGATGATATAATAATTAATAAATCCATTAGAGAAATTAAAAGGGGCCCAAAAGAATGGCTTTGGCGTAGAAACCCTCCAAAGGAAGGGTTACACACCAAGCCCTGGTAGAAGGCCTTATAGGCCTAATTCTTGGACCAAAAAAATTAAATATATTTCATAAGTGTTATGGAGCCCATATATTTAATTTGGATGGATTTGGAAATCATTTGAGTGATTAAATCCAAGTATATGCACAAAGGACTTAGTTTGTGGGTTTTATGCATAGTCTTTTGTGAATGGAATGAAATTGAATTTAATTGATCCCAAATAAATTAATAATAATTTTAAATTCCATTTAATATTTCTCCAGAAATTTTAAAGAGCTCAATCCTATTATGAACTTGGATTTTTAACCTAACTATAAAAATCCAAGTGATAGGATATTAGTGTTAAGGTGAACAATTAAGAGAAAAGAATTTCTCCCTCTCTCAACCCTAGCCGCCACCCCCTTGCTAGCATCAAGGGAATTTCAGCCAGCCCTTGTTCTCCTCCTTTGTTGGTTCATTCAATCCTTTTCTAGTGTGGATTACTCATTGAAGGTGTTCAATTTTGGATATTATAGTTTGCGACAACCCGGTGAGAAGGAAAATCAACTGTTTAACAAAAATCAAAGGTAATTTTTCTTATTCTAATTAATATGTATATTGTAAATTCATGGAAAGATTAGATCTATTGGTTAAAATTTTAAATTTCGCTTATGTATGAGATGCATGTAACCGATAATTCCCAATAGGGGCTTTCTTTATGTCCATCTTATGGAAAATAGAATATAAAGTATAGAATATAGTATCTACTTGATAAAATATTTAATGATGCCTAAACATCACTGTCTAACCTCTTAATCATGCAAGATCTAACTGTATATGTTAAACACACATTTAAAGCATGTTAAAACTGTTGGTTAATGTATTTAGTTAGATAATAGATTGTAATTAAGGGTAGAATAGTAATTAAGGGTAGAATAGTAATTTTTTCTTTTACTACTTGTATACCTATAAATATATCCTTGTCTCATTATTTAGGTTAATTCGAGATAATAGATATCTTTGAGTTCATAAAATCTTCATGGTATCAGAGCTACTGCCGTTTCGAAGGTTGAGTTAACTCCCTTCCGCAGTTGGTTATTTTTTCGGTAACCCTTCTTTTTTGGCGAGTCTAGGAGGTCGTGTTTCAGCCCTCCTCTTTCGATACCGCCCCCATAGGAAGATAGATCGGGTCAAGTTCGGCCTATACCCAAAATTTTGGCGACGTCAGAAGCCGTGCGTGAGCACACGTGCTGCCTTCAGCTTCTGTTCACTCTCCACACGCCGGCGCATGACTCTACCTCCGGCCAATTTTTTGCTGCCATTTTTCTTCCGACCTGCTCGCCGCCCTTTTCCGCCTCTAACCCACTGATCTTCGGTGACTTTCGACCACCTCGGTTTTTGGGTCATGCGTAAACAGGTTCTGTTTTTCCTGGGTTTCTTTTTCCTGCTATTTTTTATCCTTTTTTTGGCTTGTTCATTATGTCAAATATTAAGGATGATCATAAGGAAGTTGAGAAACATTATTCCATTAATGACAATCCCTATTCTCAAATTAGCCCAGTTAAACTTGAGGGAAGCAGTACTTATTTAGCCTGGTCTAGATCGTGCTTATTGTCGATCAAGGCTAGAAAGCTGCAGGCCTATATAGATGGAAGTAAAAAACCACCATCTGTCACAGATCCTAATTTTAATCAATGGGACTTAGATAATTCACTGGTTATGTCTTGGCTCCTAAATTCTATGCTTCCTAAGATCTCTAGACAGTATTTATTGCTTGACACTGCAGAGAAGATATGGAAAGCTGCAAAAATTACCTACTCTCGAATGGGAAATGATGCTCGTATCTTTGAACTCAGGAACAAAGTTCATGGTACAAAACATGGTGAGCTTACTGTTTCAGATTATTTCTCTGAATTGGGTAGTTTATGGCAGGAACTGCATTATTATCAGGATTTTCAAGCAAAATGTGTTGATGATGCGGTGCTGATTCAAAAGATGATTGAAAAGGAGAGGGTTTATGATTTTTTGGCTGGTTTAAATCCTGAATTTGATCAAGTGCGAGTTCAATTTATTGGCAGAACTCCTTTTCCTTCACTTGAGGAGGCACATTCTTTAATTCAACAGGAAGAGACAATGAGAGGTGTTATGCTTTATACTGCACCTATTGACAAGTCGGGTTTGACTGCCCATACCTCTCTTGAGCAACCAAAAGGGATTCTTTCTGATAAAGATCATTTGCTCTATAATTACTGTGGTAAGCCAAGGCACACTAAAGAGACTTGCTGGAAGTTGTATGGGAGACCTAGTAGGGGCCGTGGGGGAAAACGAGTTAATCCAACAAGGGCTCAAGCACATGTGTTAGAAATAGTGAAATCATCTAAGGAGTCGGCTTTAGTTGAGAGTCTCTCCTCTTATGAGATTTTGCATTTCAGGCGTCTTCTGTCTCAACTTACTCCTTCCTCCAGTGCTACCTCTAATTTGGTCAAGTCAGGTACTACTTTCTCTCATCATAATTCATGGATTATTGATTCTGGTGCGAATAGACATATGACAGGCATTTCAAACGGTTTTCTTAACTACTCTCCTTGTTTAAAAAGGGATAGTGTCAGGGTGGCTGATGGGTCATTAACCCCTATTTTTGGGACAGGTTCTGTTGTTTGTACTCCTAATATTAAATTGTCTTCTGTTCTTCATGTTCCTCAATTCCCTGTCAATCTTTTATCTGTCAGTGCTATCACTAAAACTCTTAACTGTAAGGTTGAATTTTTTCCTGATTTTTGTATTCTTCAGGATCTTCAAACAGGGAAGAGGATTGGCAATGGTAGAGAGCATGATGGCTTATATATGCTGGAAGACAGTCAAGAGTTGGCTCTTTTTGGTGGGTATCAGGATGTCAACCAGGAGATCATTCAGTGGCATAGGCGATTAGGACACCCGTCATTTTTTTTTAGAAAAAACTATATCCTAGTTTATTTGCTAGAACTCGATTTGATTCTTTATATTGTGATGCTTGTGAGTATGCTAAACATACTAAAAACTCTTATCCTTTGAGTGATAATAAAGCCAGTGAGCCATTTATGATTGTTTATTCTGATGTTTGGGGGCCTACACAAATTGCCTCTTTGTCTGGAAATCGATGGTTTGTTACTTTCATTGATTGTTGCACTAGAATGACTTGGGTGTATTTGATTAAGGCAAAGAGTGATGTTTTCTCTTGTTTTTAACTTTTCCATAAAATGGTTGACACCCAATTTGATGCTAAAATAAAAGTTTTGCGGTCAGATAATGGGACATAATATATGGATAGTAGGTTTGGTACTTATTTGGAGTCTCGTGGGATTATTCACCAAACTAGTTGTCTTTATACTAGTGCTCAAAATGGTGTAGCTGAAAGAAAAAATAGGCATTTATTAGAAGTTGCTAGATCACTTATGTTTACTATGCATGTTCCAAAGTCATATTGGGGGGATGTTGTACTAGCGGCTGCCTATCTTATTAATCGAATGCCTCTCAAAGCTCTTAACTTTAGGACTCATGTAGAAGCCTTAACAGGGAAAACTGGCTATAATGTTCCACCAAAGATTTTTGGATGTGTTTGCTTTGTTCATACTAGGAATGTTGGGAAATTAGATCCGAGAGCACTGAGATGTGTGTTTGTTGGATATTCTCCAACTCAAAAGGGATATAAGTGTTATCATCCTCAATCTAGGAAATTCTATATGAGTATGGATGTTACCTTTCGGGAGTCTAAACCTTATTTTGGCAGTATCCAATCACCTCTTCAGGGGGAGAATAGTGAAGAAGGGGTGATGAATGTACCTGTGCTACCTCAGGATCTAGTTCAAAGAAAAAACGAAGAGATTGTTATTCAGGAGTAGAATGTTGATGTTCAGGGGGAGGAGAATGAGAATGATGTTGGTGTTGGTGGTCATTTAGATAGACCTGACTTATTGAGATACTAGAGGAAGAATAGGTCTGAAGAAGCCATCATGCATTCTACACTGCCAAAATCCTCGGGTGAGTCACTTCTTGATTCTGATTTATCTCTTGATTCCTTCTGGTTTTGATGATGAGAGAATACAAGGAAAGGTGTGCAGACTGAAGAAAGCCTTGTATGGGTTAAAACAATCCCCGAGAGCTTGGTTTGATAGATTCAGCAAAGCTATGATATCCTTTGGTTATCAACAAAGTAATGCTGATCATACCCTCTTTATGAGACACTCCAAGGGTAAGATCACTCTTCTCATTGTTTATGTTGATGACATAGTGATGACAGGGGATGATAAAGAAGAAATGGTTCGACTGAAGAAGCTCTTAACTCAAGAGTTTGAAATCAAGGATCTTGGAAAGCTACAATATTTCTTGGGAATTGAAGTTGCCAGATCAACCAAAGGGATCTTCATTTCTCAAAGAAAATATGTTCTGGATCTTTTGGATGAAACTGGTATGTTAGGATGTAAACCAGCAGATACAGCCATTGAAAGTAACCATAAGTTACAAACAGGGACTGAAGGTTCTATTGATAAGGGCAGATATCAAAGATTGGTCGGTAGACTTATCTATCTATCCTACACTAGACCATATATTGCTTATGCAGTTAACTTGGTGAGTCAGTTTATGCATGATCCAAGAGAATCTCATCAACAGGCTGTTTTTCGCATTTTGAGGTATTTAAAATCAGCTCCAGGAAGAGGTATTCTTTTTTCAAAAAATGGTCATCTAATAAATGAAGCCTTTACAGATGCAGATTGGGCTGGATCTTTAGATGATAGAAGATCTACCTCTGGTTATTGTACATTTGTGGGAGGTAACTTAGTCACTTGGAGAAGCAAGAAACAGAGTGTAGTTGCAAGATCAAGTGCAGAAGCGGAATATAGAGCTATGGCTCAAGGTGTTTGTGACTCGTTATGGTTGCAGAAGTTATTAGCAGAGTTGAATTTGGCTAAAAAGGACTGACTATTTTTGTATTGTGACAACAAAGCTGCAATCAGTATTGCTCATAATCCAGTTCAAGATGATAGGACAAACATATTGAAATTGATCGACATTTCATCAAAGAAAAATTATCTGATCTTGTTTTAAGCTTATTTCATGTAACGTCGAACAGACAATTAGCTGATGTTTTTACAAAAGGACTCGGTAGTCGAGCTTTTCACGCCATAGTTTGCAAGTTGGGCATGTGTAATATCTTTGCACCAACTTGAGGGGGAGTGTTGGTTAATGTATTTAGTTAGATAATAGATTGTAATTAAGGGTAGAATAGTAATTAAGGGTAGAATAGTAATTTTTCTTTTACTACTTGTATACCTATAAATATATCCTTGTATCATTATTTAGGTTAATTCGAGATAATAGATATCTTTGAGTTCACAAAATCTTCAAAAACAATTAAATCGATATAAATACTAATTTTTAATTAAGAAAACCATCATGCATTAGTGGTGGAGTAAATCCTATAAAATGCCATTCTAACACATTTTAATTCTCATCCAAGTAATCATAGCATCATAAAAATAAATAATTGCATTAAAAATGAATTAAATAAATGAGAAATCATGCATTCATGGCATTTGATATATTAATGGACATTAAATAAAATTAAATACATATAATTTCACGTCATGGAAATATAAGAAGGAAATCCAAAATATTACCCTTAGGAGAATTTATGTAACTTTGGAAGTTGCACTCTGAGTTTCAAGTCTAATTGATTTCCAAGATTTGAAAATGATATATGTATTTTTGTGAGTAAAAAATTAATGCAAAGGAGTTGTTATCCTCAAGATGGCTACCTTCTTCTCTTAAAATTCAGATGGTGTATTTTTTCTTAGCCTCCCCCTTTGCCAAAACCCTAGATCTTGCTTATATATGGAAGATATAATTCAAAATAATTCCAATTTGAATTCCTTAAAATCTACCTTTAAAATGCCCCTCAAATCCATCAGAATCTACCCATTAAAAATAGATCCTGACCATGTCTTCACACTATAAGAAAGTTCTAAAATAGCAACAAAAAATAGCAATAAAAATTGTTGATTTTTCGCTGCTATTCAAAATTAGCAATGGAAATTAGCAACAGAAAATCCGGTTGCTAATTTGTTAGCCGTTATTTTTTAGCAACAAAATTAATATTCACTGCTATTTTTTTGCAACGAAATTTACATTTTTTGTTGCTAATTTAGCTGCTATTATTTTAAAAAATCACGACTAATTTTTCATCACTATTTTGTTACTAAATTATTGTTAATTAAAATGTAAAAAAAATTAACAACCTGTTTTTCCCATCAAAAAACACTATATTCTCTAACAAGGCAAAAAAAAACCAAGCTGAACACCTTAACAAAGAAAAAAAATCATAACTGTCATGTGATTTTGCAATTTGGTCTAACTAATCCATGTGCAGACACATGCGTTATATAAGTGCATAAAACTACAAAGAGGTGCATTGGTCAGCATCTTTAAATGTATACTGGGCAAACCCACAAAGCATGACTTAGCTTTCCTAAAAATGCAACTTAAAGTACAATAACTTTTCTGTTTCACTACATTACTGCCAAATAACATCACCTATCAGTTCTCAATTCTATAATATTGTTGTTGCCACTTGCCAAATGGCATTAACTTATTTAAACATTTCTTTCAAAAATCTCTAAAATTTAAAATTGTAAGATAAGCAATACCTAATAAGATAAAAAGAAGCAGCATTTATTTGTCCATATAGTTATATCACCAGCAAAAACACTATATTCTAATGATTCTTAAAATGTCAATGACAATGAGCACTTGATCTTTTCTTCTTCCATACAAAAAAACTTTTTTGATAGTAATAAAAAGGAAGCACAATTGCTATATTCTTAATTCACCTTAAGGCAAGCATATGGCTAAGACATGCTCAAACAATAATATGATAACAAATATGATGCATAATCTAAAAGGCTCATAATTGAGCAGCAAGTTAAATCTCAAAAAAATGGGCACAAAATACCAAATCTTGACTCTCATAAAATCATAAAAAATGCACACAAGACAATGAAGAAGCTAAGAACAATATAACACAATTAGTAATAGGATTTCAATATTCATCTCAGTTTGAGGAATAAATAGAATTATCTATTTTTACTTTTACTTGTTTAAATATTTTATTGATTAAATTTATAAGTCATCCACTCTTACTTAAGCTATCTAACAAATGCATGCAACATAGCATGATGTTAAAGAATCTAGAAACAATTTAAAGAAGAAATAATGTTTACTGTTTATTATCTATGTTTGGGATATCATTTCTTTCAGCCTTCACCATAATTACCTTAAAAACAAACACAATCATATTTAAAAACAAACCAAGCTTCAAAAACCCAAAAAAGAAATCAATAATTTGAGTTGTGTTCAATTTATTCACAATATGCAACAAATACAAAGTATCGATGAGATTATATCATCTAACATGTTTCTCAAACAAAGAGCACATGTAACTACAATTATGCGTCCTCTAGCTAAAACATCTCATTTCAATTGAGATATCAAGGACACCATATCTAATAATACTAGAGTCAAAGAAACAACATGATAAGTGTGCTTTCTTAACAAAAGAACACCACTAAAGTATTATGATGGAATGTTGAAAGAGAATCATTTATAAGATGAGAACATAAACCAAAAATACAGGAACAAGCTAAGTTTTTTAGCATTTGCAGTAAGTGATGCAAATGTGAATTCTAATAAAGATAAACCTAGATCACAGGACGTATCTAGCATGTTTCTTTATAGAGTAGAAAACCTAATTTTTAGAAATAAGAACTGAAGTCCCAATATTCTTAAGGAGCATGATTTGCTCTGTCATAATTCCTGTAACAATATATAAATAACACACAAACACAAGAAACACTACATGCTTTCAATATCAAAGGCAATAGGTTATGACATTTAAAAAATCAATAATAGAGAAGTGAAAGTTCTTATAGAAGTAAGTGAAGAAATAACTAAAATAGCCTTCCCTATCTCATTTAAACCTGGAATTGCCCTCAACAGTAGCTTGTTCTGGCAAATAAGAAAGTAAATCCTAATCAAAATTACTAATTTAGTAATCTAAAAATGTAGATATTTTTGGAAATTTATGGATAAAAAGATAAAATAAAAATTAAAACATCAAATTCAAACCAATCAACAATTATATATATATATATATATATATATATATATATATATATATATATATATATATATATATATATATATATATATATTTATTTATTTAAAGAATCAACTCGAAGAGCAGCAACATGCATATATATAGCCTTCGATAAACCAATTTAATTCAAAACTTTAAATCTAAGGATTCATTAAACCTAATCATGTTATATTGTTCCTTGATAGTTCTTGCTATTTTTATTCATTGATAGTTCTTGCTGTTTTTATTCCTTGATAGTTCCTTCTTGCTGTTTTTGAACACTTCTTGCAATTTTTATTCCTTGATAGTTCCTTCTAATTTAAACTATTTTTAGATTATATTATTCATCTCTAGCTTTGCTCTTTATCCATAACAACATTATTACATTACATAAATCTTCCACACAGCCAGTTTCATAAATTGATACAATGTTATGTTAAAAGGTTAATTTTACAATTGATCATAATTAACCTGCTACAACCCCACTTTAATTCAAACATGTGTGTGTTGTTAAAAAGTAGAAAAAAAATCTTTAAAATTAGCTAATTATATTTATAAGAGTTACTTGTACTTTAAGGAAAATACACTAAGCTATATAACTGGAAAAAAAAAAAAGAAACATTCTTAAGTTTAATAGAAGAAAAAATGATAAGAAAAATTAATTGTAGGAATATTATAATTATATATAGTATAATATTAAAAACAAATTAGTGTTGAAATTTTGGATTAGGAGTACTTACATTTATTGTACTAATATATACTTATGCTTTAATAAATCAATTGTTTAATATTTTTTCACTCAAACTTATAAGTCTAATTAATTAATAATTCAAACAAATAAATCATACATGAAAACATAAAATAAATGAAGAAATGATAATTCCCTTTTGTTTGATAAGAAAATAGAATCACAATTGAAGGAACCTTACCCAATTAAGCTACCAAAATCTACCCCTAAAATGTTGAGAGAGAAAAACACGTACGCCTTAGAATTGATAGTAAACAAAAATGAAAAGATTTAAAAAAAATGGGTTGAATATCCAAAAATGAATTGACAGTAAACACGCACACACATCAGCCCCATGTTCTCCTGAAAATCCAGTTGCAATAAAAATTACCTATGGCAAAATGTGAAAGGCCAAGATTTAGTCTGTGCAATAAGAGAAATAATCCACTTTTAATTTTTTTTCTTTTTTTGAAAATATTTCTTACACCTATTGTCGAGATCATTGAAGTTGTTGCTCTAATTGTGTAAGCCTCACTCGCTCGAATCATTGGACGAGGGATTTCATATAGTGTTTATCCAAACATAAATGGAACTAGTGAGGAAGCTACAGTAAGAAAGAGGAATTTCCTTGTTAGAGGGAGAGAGAGGAGACTGGTGTGTCTATAAGAGGGAGAAAAGAAGAGACAGCGATAGGAGAAGGAAATAAAAATGGGCAATTTATACCTAGGGCACAAAATAATTTAGCAACGAAAATTCATTTTCAGTTGCTAATTTAGCAACGGAATATGATATCCATTGCTAATTTAGCAATGGAAATTAATTATGTTGCTACTTTGGAACATAATTTTTTTAACCCTAGTTATTTAGCAAACGAATTAATTTTAGCAACAGAAATTAAATTTCATTGCTAAATTAGCAAAAAAAATCATATTCTGTTACTAAATTAGCAATGCAAAATTTTTTCCGTTGCTATTTTTTGTCCCAACATTTTTTCATTACCTGTTGGCCTTTTATTCAGGAATGGTTTAGTGATTTCGTTGCTAAATTTTAGCACTAAAAATTTCCTTCACTTTAGTGACGAAAGATAACCAAATATATTTTCATTACTAAATCTACAAAGTTTAACCAATTTTAGCAATGAAAATTATTTTTCATTGCTTAATAGCAATGGAATTGGATTTTTGTTTCTAATTTAGCAATAAAATCAATTTCGTTGCTATTTCTACATTTTCTTGTAGTGTCAAATGCAAAAAAAAATATGGGAATTGCTAGAAAATCCCCATAGATGAGCATCTATGATTGATGGATGCCTGACACTCAAAATAGCTACGAATGACCCTTTATCATAGAATGGACCAAATTTTAAGGTTTTGAAACCATTTTCAAATTTCTAAAAAATTTATGGTTAAAATCCACGAAAACATTTTAGAAAGATATGGATATGAAGGATAAAACTCAGAGCTAGCATTTTTCGTTTGAAATATGAATAGTTACTCATCGGGTAACTTTGATCAGGGTTATCTTAGAACCCGATGACTACACCTATCTATATTTTATAGGTGTTGATAACTTGTGTTATGGATATTTAAAGGTATCGATCATGTGGATACTCAAAGGTATGGACCCAAATAAGGTCAAAACTGTAATCCCAAATAGGACTGAACTGTGGATCTAAATGGAATCAATATTGTAAGAGCTGTAACGTTACCCTATAGGCATACCTATTTATCTATAATCAAGCTATATATTTAGGCAATAAATCATCTTTCATATTAATTCATTCATTATGTTCATTTCACCCCATTGTACACTTATATAAATATAAGCATCCACATGTAATAATAATAATAATAATAATAATAATAATAATAATAATAATAATAATAATAATGTAGCATTGATTATTATAGCATATTCATATATAGATAAGCATTTATAAATTGTAATGCCCGAAACTACACCCCGAAAGTAATATGATATGTCTAGGGTGAATTAAGAAGTCAACATCAGTATAGTAAAGGATGTAACGGTCATTAATTTAACAGATTCAGTTGATTCGGTAAACTATTATACTAGCATATAAATGTATAAGTAATTATAAGATAAGAACTAATGTGTAAGGTTGGATAAAAAATACATATAAAAGGTGAGATTGGATGAAACCAAGGAATGAAACTATATAAATCATAAGAGAACAAGTGGACCAATAGAAATTTAACATGAGTCCTATACTAGAAAATATAAAAATAAAAACTCATATTTAAGGAGAAGGAGAATGGTTCTACTGCTTTTGCCATAAAGCTTATAATTTTTCTTTATTATTCTTTCCTTAAAACATACATAATTTGTATGTAAAAATATAAAGGCTGAATTAAGTAAAGTCTTAAGGGAAATCAATGTAAGATTAAGTGGGTTTTCATTTCTAATTTATCTATTTCTCTTATAATTCATTAGAGGCTAGAATTATAAAGTTAATATAGGAATTGAGATGTGAAATTGATGTGTTTTAGTAGAAAAATTCAGCCAAAGCAAAGAAAATGAGCTAAAAGAGGGAAATTTGTAATTTTGAGGCATAGGATAATTTAATTTTACATGTATGTGATTGCTTGAAAAATGCTAAACATGTTATTTGAATTCTTTGATGATGTGAAAGTGTCATTTTAGTGTTTTATTGATGGTATTTGATGAGACATGAATTTTGGTGGAAGTTGAGAGAAATCCTATTTTCAAGTCACTTGACCTAATAGGCTTTTTTTATTATATCAGGAGTTAGAGAACTCTAATTATAGTACTTATAAATGGAAAGTAAACTAGACATCTATACCTAAATTTTGTATGAGAGGTTGAATTCTGGTTTTTCCCTTAAGACCAGTGAAAATTGGCTTGAAATAGACAATGTTAGTGAACTTATCAAATAGAACAATCTACACTCTTTTAGTGACATCTTGGGCTACAGATGTCCAATTAACTTGATATTTAATTATATGGAAACTAGAGATATAGAGGAACAATTGTGTAGGAGAACTTTTTACCTAAAATTCACATTTTCTATGCTTAAACCCCTATACAATTTGAACAAAAAAAGTTATCTGCCAAAAAATTAGGCATTTAAGTCAGCCTGACTAGATTGATTTCCAATCCAATTGTGTTGATGCATTATGAATTGAATAGAATGCAACACACCCAACTGAATTAAAGTTCAATCCAGTCAGGTACCCCTATGTTCCAACCTATTAGTGAATTTTAGACACCAAAAAGTTACCCAAACTTACCCAGACTTTCTCAAATATTTTTAGAACCATATAAGCACATGTATAGGGATATAAAATGACATATTAGAAATGAAATGTATGATTTTACATTGAAATAAAAAATGTGTACTAAACATGAATACATGTACTTATGTGCAAAAAGGGCAAGATAAGTTCTCGAACTTCAACTGAACATCCTCGGATGCTCACTAAATTTTACAAACACATGCATAAAGTCAATATATAACTAAATAAACATGTAATAAGTGATTAAATATTAAAATATGAATATAGGGGGTCTATGATCCGATACCTCTTGGTATCTATTATTAACATTATATTGGTGTCTAGTGATTTGATACCTATATGGTATCTAGTGTTCCTATTGTACACACTACATCAAGTTCAAACTATATAAGTGATTATAATGTAATCAAAGTGATGATAAAGATGGGTGAATGAATTAGAAAATTATTAATTTATTAGTGAATATCATTATTAAACCTAACATTTGTATGTAGCTAATGTATATGTAATATAGTTAATGTATATGTGAAATGGGGTATGTAATGATGATAATGCAAAATGTATGTGTAATTGATAAGATATGTATAAGGTATAACTCAAAGTATGAGTTGAGTGTTTAGAACTATGTGGTTATGATTCTCATTATGAGATATATAGATAGCTTGGAATACAAATTCCAAGTCCGAACCAAATACTTGATGAATTGTTAAGTATGCAAGTATTAGTGACAATCTAGGGGAAAGGAAACTCGATATGGGGACCTTGAGGGTTCTTACCTTGGATAGGAATGGAATGAATAATATATATATAATCGTACATTTAAGATAATAATAGCTTCATTAAAGATAGTAAAAGTAAATGCCGAATAAGTCATGGAGGAAAAGGATAATATTGGTGACTGAATAATGCATAAATAGACTAAAAATAATAATAGTGCATTTGTATGACTACTTAGTTGTATTCGGTAGTATGTTATTAATAATGACTTGGTTTTTGAATTGTTTTCTTGTGTAGGTAAGGAAACAAAGATGTTTATAAAAGGGAAGACCGAGAGGTTCAAAAAGAGTTCCTAAAAGAAGTAGGTTTTGGTAATAATTATGAAAAATTTATATTAACCAAGTTCTAACGACTTTTAAATTTTCTTATGTATAAAAATTGTGTTTATTGTAAAAGATTAATCAAAATGTAATCTAACAAAGAGGATATTTGATTAAATATTTTTGTTATTATTAGTTGATATTTGATATGATTATGGAGTTTTAATAATTCGGCAGCCATGTATACTTTTAAGGGGTAATAGGAGTTTTAATAAATGATCATTCATATTACTTCATTCATCATGTTCATTTCACCCCATTGTACACTTATGTAAATATAAGCATCCACATGTAATCATTATAATGTGACATTGATTATTTTAGCATATTCATGTAAGTATAAGCTTTTATATATAATCATCTTGTTGGAATATCAACAACTATGCATGTTCATTATTTATGCATGATCATACATATATACCCTCAATTTTACTCTTATATGTTTACATTTTTATAAATGTATGAGATTGTTTCTACGCTAAATCATTGTGTAATGTTCTACATCCATGCTTAGTCTTTACTCTTTCTTAATTCAAAGTGAAATCATATAGTTCTTGCATAAGATGTCATGTTATAACCTTAAGGATATGTTTATAATGTTTAAGAAGTGTTCTAGTAAGTTCGAGTAAAATTCGATATCCTTTTGGGCCGAGTTTTAAACTTGTTAATATGCTAGAATAGGGGAGGTACTCGACTGGATTGAAGTCAATCTAGTCACGTAGGTGCAGTTTTGTATGTAGAATTAGCATTCAAAATGACTAGATTGATTGTAATCCAATCGGGTAGGATTGAATTCCAGGCATTCTATATGTACAGAATGCATCTGAAATGATTGGACTAAAAATCAATCTAGTTAGGTAAGTTACACTCCATCATTCCAAAATACTGGTTATTGGATTGGATTAGAAAGCAATCCAGTCAAGCAGACACAAATGCCCTTTTTTCTTGAAAAAGAACTTCTCAGCTCTACTTTTCACAAGTATTTTAACATATCAAACAAAGTTTTTAGGTAAAGTTCTCTCTAACCAAATGTTTTTCTATGAATCTAGGTTCCATCGCATCTAAAATTAGATTATTTGAGCTTCTATAACAAACTATATTCTTAAAATAGCTCAACCTGCTCCAATGGATAGGTCAACCACCATTATGGCATTTTGAGCTAAATTTTTATGGTCTTAGAAATAAAATTAGATTTTGGGCTCTGCATAAAATATTAGATTTTTTTTGTCTAGTTTTTGTTTCAATTGGAATCATTCCATTTAGAGTCCTATAATTCAAGTTATACTCAAACAACCTTGAAAGTTCCAGTGGATCTTGTGACATCATTTTTCATTTTTAACTATATATGTTATACTTCCACTTCAATGCATGTCTAAGCATCTCAAGCATACTGCCACGCCATTTACAGAGTTTTAAACATTTCTATTTAATTTTTACGCAACAAGCACATGCATAAGAAATTAAACATTCTCATACCTTCAATTTGGTTAAAATTCTTTTTTAGTCCTTCTTTACTTCCTTTCCTTTCTTCCTATCGGTTTCGCTTTTGAACACAATAAATTACACGTATTCACTTTCATTTCTCAAATTCATTTCTGCTTTCAAAAATTAGAGATGAGCAAGAAAGGAAAAAGAAAGAAATTACCTTTAAAAACCCTAAACCCTGAATTTTCTTTCCTCATAAATGTAAGTAACTAAACTAGAGAGTATTAGGTGAAGAGAAAATGGCAAAAATCTTTAAGAGGAAATTGTTAGAGTTTTACTTAAGGAAGGCCGGCTGCTACCTCCTTTTTTCTTTATTTTTTTTGCATACAGCTTCTAGAGCATGAGATGAGGCATTTCTCCATTGACCCGCTTGTAGGATTTAGGAAAATTATGATCTTACTCCATTCTTTCTTTTTAATTTTCCATTTGTTCCCTAATTCCTCTTAATATTTTAAATTGAATCAATGTTTTAGGTATTTTACATATGCATGTCCATGTCTTGGGTAAAAATTACCGAATTACCCTTATTTTATGAATTAATTCCCTTTGTATTCCATTCCATCACTTATGGCTAGACTATTCATGTTACATACAATTTCTCCTAGGGCATGGGCCTCACACAAAAAAATCTTGAGGAAATTACCCCAGTTGCCAAGTTTTTTTACATTGTTTCGGAAAATACAACCCCCTCCACTTAGATTTCATAAATCTTACCTTTTAAATTTTTTGTTTCATAAATACAACTTTTTGCCACAATATAAAAACTCTATTATCCTTCATCTATGCCGTGTTTTGTTTAGCTCTCAGTTGATCGGAATTTCTGTCGTTCTCAGTTGTTTTTTTATTTATATTATGCCGATCGAATTTTCTTTCCATTGCTGACGATTTCGGAGGGTTTGTTTATTATCTAGCGAGCTTGTGCTATCTTTTCGACAGTTCCAGCAATCTAAAACTTCAAGTGACGTTTCGTGGTGTGTGTTTTGATTGTTTATCATAACTGATACCACTAACTTCATATTTTAGATTGTTTGTTGAATAAGTGTATTTTGATTGTAAATTATTTATCAGTTTTACATGGAGAAATGATGTGGTTCTGAAATTCAGATTTAGGAATGAATTGATAGAGGGATGGAAAAATTACCAAAAGGCAAAATGTTAGTTTCGATAGGGTATTTTGGGAATTTAGTAACACATACAACAGCAAGTGGATTATGCGGTGAAATTATATCAGAAGCATTAGTAGAGATGGCGAAGAGAATTGAGAAGGCAATGAGAATTGAGAAGGCATTTTTGTCTATTTTATTTTTATTTTGTTGTTATTGTCATATGGTCATATATATTTATGTTATCATGTATGTAATAATGTATTTTTTTTTTGTTTTGATATTTGCTGGTTGGTGTTAGATATTAGGTTGCTGGTTATCACATTGTTAGATTAGTTGGTTATTGTTGTTTACTGTAGATATCAGGTTGACCAGAAATTGGGGGCTTTAAACATGTATAGCTAATAGTTTTCATCCTAATTAAATATGTATTTGCAGGTCATACCATCAAACAATGATATATTTAGCGTGTTGGTGCAAGAAAAAACTTTCAATGTAGATTTTAAAGAGAGAACATGCACTTGCAATAAGTTCCAGATGGATGAATTACCATGTGCACATGCCTTAGCAGTGATAAATGATAAGCATATGGATTGTTATGAATACTGCTCAAATTACTACATGAAAGAGACTATGTTGGCAACATATGAGGGAGTTGTGCATCCTATTCTTAGTCAGATGTATTGGAACACACCAAATACTGTTGAAGAGGAGCTTGTACTACCACCAATAGGAAAACACAAATCAGGAAGACCCAAGAAAAGAAGAATCATAGCAGGATGGGAATCAAACATCAAAATAAATTGCAGCAGATGTGGAAAACATGGGCACAATCGAAAGACGTATAGAGGCATTCCTAAAAAATGACAATAGAGCTGTTTTTTTTATTGTTTCATTCTTCATAGAAAAATACAAATTGTTCAGCAAATATAAAAAATTCGTACACAATTGAAATTGAAAGATTTGGATGAATATTATGAAAAATTGACATGAAAAGTATTATTGATATTTTATATTCTTCTAGTTTTTATTTGGATACTGGGTCTGTTTTTATTGTTCAGCAAACGTGTTCTATATAATTTGCTTCAGTATATATATATATATATATATGTTGGATTTTTATGGTTACATGCATCATATACATGAGCGGAATTTTAAAATTTTTAACCATATGATCTGATCTTTCCATGAATACACAATATAACTATATGAGAATAAGAAAAATCACCTTTGATTTTTGTTGAACAGTTGATTTTACTTCGCACCGGGTTGTCGCAAACCACAGTGTCCAAAATCGAACACCTCCAATGAGTAATCCACACTAGAGAGGGGTAAATTGAACCAACAAATTGGTGTTCAACTAGGGCTGGCCAAAATTCCCAAGAGCTAGCTTGGGAAGTGGCGCAAAAGTGGAGAGAGAATTAAGAGAAAAAGACTTTCCTTTTGTTTTAATCACTTAACCCTAATTCTCATTAGTTGGCCTTTTATAGTTAGGTTAAAATTCCAACTCCTTAATGAGATTGGGCTCTTTAAAATTGCTGGAGAATTATTAATTGGGCTTCTGGAATTAATTATAATCATTTGGGCTTAATTAAATCCAAATTAAATCTTTTCATAAAAGACCATGCACAAAATCCACAAACTAGGCCCTTTGTGTATCTAATTGGATTTAAATACCCAAATGGATTCCAAATCCAACCAAATTAAATATGTGAGTTCCATAACACTTATGTAACATATATAAATTAATTTGGTCCAAGAAAAAGCCCTCTAAGCCCTTCTGTATGGAGTTGGCGTGTAGCCCTCTTCTGGAGGGCTTCCTCCAACTTCTTCATTCCTTTGGCCCTCTATAATTTCTCCAATGGTCCTATTAATTATTATATCAGTCCTATAACACTTATAGTAGTCTTATAACACTTATAAGATAATAATAATTAATCATAAAATACATTATTTCATTTAGGTCCAATTTACAGAACATTTCTCAAAAGTTCCGCGGACAATTTTATTTGATCATAATTAATTAAACTCTTTAATTAATTATTATCATATTCTCCTCTCTACCTTTATAATAATATCAAATATTATTATCCTTGTCATTTTACCATTTTACCCTTTTCTCTATATGTGTGTGACCTATTGGGTTCCTGTCCATATTGGCAGTATAATATGTAATCGTGAGTTCTATTCAAAACTCACATGATTTAAACTCCTTTAAATCAATTTATCAATCTCTATTGATATTTTGATACATCATTATACAAGTCATGATTGGCCTCTAGCTAGGCATCATGACTACCCAAATGTCAGGAAAGTCATGTGGTTTGACTGTACCCTTCCATAGAAACAGTTACCGTACAATTACTCCTTTCACCACTCTTATCTCAATTAGATTCTGAGTATGGATTTCTGTCAACTCATATAAATCTAATTATGTATGTTCTATTAATTTAACCATTGTTCCTAAAATGCCCTTCATGGATCTTCATCCATCTCGGCATATTAATCTGGCCAGAGATTCACTGAACAAGGTAATTATAGAATCATGCGAGATAACTTCCCTTGTTAAATCTGGGATGGTGAATCCTTTATCAATCACTCAACTATCTTCAAGTAGGTCATGATATACCCAATCTCCTAACTATGTTCACTCCCAGTTGGAAGTAATCAGTTATGGAGTCAAAGTATACCACTTGCTACTTAAGATAACTTTGGTGATCTCAAGTCTAAGGATACTTGCACAACCGCTATGAAGAGATTCCTCACTGACATAGATTTAATATCCATATGAGGATTCTCTTTGCAGGTCTCCAATGAACTTGTTCCTCTATAAACAAGCATCCACATGTTAGCATTGATTATCATCCATAATCACAATTATGAGAACCATTGCTTGAACCATTCAAGAAGCATAACATGTGCTAGTCTGTCCGAATTAACAATGTCCTATCTTGTTAATTCTATGACTAGGGATATTTAGATATTAACACATTTACATGCGATAGACATCTCACATCATGAACACTTTCATGATTGCCTTTGCACTGTGTTTATAATATCTAGGACTTCATTTATTAATTTAAGATTTACAAACTCATGTATTCAAACACAGCATTAATAAATGAATGATGCATTTTATTAAGAATATAAATTTCATACATATGAAAAACATCCCTATTACATGGGCTCTAGGGCATACTCTCTAACAATATATATATATATATATATATAGAGTCATAAATCTTAATTCCCTGTTTTCTATATCTTTAATTTTTGGGATCTGTTTTATTAGTGGTTTGACATATGGTTTTGATGTAGATACATAGTTGCAAATTTAGCAAACGTGGGATATGATATCTGCTTCACTTAACAACATTGGGAGATAATGCCTATAATGCTTCCTTTGCTTTTACAATAGTATCAAATCCATATACTACTAAAGATAAATTATTTGTTGCATCTTTATGCATAGCTGCAAATTTGCCATGCATATAATATAAAAATGCCATATTTCACCACCTTACTTTGGATCAATGAAATATAGTATAATTTGTAAGAATATTCCACCAAATCAAAATTAAAATACCTGTTTTTTTTTTGTAACCTAGTATTTCATTTAATTCCAATTTTCGAAGTGAAATCAGAAGTAATATAAAAAAAAATATTTTTCATACATTAATTGAGCAATGATGATATACAGAAGGGATTGTTTTTATACAATAAAAACATCATTCATTCATTTTTTTTCTTTATAAATGTTTTTGAGCTCTTTTTAGTTAGTGCTTCATCATCACTTGTAATGTTCTGCTGCTATTTTTTCAGTCCATGATGATATAATAAAACAGCTAGCCTTTGTCGATGCATTTCCACGTCAAAATATTTGATTTGCCATGCTTTACCTTCAATGAGGTACTCAATGAATGAAGAAACAAACACCCCACAATCACTACAACAATACAAAGCAGAATCATTTATTAGCAGCTAAAAATCAAGTAGTAAAATAAAATTCTGAAAACCTGCATGTAAAACTTACAGATCGCGTTGTTTGGGCAAATCTTTTGCATAAATAACATCAAAAGGGCCAGCTAAATTCACATCTTTATATGGGCTTTCGTCAAGCTTAATATCCTTCCTTAATTGATAGAAACCAATATAGTCCAAGAATAATGGCAACCCAACACTATAAGCCATAATGGTGTCATCAGAGGATGCTTTACTTGCAGAAGTTCCTAAAGAATCATAAACATAGATGCATCTCTTTTGAATACACAGATGACCCAATATCCAATGAAATTTTTAGTGACATTTATGGGAAAAAAGATATCATTAACTTCTACCCATGGTCGAGCACAATGCAAGCCACCACCTAAGATATATTCAATAATAGTTTCCTCTTTCCCAACTAAGCTCATGTCACACTCTTTTTTCAAAAATTTTTTATAAAATTTTTGTATAAATTGGTCAAAGAAGTTATCAGTTGTCGTGAAGTTCATACAAACACCATCTGAATATTTCCCCTTCTTCCTTATGTAGTAAAAGATGACATTTAAGTGTTGTAGACAAAATAAATACAAAAAACAATTAAATAAAAAAGAATTCAAAAATTAAAATTAATATACATCAAATACGCTCATTTTATACACTTAAGTACACATCTATTCCTATTTTAGGTATACTACCAGTTAACACACAATATACAGCAGGTACACAGGGTATACATCATGTGTACATGGTATATACAACTAGTACACACACTATGTACAGCTAGTATGTACGGTGTGCACTAGATGTATAATAGTTGTGTACTAGATGTATAAAATGCGTAGAACATGTAATTCATGTGTATACAACATGAACATAATGTGTACTAGATGTACATATAATGTGTACTAGTTGTACACACTGTACACAGTGTGTGTACATCATGTACACACTTTGTACTAGCTGTACACAGTGTGTATATCATGTGTACACCATGTGTACTAGTAGTACATACAGTGTGTATCATGTATACACCGTGTGTACTAGTTGTACACAGTATGTGTACATCTAGTACACATTGTGTATACATGCTGTACACAGTATGTACATCTTGTGTATATCGAATACACATGATATACACCGTGTGTACATCTAGTACACCTAGTGTGTACATGTAGTACACATGATATACACCGTGTGTACATCTAGTACACATAGTGTGTACATGTTGTATACGGTGTGTATATCATGTATACACCTTGTGTACATCTAGTACACATGATATACACCGTGTGTACATCTAGTACACAGTGTGTACATGCTGTACACGGTGTGTATATCATGATACACACCGTGTGTACATCTAGTACACATGATACACACCGTGTGTATAGCTAGTACACATAGTGTATACATGTTGTACACAGATTGTATATCATGTTTACACCTTATGTACAACTAGTACACACCGTCTATGCACACTGTATATACCTTGTGTATATATGTACAATGTATGTACATACTGTACGCACAGTGTAAATTATATACATAAATATTAAAATGTTCACAGAAATAGCATAGCATGTAATTATCAAACTCCCTAAATTCTCTCTATATAACAAATTAGAAGTATGATTTTAGATATACATACCCTAGAGGATATAGGTTGACCGCTATATACCAAGTAATGGAACCATGACCTCTATGTAATTTCATCAACTTCAAAATCAAATGGAGGATTTAAAACATCATCTTCTGGACGATAAACTTTTTTCTTAAAAAACATAAGCATGTGTCAATGCATCTTAATATACATTATCATCAAATAAAAATTAAATTTTAAGATTTTTTATTACCTATTCTTAGTTATCATTCCAGTGTCCATGAAGGTATTGAAGGCTGACATCAATTTCAAATCAACATCCTCACCTATTTTGTTGTCTAAAGGTACTGAACCTTTGACCAAAGTCTTGATGCAGATATTTTTCGCTTTTACATCACTTGAACCGAAATTAGTAACATAAGGTGATTTCATCACAATTGATGGTTTAACATACCGTTTATCAACAACTGGTGTCATGTCATAGGTTTCACCTTCATATACTACAATTTCGGTCCCAGTTACGGTAAGCTCTTCAATATCCTATTTTAAAAAATGAATCGAATATAATATTAGAAAACATACTACAAATTCTGAATTAATATCAAGTAAAGATAAAAGACACACATTATTATTTAGTTGGGAGTCATTAAGTATGGCAGCTGCATATATCTCATCAAATAAAGTGATATCCATCTCATTACTTTTAAGCAGACTAGATACAGAAAGGCATTCTTCTGTATTCATCTTCATTTTGTGGGCTTTAACACCCTAAAAAATTAATGAATGCATATTACAAATTATAGCAACAAAATAAATTTTGTTAAACTTAAAAAAAATGAAACACAAATATTTTAAATAACATAATAAACATACCATTTCATCATCAAATTTTTCATGTTGTTCATCAATTTGCTCTTTCATATAATATTTTATTTCAGCTCCATCATCATTGATGCATTTTTCATATTGTACTTCATAATCAGATAACTACACACCATAATAACATATATAATGGAAAATTAAATAATGTATATCCAAATGTATTATTTATTTTTTCAAGATATTAGAAATTCATATGCAAAGGAAAAATCACCCCATGTGTCTGTTGATCTGCCCCCAATTCTGCATCGTCGTCCAGTCCATCATTTTGAAACTCGCGATGTTTTTGAGACTCATTGTTACGAGTCTATTAAATGGAAAAAGAATTAAAATTGTAGAAATATTAAAATAGTAGACATGAAGATAAATAAAAAAGATAAAAAAAATTAAATTTACCTGGGAGCTATTGACAGAATCCAGTTTCTGTGAAAGTCCAACAATTGTGTCAATAACAGTTTCGAAGTTTTTTTCAAAGTTGGCTTTCATATTGTCCATGCTGGACTTTAAGCTTCTAATATCTTTTTTCATTTTCTTTTGCCTTTTATCCAATTTTTCTATCATTCTTCTTAATTCCAAATCTTCATGTTTTCCATGGAATTTTTCGTTTCTTTTATATGTAGAAGAAGCTAGAAAATCAGGCTGTATCGGAGAATTGTCATCATCAATATTTTGTAATGCCTCATCAACTTCACCAATATTTCTTTGTTCTCCCTTTTTGAATGTTCCAATCAAATTCAAATTCTTCCTCTTATCTTTGGATGGACAAATATTTCTCAGCTTCAACTAAAAAATAAAAAAAACAAATAACGAATTATCGCAAGATCATCCCAAATTAATACGATTTAAAATAAAGGGAAAAGAGGAAGAAACATGATGACTTACATCTTTTGCAGAATTTCTGAATAATGTGCTTGAAATATCCTTCAAGCTTAACTGAATTCCATTATCTTTCCACTTTAGGATCCGTGGGCATTTGTTTTCTTCTTTTATGTCCAAATACTTGGTCACATTTCCACAGCACTCATAAAACCATACTTGGAATGTATAAGCAAACCCATAGATTCTACCACTACAAAAAAAATTGTCAATTAACGACTAAAATTAGCAATGCCATCATTTTCGTCGCAAATTTTGCGACGGATTAGCGACTGTTTTATAAATCCGTCGCGGAAAGGATTTTTTCTATTTTTTCGACGAATTAGCGACGAAATAAAAAAACAGTCGCTAATTATTGGCGGGAAGTGTACGCGCCATGTTTTGCGACGGAATTAGCGACAAATATTTCCATCGCTAAATTTTATAATTTTTTATTCATAAAATTTGTTCCAGAAAAATTAGCGACGAAAATTTTAGTCGCTAATTTAGGAGGGAAAATTTAGCGCCTTTTTTGCGACGGTTTAGCGACGAAACTTTTAGTCGCTAATTTAGGAGGGAAAATTTTAGTCGCTAATTCGTCGCAAATAAAGTAAAAAATATTTTTTTTTAGAAATTAGAAATTTATTTTATAACTGAAAATTAGAAATTATTTTATTAGTTGATAATAATTTTTTAACAATTATAGCAAAATCTAAATTTATTTATTTAGAAAAATTGCATTTTTAATAATAATATTAATAAACTAATTATTAAGATTATTATATATTTGCATGTTCAAGATTAATAAAAATAAATATTTATAAAAAAGTAATATTAAATTTATTATTTCATTTAAAATAATAATAAAAAAATTTGTAATTTATATTTAATTTATAAAAAAAAGACATTCATGGCATAGCTATTGTATATATTGTTGATGGTTTTTGCAATATCTCAATAACTGTTAGTTTAGTTGGTGTAAAGTGTAAACTAGCTCAAAATGATAACTTATCAAATATATGCAACCAAACCCATAAATAAATGAGTATTTTTTATATGTATGTATTTGTTAGACGTGTTAGTCAATTATCAGTTCTAATAATTCAATTATGCATGAAATTCACTATTTAATAAAATAAAATAAAATAATCTTTCGTGAAATTATATTCTTGGTCATTATCAAATTCTCTAACAATACATGATTATTAGCTTAGAATGAGAATATAACACGATTTCCTCGATTTATTTAAACATAAATTTTCTATATATATATACACACACACACACACACATACACACATTGAACAACTTTTATACGGAATAGTGTAAGTAAAGATTCAACGGTTAAATATTTGTCGTTAGATCAGCCTGATTTTTGGTGAGTTCATTTGAAACTCCTTGTTGTTAATTTTGAACAGTAAAGATTAGTTTTTAAGGTCTGTAAGTTTAATTTTTGTTGCAAAAAAGAGGCTGATTTTTTGGATTTTTTACGTAATGACCAGTTTTGTATATGAAAACAATCGAAAAATCATTTTCCGTTAGATTGGCCTAATTTTTGGTGAGTATGTCCGAAACTCCTTGTTATTAATTTTGGACGGTGAAGATTAGTTTTTAAGATGTGTAAGTTTAGTTTTTGTTGCAAAAAATAGGCTATTTTCTGAATTTTTTACATAATGACCAATTTTGTATGTGAAGACGATCGAAATATCATTCGCCGTTAGATCGGCCTAATTTTTGTTGAGTACGTTCGAAACTCCTTGTTGTTAATTTTGAATGGTGAAGATTAGTTTTTAAGGTCTATGAGTTCATTTTTTGTTCCAAAAAAGAGGTTATTTCTGGATTTTTTACTTAATGACCATTTTTGTATACGAAGACGATCGGAAAATCATTTGCCGTTAGATTGGCCTGGTTTTTGGTTATTACGTTCAAAAGTCCTTGTTGTTAATTTTGAACGGTGAAGATTAGTTTTTAAGGTCTGTAAGTTTAGTTTTTGTTGCAAAAAAGGCTATTTTCTGGATTTTTTACGTAATGACAAGTTTTGTATACGAAGACGATCGAAAAATTATTTATCGTTAGATTGGCCTGATTTTTGGTGAGTACATTCGAAACTCCTTGTTGTTAAATTTGGATGGTGAAGATTAGTTTTTAAGATCTGTAAGTTCAGTGTTTATTGCAAAAAAGAGGCTGTTTTCTGGATTTTTTACATAATGACCAATTTTGTATGTGAAGACGATCGAAAAATCATTTTCGGTTAGATCGGCCTAATTTTTGGTGAGTACGTTCGAAACTCCTTGTTGTTAATTTTGAATGATGAAAATTAGTTTTTAAGGTCTGTGAGTTTGATTTTTGTTGCAAAAAAGAGGTTATTTTCTGGATTTTTTACTTAATGACCAGTTTTATATACGAAGACGATAGGAAAATCATTTACCGTTAGATTGGCCTGATTTTTGGTGAGTACGTTCAAAACTCCTTGTTGTTAATTTTGAACGGTGAAAATTAGTTTTTAAGGTCTGTAAGTTCAGTTTTTGTTGCAAAAAAGAGGTTGTTGATTTTTTTTGGATAAATTTTATTTTTATTTAGAGTATAAGTAAAGACGTTTTGGGTAAATTTTATTTTTATTTGGAGTATTAGTTTTTAAGGTCTGTAAGTTCAGTTTTTTTATAGAAATCACTGCCTCGAATATACCTGCACCAATGAATAGCTTCATTATCTCATTACTAATAAAAATAGTTTTTTTGTGAGATTTTTTATGCATTGTTAATAGTAAATTAAAGTATTATATGAACCCTTAATTATTATATATTATAAATATTTATAAAAAATAATAATTTTTATCAATTTCCCCTAATATAAACTTATTTATTTAGAAAATGTATATTTTTAATAATAATAATAATAAACTAATTATTACAATTATTATATAATTTATTTTTATTTTATTAAAATTTGTTCAAATATTAAATTATTAGTAATTTTAATTATATATATTACCAAACCATCCTTGACTGTAAAGTTAAATGTGAAAATTAACAAGGGTAATTTAGTATTTTTGAAATATTAACCCTAGGTATAAACTCCTCCATCTTTCCTTCTCTCCTCCCTGCCTCCTCCATCGCAAAGCCTCTACCCTAGGGAGGGAAGGCCGATCAACGGCGTAGATTCTCAACGATCTCTTCGCTACCGTTTTCTCTCCATCGTCGGTCCTTTCCCGTCGTCGGCTGCCATTAACGTCATCTCCTTCAATTTTTTTTCTTTTCTCATTCTACCGAGAGCTTTTATCTCTCTTTCTAGCGACTAGCGGCGACGGTTGGCTTCACGACCACTGCCGGAGAAATCACAGTGGCGATGCGAACCTTTCGATGTCCTCCGCTTCTCTTCACGACCACTGAAGGTAAAATTTGTAGCTTGGAGTTCTTTTTTAATGCTTCTCTTGATAATTTGTGAAACACTTCTAGGTCGAGAAGATGAACTCAATCTAGTATCAACCATTTTTGTCTGTGATTTAAACAGGTAAATAACAAAAACACTAATCTTAGTTCTGATCCCTCTGTTTTGTATCGAAAGGAAATTTGAATCTCATGTTCAATAAAACAACACTCCCAAGCAAAAAGAAATAGTAAATATAGATATCTTGGCATTTTCATAAGCCCAGTAAAGGAAGATGCATTATATTATTATTTTTACAAGTCAAATTGCTTTCCTAGGATTCTAAATTGGACAAAGCTCATAGTTAGGATAAAGTTTCTTCAAACAATAAACAAATAAATAAAATGAATAATATTAAAAAAAACCATTTACCACAACAAACTACTCGCCAAAAAGGCCAAAGTGACTGAGTGACTACAATAAAATTATCAAGAGTAACCATTATTCCTCAAACTTTCCAAACTATGTAACAGAATGCCATAGAAACAGTTTTGAGAAATTAACAGACTGGTGAATGTAAAAAACATGGAAGGGAATTAGTTAAACAAAGCAAAATGTAAAAGGATAAGATTTAAAATCAAAAAAGCTTACAGCAGTCTCTTGCTGTTTTGGTTATGTGAAAGAAAATGAGAATATGTGTTCACTTCTTTTAGGACTTTTAACAAACACTTAATATTCTAAAAATAATAGTTAGCAAAATCCATTCAATTGCTCATTCTAATTGAAAAGCAAAATAGAGTATCAAATAGAAAGGAATAAAAGCCCTATCAGCAAAACAAATTAAAAAGGGCAACGTTATTGATAAATCAAAAAAAACACAGACAAGCATATGAAAATTTTGACAGAGAGTAGAGAGATTCGAAATTTTGAATGAAGGATGGTCGATTGAGACAGAAAGTCTCCGGTGACAGAAAAGTATCAAAATTTCATCAATAAATCGACAGAAACCGAAAAATCAAAATAAAAAAAAGTAAAAATATTAACGGAAGATCGATGAGAAAGTTGCCGGTGACAGAAAAGTATCAAAATCTCATCAATAAATCGACAGAAACTGAAGAATCAAAATAAAAAAAAATTAAAAAAAAAGAAAAAGAAAGTAGAAATATTAACGGAAGATCGATGAGAAATTATAACTGACCTGAATGAGAAATCGGTAATCGATCGAGAGAGAAAGTCGCTAGTGACAGAAAAGTATCAAAATCTCATCAATAAATCGACAGAAACCGAAAAATCAAAATAAAAAAAATTAAAAAAAACAAAAAGAAAGTAGAAATATTAACGGAACAACGATGAGAAATCATAACTGACCTGAATGAGAAATCGGTAATTGATTGAGAGAGAAAGTCGCCGATGATCGGAAAGGCTTTAAGGGGTGGTTAGCTGAGAAAGTATAAAAGGGAGAATACCTAAATTTGTGAAGATGAAATGTGGAGAAGTATAAAAAAGGTATTTTATGAAAATAAAAGTTGTATTTTTTATATTAAAAATTTAAAAAGTTGTATTAATAAAAAAATTATGTAGTGGTTGTATTTTTTATTATTTTATATTTTTTCTGTATAGTTCTGTAAAAATCCCAAAAATCTTAAGCATTCTTGTTGGAACGACTATATATATATATCTATATATATATATATATATACCCTCTGTCATTTTAAAAAATAAATAAATAAATAAATATTGAATCTCCGCAACTTAAGTAAAATCGGGCGAAGTGGGCCAAGTTTCTTATCGGCAGGCGTCCTGTTAACGACCCGGTCTCACATCAGTAGGTGGTGAAAAAATAGGGGAACTCAAATTGATATGCCGCGTGATTGACTTTAATTCCTGTTAATTTATATTGCGTCCTGAACTAGTCTTTCATCTTTTATTTGTTTGGTTGATGAGAAAATGCGGTGAAACTTATGAGGGATTTCTTTTCTTTTCTTTTCTTTTTGTAAATTTAGTATAGCTCAGAAATAAGAACTCGCATGATCGAAATCGAGATCGTGCTACATCAGAAGTGTTTGGATGAAAAGAAAGCTGAAGTTTAGGTTTATTTTTTTGGTCAATTTCTGTCTTTTTTGTTAGCTGAATTGAGCATTCTCAAATAGTATTAATGGAGGATCCAAATTCCGACTTGATAGATAGACTGATTGATTCTGTAAAGGAGATTTTTGGGTTACCTGAATGTAAAAATGTGTGCAAGAAGATGCATGGCAATTTGATTCGTAGAATCAAGCTATTGAGCCCTTTGTTTGAGGAGTTGAGAGATAGCAATGAAAAGCTAGGGGAAGATAAAATTAAAGGCTTTGAACAGCTGAAACTTGCTTTAGATGCCGCTCTGCAGCATCTCAAATCAACCAATGAAGGGAGCAAGTTGTATCAGGTACCTTTTTTTTTTTTTTGGATTGCTTGGGAAGTGGAGTAAAATAAAACTTGATTTTGTGTTTTATGCTGCTTTGGTTCCTAAGTATGCTCAAGCATTAACTTTTGTATTGTTCGTTGTGTATATATTTCTTTTCCTTTTGGTTGGTTTATATTTATTTTTGTTTGTTGAGAAAATGAGAAGAAAGTTGTGGCCTTGGGGTCATGTTGTCTTTTGAATTTCATGAACATGAGTATCATCATAACAACGACATGGTTCTTCATACACAGGCCTTGCAAAAAGACAAGATTGCACAGAAGTTTTGTCAGATTACTGATAAAATTGAAGCAGCATTGAGTGAGATTCCTCATCAAAAACTTGATTTATCAGAGGAAGTTCGAGAACAGGTACTTGATTATTTTTTTTACTTCTTTTCCATTATAATTGTTAATCAATAGGGTATTTTGTTGTAGAATGAGTAATTTTACAGAATTAGTAATTGGGTTAAACAATAGTTGAAATGATAGTTGTCACATTTTTCCAGATTGAACTTGTGCATGCTCAACTAAAAAGGGCTAAAGAAAGACCAGATACCCTTGATTCACAACTGGAGCTTGATTTAGCCATAGCACAGAAAGAAAAGGATCCTGATCTTGCTGTACTGAAGAGACTTTCTGAAAAGCTAGAACTCAGGACTATCGATGACCTGAAGAAAGAGTCTCTTGCTTTCCATGAGTTGGTTATCTTGAGTGGTGGTGATCCTGGAGACTGGTTCCAGAAAATGTCATCTCTTCTTAAGAAGTTGAAGGACTATGTTCAATTGGAAAACCCTGAAGTTGGTATTTCTGAGGCTGAAAAGGTTTTAATTAAGCATAGATCTCCTGTTATTCCAGATGATTTCCGGTGCCCAATATCCCTGGAACTGATGAAAGATCCTGTTATTGTCTCTACTGGACAGGTTTAACAACCAGTTGTATCAATATTCTAATAATAGATCATTGATGGTGACTTATATTGTTGTCATTCTTCAATTTTCATAATCATCGAATTTCATTTTGCAGACATATGAGAGATCATGTATCCAAAAATGGCTAGATGCAGGACACAAGACTTGTCCAAAAACACAGCAGACGCTACTGCACACAGCATTAACACCAAACTACGTTTTGAAGAGCTTGATTGCTTTGTGGTGTGAAAGCAATGGTGTTGAGCTGCCTAAACACCAAGGGGCTTGTAGAAGCAAAAAATATGGAAACAGTGCTACGGATTGTGATCGAATTGCAATTGTTTCCCTGTTAGGAAAATTAGCCAATGGGAACCCTGAACAACAAAGAGCAGCTGCTGGAGAGCTTCGTTTACTTGCAAAGAGGAATGCTGATAATAGAGTATGTATTGCTGAAGCAGGAGCCATTCCACTCCTTGTAGAGCTTTTATCATCCACAGATCCTCGTACCCAAGAGCATGCAGTTACAGCACTTTTAAACCTTTCAATAAATGATAGTAACAAGGGAACTATTGTTAAAGCTGGAGCTATACCTGACATAGTAGATGTGTTAAAAATTGGAAGCATGGAGGCAAGGGAGAATGCAGCTGCAACCCTTTTCAGTTTATCTGTTATGGATGAGAACAAGGTGGCAATAGGAGCAGCTGGGGCAATCCCAGCACTGATAGATTTACTCTGCCAGGGGACTCCAAGAGGAAAGAAGGATGCTGCCACTGCAATTTTCAATCTTTCAATTTATCAGGGAAACAAGGCAAGAGCTGTAAGGGCTGGCATTGTGCCGTCTCTAATACAGTTGCTTAAGGATGCTGGAGGCGGAATGGTGGATGAAGCATTGGCGATTCTTGCGATTCTTGCAATTCATCAAGAAGGGAAGCTAGCAATTGGCCAGGCTGAACCAATTCCTGTATTGATGGAGTTCATCAGAACTGGTTCTCCACGCAACCGGGAAAATGCTGCAGCTGTCCTCTGGTCACTGTGCGCTGGTGATTCACAGCAATTGAAGTTGGCAAAAGAGTATGGAGCAGAAGAAGCACTAAAGGAACTGTCAGAGAATGGCACAGATAGGGCCAAGAGAAAAGCCGCAAGTTTATTGGAGCTCATTCAACGAGTCGATATGGTCGTTAATCAAAGCTTCCTCTGAATTCTGCAGCTAGCAAAATTATATATACGTAGTTATCCGCAAGTGTATTCCGTCATTTTGAAATTTGACAAGGTAAAGATACAGAGGAATTATCATAAGGATAGGTTGTTCCACAGTGTGGACTTGGTCTCTTTTGCAGGCCCATTTATCACATCTGATGATCCTACCAATTTGATTTACTTATTCGAAAGGTGGAGGTTGGCATAGAGATAAGGTATGATATATGTTTTTTTTTAGGTTGTAGTATATGAACTTAAGAAGTCTTCAAATTTATGCCTTTTCTTCTGAAAAATTTATTTAACTGTGAAAGTGTGCAGTAATTATAAATTTGTAGATATTATTATTTGAGAATGCTAAAATGAATTTAATTTAAGTGAACCGTGCATATATAATCTATTTCAAATATATGTATATATATATATATATATGATTTTTTGAGAATTGATTCGGTATGTTCAACATATCATATGTCAGCGTATATGAATCATTGGATCAGTTTTCATTTTTCATTTAGTGTCTCGAATTTATTGATATATACATTATGTTGGATGAACTGAATCATCTCTCGATTTTATCTTGTAAAAAATCCTATTTATGTTTATTTAATTATTTTTTTATATTTTGAAGTTTTATGATTTTATATGGAGTATTTTTGTTAATATTTTTTAATGAAAATTAAACTTTCATTAACAATATAAAAATATATCTATAAGATAAAAAAAAAATATTGTAAAATTTTAAAGTACATAAAATGTACAAAACTAATGAAGTTAATGGAGAAAATTTCTAAACTTATGTGATAAAAACAGCATATTATGATAATATATTATGAGCAATATGGTTTTTAGTAGAAAACTCAACCTATATGTTGTTTATAATAAATTTTGCATCAGCCTACATTCAAGAATGACAATAACGTCCCCGTTGAAAGACAAATAATTTCTGTTGGAAAAAACAATATCCTGTAAATTGAGTAGAATAAATTTACATAACAAATATTTTAAACTGTATTTAAATTTAATTAATATAAATGAACCAAAATTTCAACAAATACAAATAAGACCTTGACAAATAAGAAAATTAAACTTGATATTAGATTTAAGTTTATTTAAACAAAAATGCAAAAAAAAATTAAAAATACAAAATTAAAAATAATGAATAAATTCAATTTTTTATCGATTTGAAAGTTATTATAGAGAAAATTATAAAAAAATAAAAAAGGAAGAATTGAAAAAAAAATCAAAACTATAAGAAGAGAAATAGGAACATGGTTTTTATTTGTAAATGAAATGATGGTGACTCTAAAATTAAATGAAAAAACAAAAATTTATAACTTTAAAGTTAAATGAAAAAATAAAAATTTTTGAATTTAGTAATAAAAGGAGATTAGGGTTTAAGAGAAAAATAAATGCTGACAAAATTTAATAGCTTTCATCTATTAATTATTAGATCTTCTGTTTAAGGTAAAAAAAAAAATAAGGTTGAGGTATTCTTTTCGAAATATTGTTAATTTTAATGTATTGCTAATGGAAATTTGTTTTGCATTGCATAACAACAACAATAATAACTTAACATGTCTTCTTTCTGAAAAATAAAATATAAAACATAAGTCTTCTTTCACCAACCAAGTGAGGCTTCTTTCACCAACCAAGTGCAATAGCTTCTTTAAACTACAAAGTTGACAATGGCTTGTCAATCAAATAGCTCCAATTAATGTTCCAACATTAATTATTCACCGCAATTAATACGATTTCTTTTTTATATTAATTCTTCATCCATAGATATAATTGTCAACTATTCACTCTATTTTTTTCTTCCATTTTTATTATTTTCATCAAAATTAATAAATAATAATTATAATTAAATATAATATTAAATTACATAATTAAAATTAAATTATTAAATTTAATTGATTATAATTTTATTGAAAATAAAAATTTAATTTAAAAAAAATTAAATTACATTGAAAATTTAAAAGTAATAAATAAATAAAATTTAAATTTAATTCAAAAATAATAGATAAAAAAAAATGAATGATTTATATAGAAAAGTATACTATTCAAAATGTGAGAACTCTCATATCATAGAGGTCAAAGAACCCTTAGAATTGCATTCAATATTCATTTGTGAAATTCAGCGATATGAAATACACCAAGGCTGAAGTGTAAATTTGTCATTTTACTTGATCAAAAGTGCAGTGTTGTTTATATACCTTTTAATTGGAACAAATTTATTTCTTTAATTGTAAAATCGGACCGATGATGCCCTTTAATTTGCAAAATCAGAGCAAATAAACTCCTCAAAAGGCCTATTAAGTTTCACTATATTCAGTCCATTTATTGAGACACGTGGCATCATTTTCTTGCATAAATAACACTTGTATGTACCTTGTAGTTAGCATGTGTACTAATCAAGCAATACAGTGGATAAAAATATCGGAATATTGTCATATAAAAATTAAAGCCAACTCTAAATAGTCTATTTTTGTTTAGCTGTATTTGAATAACCGTCCTGTTTTTAAATTGATTAAGCAAAATTAAATTAAGAACTAAAATTAATTAAAAATAGCTGCTAAATGATTTAAGAAGAATAATCAAGTAGTAAAAAGATATCAACGTACACGATGCACAAAAAAATAGATTTTACAGACAAAATTTGACTTTTTACTTGTAAAAAAAGGACTTTTTTCAAATAATATTTTTCGTAAGTTTATTTACAAAAGTAGGGTAGTTTGAGAAATAATTACGAGAGGGAGATAGTTGTCATCAAAACCGTAGGAAGAACCTACGGAATCTGTAGTCCATTGTGCAAATCGAGATATGCAGGGGCCAATCGAGAAATGCAGGGAAGAAGGGAGCAGCTGATCCCTGAGCTAACATGTGGAGGATAAGCAGCTAATCCTGTAGATGTCAGCTACGGGATCCCGTAGGCGTCAGCTACGGGATCAATATCGTATCTGGATCTCAGCAGACGCTCCTTCACAAGTGCACAATAATCCATCTTCCCACTCCCTTTTTATTTACACTCGTGTCCAATTTTAAGCTCCTTCTTTCCATTCTCCCACTCCACAGCCACAACTTTCATTCTTCAAACACATACATCCAAGCTTGGTATTGTATTGAAGTTCTTCATCCCTTCTTCATGTTTACTATTGTTCATTGATGTCATGGCCATTTGGTTTTGGTGATAGTTTCAATTCATTTGGAATTCCTACTTTTATTCAACGTACATTTTATGATCCATAATTCAGTCCATCATCAAGTTATAACTATAAAACGGGTCCATCACGGTTGAATGTTGATTTGAATGTCAGTGTATTTGAATCAAAATAAATAGGGCACACTTCTATAATTTTGCCCTTCAACATGTAAGGGGGAATGAATGATCGAGTTCAACAAGATGATTTTCTAAAAGAACTTTTACATGATACAAATGTCATGCCTACATAGAATTTTCGGGATCAACTGTTATATAGTGGTTCTTTAAATGATTCAATGCTGGAATAGATAAATCCTAAAAATTTTAGCAGTAGTTCCTATTATTAATTTAGACATCATTAATCTTGTTACGTATGATATGGTCATATTAATTATAATAATTGATATCTCACATGACTTCAATCCAGAATTCAACACATATTTATTTAAATGTAGTAATAATGATGTGTATTAAAACTAAAACAATATAATGACATATAAAATTCAAGACATCAATACATACCTTTAAGTTTATAAATCATTAAATAGAAAATCCAACACTATTAGGATATGTTTTCTTATTATAACCAACATTTTCGCACTTATTGCAGTGTGTAAAATGGCCACGTTTCAGTCGTTCCATCTCATTTTGGATACGGGTTATTTTTGGTCGACCTTTCTGCCTCATTAGTTCCATATTGGGTTTGAATGTTGGGCCATTATACTCAGGCCAATATGCTCTATATCTCATCGACCTGAACTTGCCTTAATAACATTTTAAGGCCTCTGATATGCTATAACAATTATTAACAAATTGGAACATATCACGATGCTTGTGATTACAAACTGTAATTGCATGAAAACACGACATTTTGGTACCTTAAAACTTTCCGCACTCACATTCACGCTTGTCCAGACTCATTATATAAGTGTCCACTTCAGTGCCAGCCTCAGGTGCTCTATATACTATTACCGAGAATAATTTATATCAACTATTATAATCAACCACCATATGACCTCTTGCCTTAATTGCACGTTTAGCCATTATTTCAATATATTTGGGTGTGAAATGCAATCCTTCTTGCATTTTGGTCATGTACAACCACCTTTTTTGTTCATAAAATTTAACCAATCGGCCAAAAACACGCTCAATGATTGCGGTAATAGGCAATATATGAACACCTTTAAGAGCACTATTTACACTCTCTGCTATATTTGTCATCGTGTGGCCATAATGATGTCCATAATGCTCATATAATGTCCACCTTTCTAATGGTATCCTCATTGCCGAATTATAGGAATCCTGGTTAAACATTTTAATCTCATCCATTTTCTTCTTGAATTTACACTTTTGAAATTGAGCGCCTAAACAAGTATATGAAATTATTTTAAAGGTACAATAATGTAATATAAAAAATAAGATAGTTCAAACAAAAATATTCATATAGTTGTGATGCTTATCGGCTTTGTAAAGGAAATCTTTTATTGCTAATTTTCTATAATGTGTACTGTATTTGCGTACAAAATGATGCAAACATATCATGTGAAATGCCATAAGTTTTTTCCAACCACTTCGTTCATCTCAAAAGACTACCATGATATCAGCATATCGGTCTCATATAACTGTTATGCTGACACGTTTAGTATATACTTCCTATTCAAATTCATAAACCGTAATCAATTGGATTTATTCTCTGATTCCACAATAGCAAATGCAACTAAAAACAACATATTATTTCCATCGGATGAGCTAGCTATCAGGAGTATCTTCTAAAATTCCCATAAGGAAAGTTCCATCTATATATAAAATTGGTTTACAGTGAACCAGCCCATCAATGGTAGGTTTAAAACTCCTAAAAACCCTTTTAAATTGCTTAATTGTTGGGTCTTTTGTTTAATTAAGCACAAACTCATCGAGATTGTAAAATTGCAAAGCATATAGAAAACTCGGTAATCTCTCATAGGAATCAATATAATTTCCAAATAAGATCTCTAAGGCTTGTATTTTTTTATACCAAGCCTTTCGATATGGTACCTCAAACTTGAATTGATTTTTAATATCAGCAATAAAAATATTGATAGAAAGGGTCGGCTGTTTACTTACCATTCCCATGAATTAATTATGAATGATTTACGAGCTCAATTATCTGTGATCCTATGAAAGATTACCGGTAAAACATGAATGATGCCCCTGATATAGTGTGATTATCCAAAAAGGAGTTTTTCCTTTATTCCCTACTCCTAATCTCCAAGTGCATCCATCATCAGCCTTTGTGCATTTTATAACCCAATATTTTGGCTTGGATTCAATAACCCTGAAGTTAAAATTTCTCATAATTGAATATTTCTTCACACATGATTTTATTTCATCCTTGTTGTTAAAAACCAAGCCTTTCGATAACTCTGGGATACCATCCCAAGTTTGAAGGTGAACACCTTCTAAAAGATCATTTTATGATGCATCGAAGTTAATTTATTAATAATGCTTCGATGGAAAGTTAAATACGGCATCGCCTGTCTCTCCAATATCATGAACTGATGCTAACGGGCTAACAGATAATGTATGCTTATATTCATCACCTTCACCAAATTCATTGTCATCACTTTCTTCACACATATCTATAGTTTCAACCTCAAAATCATCATTAGATGACAAATAATCATTATTCAAAGCCACATCTTAAAGATCAATATCAGATCCCAAATTAACCGAGCTTTCATTAATAATATCACAAACAATTGGATTATTAAAAGGAACTTCCCTTCCATCTGCATTTGAAGTATTAATGGATGTGGACTGATGAAGTAAATCACCATTTTGATGAGTAATAGACTGCCTTGGTTCACTAGGAACCAAATCTGGCTTATGGGCAATTGATTATCGTTGACAATTCTGATAAGCTATTTGACTTGCCCTAGCATTGTATGAATCAACAGAACCCCTGAAAGTTGCACGACTACATAATCTATTACCAAATAATGATTTAGTCAGAAAATTACCAACTGTGCAATTAAATGACCGTCGAGGCTGACTAATATAAGCATCAGGCATCTTGCTAACTGACTGCCTTGCTTGACTCAAACAATGATCAAAGATTTCTCTACTTGGTCATCGTCGAAGACTATAACCTGAGCATTCATTTGCCTCTCTTCCAAGCAAGTCACCATCACGTTGAATTGCACCCCTATATCCTTAGTGGCTAATCAAATGCCGTAGTCAACTTGGTTTAATATTTAACTGGGACTGACATCTAAAGGGTGGCTAACCGATTGTCATCACCGACCTTCATCCATATTTTCTATAGGATCTCTAACAACGTTAAAAAAATTAGATTGGCATGCCAAATCAAAATCTTGTTCAGTGACAGTCGACCTTGGCTGATTAGGACCAACATTATTCATCTAGAATTGTTCACTTTCCTCTAAGTTTCCCATTCATAAATCATCATTTTCCATATGATAATCGGATGCATATGTAGGTACATTATCCCCTGCACCTCCTTCACCAACTACAACAATTAATTCCACCAAGTTATAATCTTTATATTTACTTAAATTATCATATATTATCTCAATGTCATCATCATCTACTAAATCCATTGACGTCCAATATAGTGATCCTCAATTAGACACTAGACACTTCTAAATGATCATGGATACCATGTCATTCACACCTGAATCCAATTTAACATGGAGTTTATGGATTAATTCAGAAAGGGTTGATTTATTTTTAATTTTCAGTCTCCTTATAGTATTTGGAGCAGATATGTCATATTGAAATCCCATCAATCCGTAATTTATTTGCCCTTTCATGTGCAAAAAAAAATCCAATATATGCTGCCATATTGAAATCCTGTCAATTTGTAATTTCAATTATCAAATACTATAAAATTTACCACTATTAAGTTAATAATTTTTTTTGTTTAATTTGCAAAAAATGTTAAATACGCTAATAATATTATTACATATTATAATTATACATGCTTAATTTACTTAACATCAAGGCAAAATATTCATACATAATACAATATATATTTTATCAATACAACCAAATAATTTTGCATTACATTCTAATGAATATAGTATTTGGGCCATATATTATAATTGTACCGCTTACAATAAGTTTTTTGATCTACAGGCATAGTATCCGTGACTTGTAAATATTTTTCTTCACTAATATTTATTATATCTTTCACAAATATGAGAACTAATTGCTCACAGTTTTCTGCATCCTGTCTATTCCAAATTTTCATAATGGGCTTCAAGTAAATTATTGGAATTGTCATGCACAGCGCATCTACCATCTTCACTTCTATCATGGGATATCCTTTCATGATAATTTCTTGTAATTATTTATTTATTATAATAATGTGATCGGATATTGTTGCTCTATTTTCAACCCGGCAGTTAGATCATTCCATTTTTTTCGATAATTTTCCTTGCAATATTATCTCTCATGGCTTTTTGAGCTAAATATATGTGCACCATCTATCATATAAAATTAATAGAATAAATATTATATTAACTTTAAATTTATAGATTTCTTATTTATCATGATATTTTATCAAATTAAAATAAGTCATAGTAATTTATAAACATTTTAAAATATTACGTAGTAATAATACACTATACACACACACACACACACACACACACACACATATATATATATATATATATAATTCTCAATTACAAATAAATAAATAGATTATAGTCAAAATAATACCTTGCTTCTTAGGCTAGTATTGTCGAAAGATTTTTTGTTTTTTAAATGTATAATATTTGTAATTTATCAAACCAAATACAAAGTTAAATTAATATGTTACCAATTAAAATAAAAAGTATCAAATTATAAATAATTACATGAGTAAATCTTACCAGATATTAATAATAATAATATGCAAAACTATTGATAAGAATTAATGAGCTTCTATTGATAAGAATTGTAAATAACTTTTCTCTCTTTGCTCACAAAAAAAAATGAAAACCTGAAATACAAAGAGATTGCAAACGAAAAAAAGTGAAATTTTGACCTTCAGTTTATATATATGCAGATGAAAAAAATTTTCAATGCGTTCTATAATTGTTGGTTTAAAAAAACAAAAAATAGATTTGATGCGGTAGTCCTTAGGGGTGGGTTCAAAGCTTGAACCCACTTACTTACCTATGGTATCAAACTCCAATGATGCCCAATTTACTAAAAATGGTGGGCCCCACTAACCTATTACCGTAGCCATACACTACGGGATCTAAGGTCCTGGTTGCCTCCTGTTGCAAGGTCCACACTGACAATCCCGTAGCATCTCCCTATGGGAACAAAAATAAGCCCAACCCATAATTATTTCTCAAACTACCCTACTTTCAAAACTAAACTTACAAAAGATATTATTAGAAAAAAATTCTCGGTGGAAAATGCCTTTGCCAATAGATAATTTTCCATAAAACACACATAGGTAAGAACTTACGATAGATATTTCTATTAGTAAAAGTTACGGATGGAATAATAAAAAAATTTATTGGTAATATTAATTCTTTCCTAAAAAAAATTAATTATGTATTATTTATTTATTTTTGCAAATTTCCAACAAAATTATTTCCTATTTGCAAAAATAATCATGACAAATTCAATAGAAAAAAATCTAGAATTAGAATATATATATATATTAATAAATTCAATATCGAGAATCAATATATACATTCTAATTGCTGTGCAAACAATCCCAGCACCAATATTGTGCACAATATTTTGTAGTACTATACAAAAAATTATCTAACCCTAATTGTTATGCAAGCAATATCAAGATCAATATTGTGCACAATGTTTTGCAGTGCTGTAATAAAAATGATCTAAAATTCTATTTGTGCAAGTGTTATGCAAATTACAACACCAAAAAAAAAAGATCTACTTATATGCAATAAAACAATCCATTATAGTTCACAACCACTAAGGTATACTGGGGCTATCAAGGGTGGAAGAGGAATTTGTAGATAGCTATTGATCCTCATCTGCTAATTATTAGTGTATTTCACTTGTTAACATCGGTACCAATTTGTCAGTCAATTTTTTTCTTCAATTTATATGAGTGTATTTGTCCAAAATAATAATTTTCATAAATAATATAATCTGGGTCATGAATAGTGACATTAGGGCAATTGTAAGGGCTTAATAGTTAGTGAGCTATAAAAGGTGTATCCCGAGTGAAATTACACTAGAAATATTGCACTGGATCGAATCAGGATTTTAAGGTTAAATGTAAGCGTAGTACAGAAATTTGAAGATGGGTGACCTTTTATGAATTTTTCGAAGTAAAAATATTTTATTATATATTTAGGAAGTAACAGTCATAACTAGTTCGAGGGTGAAATTTGGAATGAAAACAAGATCAAATAGGCCTTCAAAAGTTGAAACAATGAAAAAGTTACTGTTTTGATTCAAATAATGCTTCGATTGACCTAAAGTTTGATCAAGATTTTAAAAATAACAAATGACTTCTAAAAATTATCAAAATTTTTTAGATCTACCCTAAATTGTATGTAGAATCACTTGGCAATAAAAAAAAATTTACGATAACACTTAAAATTGGCTAAGCTAATCGATTTTAGTAAAACAGCTCATAAATGAACTTCGATTGAGCCAAAAATTTTATGAAGGCTGTATTATATATTTTAAGAAGTATAAAATCAGTTTTGGGAGAAATTGAGTTATGGAAATGAGAGAAATAAATATAGGATATATAATGGGCTTGATATGCATAAATGGGCCAAATATGGTTGGACCACTTGATTGGACCAAGCCCAACCCATTAAACCAAGTATAAATAGGCGTAAATCTTCTGAATTTCCAAAAATCTCATTATTTTTCTCCATCTCTCTTTGGCTTTCATCTTCACCGAATTCTACCTTTCATTTCTCTTCATTAATTATTCAATCTTCTGCAAATTTCTTTCCAAATCCAAGCTTTTCTGCAATATTTTAGCTTCTCTACTATATGATTATGATTTCTAATCATCAGTTGAGGGAATAAAATTAAGGGAAATCAAGTATACAAGGTTATGTGCTCAACATGAGGTAAGAGAAATCAAGTTTTATAATTTAGTTTAAAGGTTTAAATAGGTAAATTAAGGTACGTAGAGTGTAATTGTAATGTTATTTTTAATTAAGAAAGCAAATTAATGGTGGTTTGTTTGGTAAGTATATTCGGCCACTTATGGAAAACAAGTTAGATGAAGTTGTTTCAAGGGACAAAAGTAAGGAAAAGAAAGCTTAAGAGGGTAGAATATGACCACAAGGTTAGTAGATACAATATCCTACTCTTTCCATTGATTATGTATAGATTTAGATTATGTTTATATTGTATGTATGTGATTTGAGTGTATTTAAATGAAATAAATTTGACAAATATGTTTAGGAGGGTTAAAAATAGATATTAGAGTTCTTAAAATAAAAATAAAAATAAAAATAAAAATAAAAATAAAAATAGTGAGAATAAGAAAACCTATTTAGGCCGAATCATATGCATAATGTATGCAAGGTATACTTTGGTGATTAAGCTAATTAATGGTATTTTCATGTTAGACTATAGATGACTTGGCCAAATTAATGATTAAAGAATTGAAAAATAAATTTTAAAATGGAAACATAACATAGGCCGAATAAAATATTAAAATATACTTAGGTAAATTTTATGATTTAATGTAAATTAATTGTATAAACACGATAGTTAATGTGTAACTTAGCCAAATTAATGATACATCAGTGAAGAATAAATATGGGGGTTAGGATGTTGGTTAGGCCGAAAGTTATACAAGGGCAAACTAATGTGTGATTTGATTATTTTTAAGTATGATAGCATAAAACGAATATTTGATGGAAATGTAGTGTGCATTAATTAATTGAGAATTATTGGAATTTAATTGAATACTTTCTAATTGACAATTATATTATGTTAAAAATGGAGAATATAGAATGAGATATGTTTAATTAATTGTATGGTATAATTAATGTTAAAATTGAATAATAAGTGGTTTGGAATTTATTTGATGGAAAGAGAATGAATTGGAGGTGGTAATATTCTATGGACTATATAGTGTTTAAAGGAAATAATAATGTGAATTAAACATAAGTCGAGTGTTCCATAGTGATTTAATGAAATAAATGATTTAATTGCCATTAGTAGAAGTCTAACAGTCAAATCTAGTTCAGGATATAGTTGGCAAGCCATAGGGATATCTACACCACGGTTGCAAGCATGATAACTCGCATCAGTAGGCTAATGATAGTTTACTGAAATGTTGGAATGTTTAAATGTTAAAATGTTAAATGAAATGTAAATGTAAATGTAAATGTGTGGGTGATCCTTCGGGATCACTTTAAAATGTATTGGTCTCGGATATTTGATTTGAAAATTTCTATCGAATTAACATTAGGTGCAAAATGGCAAAAAAGAAAAAAAAATGAAATAGTGATTAGAAGAAGGAAATTAAAGAAATAAAGTAAAAATGGACTTAATTGGAAGAAATTAAAAAGTTTAGAGCTATTATGGTAATCATATAAAACAACAGGAATAAGTGGTAAATGAGAGAAAATAAGTAATTTATCAGTGAAGTAATTGATGTGGTGTTTAAATAAGGACTATAGTGTAAATTAGCATAGAAACAATAAAATAAGGACTAAAAAGTAATTCGCAAGCTTAATAAGGAATTAAGCGAGAAAATAAAATTAATTAATGGCATTAATGTAATTAAATAGAGATAGAGGATAAAATCAAAATTAAATGGAAGTTTAGGGATCAATATGTAATTATTGTAATAAGGACAATTGAAGGACTAATATGTAAAGTAATTGACAATATAGGTAGTAAATGTAATTGTTAAGGAATTAAAGTAAAAGAGGAATAAATTTTGGTAGGATAGAGATAAAATCGAGTGAGGAGGACTTAACTACAAAAATGTAATAGAATTAAAGATTTAAAGTAATGAAATGTTGTTTAGTGAGGAAATATAAGTAAAAAAAAGGCAATAGGTAATAACTTATTAAAATAAGCAATCAAATTGTTGCACAAATATTAAAGTAGGATTTGGTGTGAAAATAATTTTTAAGGGCTAAACAGTAATTTATACATTAAATAATAAATTAACTAAGGAAATAAAATTATTTAGTTGCATAATCATAAATAAGTGAAAAAGAAGGATAATAAAGTAAGTTGGTATAAGAATGAGACTTAGAGATAAAATAATAACTCTACATGTAAAATGATGAAATAAAAGTAGAATTGACTATTCAGCAACATAAAAATGTTCAGGGACTAAATAGTAAATTATATATCAATATAATGAGATTAATGTGAAATTAAATTTATTTAGTAGTATCACTGTAAATAAATGGAATTGGAGGGTAATATTGTAATTTAATGAATGTATTGGGATTAAAATGTAAATTTATGATAATTGTGTAATTTACATGATTAAAATGTAGTTAGATGACAATATAATAATTAATAGTGTAATTAAGTATAATGAAGTAAACCTAAATATAAAACTTTAAAGTAAATAAATTAAATATAGAAAAAAAAAGAAAAAGAAAAAGAAGAAAATTTTGGATGTTTTATATATATAAAATTATAAAATAAGAATAAATACTAATCAAGAAACGGCAAATGAATAAGATAGATAAATAAAAAATCAAATTGTGATTAGACAGGATCTTAGAAATTAAGGTATGTTTGTGGATAATGATGCATTTAACTTAAAATGCAAGTATTATAAACAGTAAGAAATTGTAAAATGAAATATCGGAGGAAGACAATATAAACTAAAATATAAATAGTTCAAGATACAAATAGAAACAATGTCATTAAATTGTAATGCTAATAGTATGGTAAATAATTGAATTAAGAGGTTAAAAATACTATAACCAGTGGTAAAGAAAAATGAAAAAAATAAAATTAAAGATAAACAATAATAAAAGTAATGTACATAATTAACATGGGTAACGTAAAAAGGAAAGTTAACTAAAGTCTTGCTTGAAAGGAATGAATTCCGTAAAATTTTATGAAATTTATTTGTAATTTCAAATATTTATGTTTGGAATGCAAAAAAAAAAAAAGGGAATTGAATTCCACAAATTAAATTTCACGAAATTCGCCATGCCTTCACCAAATTCTATTAAAATAGGTAAAATTTGCAAATGAATTCCTTATTTTTAAGGAGTCAAGTATTAAAAGACTATAATACTCTTATATATATATATATATATACTGTGTTTTTAACGTGTCTTTCACCATTCTTACTCCCTTGTATATTAAATGTGTATTTTGAACGATTCTTATTCTCTTGTTTCTCAATTTTTAATCAAATTTACCTGGTTGGTATTTTTTTTTAGATTTTGTAAATTAAATTTTTTGTATAAAATTAGAAAACCCTAATTTAATAAATTTGTTCATATTGATTGATTTATTGTTTAATTAATCATGAATTGGAATAGTTAGTGTTTTATTTGGTATAATTTTTATAGATATTATTGGCTTTTTTATATGTATTGAATTGAAGTTAAGGATATTTAAGTAAATAAATTAGAAATGAATTTTTTTATTTATTTATTCCAAGTATAAAATTAAGGAATTCATTCTCAATTCTATACATTAATTATTTTATTCCAAGCATAAGAATTCATTTACAAATGAATTTCATGTGGAATTTATTTGTAAATAAATTCCAAAATTGCAATTTATTTATTCCAAGCAAGGCCTAAGGGAAATTATTTGAGAAGTTGGCAGTGGCAATGCAAAGTGAGAAAGTGTGAAGAAATAAATTAGTTAAGTAAATAAAGGGCACATAGTAGTTGTACTTCATCTAACGTGGGCCACAAGGAGAATATAGGAAATGTAAACAAATTTTAAGAAAATTAAAATAATAAAGTTAATAATGTATAAGATAATGTTAGAGTTAATAGTGGATTACTAGTTAACCATAATTAATACTTGAGTGTAATGAAATAAAAAGAGTTAGGTAATATAATACACATTAATATGTTTACTAATGTAGCATTACTATTAATAACGATAATAATAATGATAGTAAGAATATAAAGGTATATGTATGATTAATGATAAATTATTAATAGAAATAATAAGTAAGGATTTAAAGTTAACTTATTTGGTTAAAATAAGTTATTGACGTAGTGTTAAGTAATTGGTTAAGGTTAGTTTAATTGATTAATGTAAGTTAAGTTAATGTTAAGTATTAAGGTATGAAAATGTATGTACGAACAATTTTTCATAGAATATTAAAAATGAAAAAAAATAAAAAATAAAAAATAGTATAATTAAAGGGTGTTAAAGTAATTAAATTTAAGAATTCCATTGTATCGGTGTAATGAATAACAATATAAAATGTAAAGTAAATGTTGGCATATAAATGACATTAAGTAGTAATATGATGTGAAGTATATGCAAATATGAGTAATAATTTTTAATATGGAAAATTTATATAGAAAGGTAAAAAGATAAGAAGTAATTTACTAGTTATAAAGGAAGATACAAAGGGAGGATATTTGGATATGTAAGGATAACAAAATATAAATTGAGGAATGGAAGAGAATTATAGAACAAATGGTAAGGCTACAAGAATGAAATGCAAAGTAGATGTTTAATCTAACCAAAATAGTAAATGAAAAAAGGTAGAATGTAAAAGACAAAGTAATGAATAGTATAATAAAAAATGAAAGAAGGTTGAAATGAAATAAAATGAATAATAGTAAGATAATTGTAAATAAAATATATGTACTCATATGTGAATATGTATATAATGAATAGTAAAGAAATAGTTATAAAGTAGCTTAGTAAGGTAAAGAAAATCAATTTATCAGAAATATAAATTAAGTGACGGTTGAGTATAGGCATATAATTGGGTGAGTGTTGATAGATTGAATCTATAATCTACCATAAAAATGAAAATAGTTTAAATAGAAGAAAGTAAAGGAAATGTTACCGATAAAAAAATAATTAAGTTAACAAAGTTAATGATGATAGAAATGAGAACAAAGAAAATAATAGCATGAAAAGAGTTAAATAAAATGTAAACGTTGATAGGTATTAGATTAAATGATTAATGCGTATAATAAAAGAATTAAGTATTTATATAGTATTGAAACAAGAATGCTTTTGTGTGTATACATAATGGTATATGGAAAGTTTAGGATATGTATCCACCAGCACATAGTATTGCTACTGCTTGCAGGTTATGAAAGTAGGAAGTTAAAGTTGCTATAGGCTAGTGTTGATCAAGCAGAGTGATGCAAAGTAAGGACGACAATATAGACACAACATGTATATGATTGCAGTGGACATAGATTGTAATTTATATGTACAAGTCTTTACAGGTTATATATGTACGTATGGTGTAAGTTGTAATTAAGTTTATATATGGATTATTCATTTAATGACATTTGAATGTTAGAAAAAAAGTTTTACCGGACTGTTTGGTATAGTAATTGGAACCGTCAAACTGTTATAACATCTGATCATTGTACATACAGTACAATAGTATAAGGGTGTTACAGTGAGGACATATACCAAGCTAGGTATATATGTGTTGACTACGTCTTGCATGATAATTTGTATATCTTTTGTTGTTGCAAGATGTGCATGCAATGATAAAGCTGACTTTGCATCCGACCCAAGTGAGTCTCAAAGATTAGGATGAAAATAATGCATTTTTGTAGACCCAAGACCATAAATCCTCTTTCTTTTCTCGCCTCCAATAGCCTGATAAAAAAATTAAGCCTCATTAACTGAGTTTCCTTAAAACAAAGATTTTTCTCTTCATTCAACAACCTTATTCTAAAGTCCAAAAAAATTAAATCACAACTAATAAAGTCCATCATAATCAAAGGAAAATGGGCAATAAATTTTATTGGTTAAAAAGCAAACTAATGCTTAACATTAATTTCATAAAATAAGTTTAAGAATTGGCTAAAATGCACAATTTTGGCTTTAGTGCCCAAAAACGAAACCCCATCATAAGAATATGCATATACAAATGCATCTCTATTGGTGGAGGCTCTTAGTCTAATTTTTAAGTTTTCATATGATATAAGCGAAAATTTAAAAAATAAATAAATAAAATTTCTATCTACATTTATTATAACATGTTAATAAAATAATGTTGGTGTTTGATATTATTTTAATTATTTTCTATGAAGTAGGAAGGCATTTATATCATAATATATTTAAAATATGCAATAAAAGTTTGAGAAATTGTAAAGAAAATAATTTGAAGGGTATGAAGTTATCCTACCCTTACAGAGTGTTAGTAGATCTTAAAAGATAATAGCTGGATCACAATGCCTACAATTATAGATGCAACATTCTGATCCTGATGGGTGATTAGATAGAAGTAATGTATTGTAATATATAATGTAAATGCAATTATGCCAAATGACCACATATTTCTATTGGTATGGTGTGTGATTAGCAAATGTTCTACACCCCTGAACCTAAGAAAGAGATTGGACCAGGAGAAGGATTGATCAATGAGGAAAAAGCAAGAAAATTCAATAAGATTAAAGATTATATTGATTATACATTAGGGACAATATCAGCAAGGAAAGAGATCACTTTATATACCAAGTTTTTAGAGCTACCAAGCTACCTAAAACAAAAAGTGAAACCTTTAGATTTGAAGTTGTGCAAAAAGTCTACATCTACAAAAACTGATGCTGGCATTTTTGTCAAAACAATGTAGGTTTATTGGGCATTTTAAAACTTCTAAATAGTTCAAATTTGGATTTAAACTGACATAAGAATTTAGAGAAAGAAAGCACAATAAAGAATTGGAATTACCAAATTTTTACGGTTCTCATTAATTGATATAAAACCAAAAGTGTTTGTCCCAAGTGACCCACTTTTAGCCATGCATTTACGATTTACAATAACTTGTTCTACCTCTTTTTAGTCTCAAGCTCTTACAATAATGATTGCCAATTCTCCCAAGTAATATCTAGAATAAATTTCTTTTACCTCTCTCTTTATATGAGATATAAAGTCATTATACCTCATTGTCACTTTCAATTCCTAATCTCAATAGCATGATATCAAGTACATTTTTTCTATAGCCATAATCTAATTCAATTTATAAGGTTATTGTAGATCAGGTTCTAAGATAGCCTAGATCAACATACCCAATGATGAAAAATTATTCATATTTCAAATAGAAAGTGCAAACTCTGAGTTTCAGCTTTGGTTTTCACAATTTTCTAAAAAAATTTTTATAAGTTTTATCCTTCTTTTCATGAGGTTTTGAAAATGGAACTTAAACTTTTAAAATTTGCCTTTTTACCATTACAGAAGATCATTTGTCCTGGATAGATGTTGTCTTTGGTTGTTTTATTTTCCTTATCGTCTCCTGAAAGATGGCCTATCTTGGCCTTTCTAATCCATTTGTGGTCATTGACAGATGCCCATCTATCACTGGGTCATGCCCATAAGTTAATAGGTTATGATTTCAAGGGCATTATTGGGATTTTAGGATATAATTTTGAGTGACACCTAACTTTTAGTGATAGATGCTCATCTATGGGGATTTTAATAAATTCCTACATTTTCTAGTAGAGAAAATCTAGGGATAAAATATGTTTTAATAATCAGGTTTTGACAATATTTGAGGGCTTTTTAAAAGGTTGATTTTAAGGAATTAGTGTTGCAATTATTTTCAAACTCTTATCTTTGTATTTAAAACTAAATATATCAAAAGGGGAGGGGGTGATCATTATTCTGCAACTAGAATTCTTAAGAGAGAGCAGCCATGTTCTTGGGATAGAAAATCAATTTCTACCCTTGAGACCAAAGCTTTCTTATAACTTTTCATTAACACATAAACACATTTAACATTTTCAAACATGGAAATCATTAATCAAAACTTGGAAAGTAGGTTCCTACATTACAAAAACTCTTTCTGAAAGTAATATTCTAGACTTCCCCTCTCTATTGTTATGGCATGAAATTATACATGTTAGTTTGATTTCATTTAAGTTTGATGCCATGATTATGGTGATTTATGGTTATTAGATTCGTTTTTAATGCCTTTGTATCTTTTATGATGTCATAAAATGTTTTGAATGTGATTTATGTGTAAAATGGCATGATTTGGAACTCATTCCACTGTTAATGCAAAATTGTATTTCTTGATCATAATTTTGTGTTTATTGCTAATTTTGCCAATTTATTATTTTTGACATGATTTAAATATGTCCTGATGCTTTAGAATAGTTTTGGCATTTTTATGAGGTAAAATATGCGTGCTTAGGTCAATATTATAGTTTAAGTGTTATTTGCATGCTTTTTGCCTATTTTTATCTGTTTGTCATATGACAGACGGGCAGAAAGTTGCACAAATATGATCAACGGGTTGATGCGAGGCTCTCTTTCCATCCTATCCCTCACCTTCTTACTGGTTGTTTATCCCTTTTGTAAGTCGTTTGTAACCCTATATTTGGCCCATTTCATGCTATTTCATGTTTATTTCTCATACTTAGTTTATTTGGATGCTTAGTTAGATGTTTAAGTGTTATTTCAATTTTATTTTTTGCATTTTTAATATTCTATTTGCTTAATTTTCATTCTAGAATGCATGCTTACTTTAATTTACCTTTAGCTAGTATTTATTTTACATACTAATGGTTTTCTTCTTCATGTTTCTTCAAGAGTAATCAATTTTATTACTTTGACACATTTGGTACTTTGTCATTAGAGACCTTAGGGGATGTGCCTTTCTACTGGAATTTTGTTCCTACACTTTTTCTTATTACTTATCTACTTATTTTCCTTCATTTATTTATTTCCTTTTATTTACTACTTATTTTGAATTTATATTTTTGAGATTTGTAATAGGTAGTGAAAAAATAATTTTTCTTACATGATAAATGATAAAAATTCACTTAAATCATTTTCTGCTAATTAATTGGATTTTTTTAATAAAAATAGACCAATGTCTAATTTTCAACCCAAAATCACACATAAAAAGAAGAATCCTTGTTTTAATTAAAATTGGGATCACTCATCTTATATTTTCCAAAAATTAACAAGGACTCTTCACCCTTTTCTTTCAATCTTCTTAAAATTAGACTTCGAAATAACGGATAATATCCTTATTTTCCTAGTACAAATAAATATCCCGATTTATTTATATTATTTTTTCCCATTGGATGATTTGCTTATGTAATAAATTTAGTTTGTTTGTTAAATCACTTGCATTTTGCATCGTGTGAGAAAGGAGGTAGTGGGTTAATTCTAAAAACTCATTTATAAACAACACCAAACTAAGAAACAAGTAAGAGTGATATCCCAAACACCATTTTTGGTCTAGGCATCAAAGGCTAGAATCATTTTCCCAATGTTCTGCAAGGTGGCAACTCTATGATATATACCTTTTGGGCCCACTTAGATGCCATCATAGTTTGACCGCCAATAATAGAATTACTTTAAGAACTTTTTGTGAGGACCCAAATTAGGCCCTAGTAGAATTCAAGGACATAATCCCAATTATAAATGTTTAATCAAGCTTAATTAGATGAATTATTATGAGTTTATATATTTAAGGATAAACTAGTTGTTTATTTCTATGTGTAATTGAAATAATATTTTATTTCAAGGATCAATTGGGATATAAGTGTTATTAAGTTAACATTAATTATGTGATGAATGTGTGAATTATATGTTATGAATTTTATAATGGTATAATTAAAAAGGGAAAAAAATAGTTTGAGGGCTTAATTAAAATAGGATATAAACTTAAAGGTCAATGTTAAAAAAATAATAAATGAGTGGGGTCAATTTTATAACAGATAGCATATGATGGGGTAAAATTGAAAGTAAGAAGATAAGTTATGGGTCAATGTTGAAAGAAGCTTTAAGTGGGGTTGATTTAAGAAAATTACAAAATGTTTGGGTCAAAGGTGTGACATGCAAGAAATTGAGAGAAGTTAGTGGAACATGCAACTTTTTAAGGGATCAAAAAGGGAATTTTCACTAACTATTATAAGTAGTCTTTTTGCTAGTGGAATGAAAGAGAAATTGAAGAGGAGAGAAGATAGGGGACGGCAATTAGAGAGGGAGTTACAAAATTTCTTCATTCTCCTCTCTTTCATTCTTGGTTAATCACTAAGAAAATTTTTGAAGAATTCTTGCATGTGGATTTTTGAAGAACAAGTTAGTGTATATCTACAAGGTAATTAACTTAATTAAATGATTCTTCTTCTCCTTCTCCATCTTCTTGTATTGGTTAATAGTAGATGGAATTAGATGCTGAAAGTTTGTGTTAATGGATGAAATTATTGTAAAAGGAAAAGAAGGAGAAAATTAAGATCTTGAAAGAAGAAGATAGTGAGAGACAAAGGAGAAATTATAAGAAGATTTGAGTTGCATGTCTAGGTATGGGAACTTAGGCTGTTCATAATTGCATGCAAAATTTGCGGGAACATGTTGTGGTTGATAGAAATTTAGGGTTGTGTTTTTTCTGGGTTTTATTGGGGGTTTTATCGAAATGAGTTTGTAGAACAGTTTGAGTCGTTGCCGAGTTGTGAAGATCTTCACGAGTCATGAATTATTGTCCGACTCGTGAAGCTCTTCACGAGTCGTGCACCATGTTTTCCTGGGTCACTCGTGATTGCTGATTTTTCCACTCGTGAGCCCCTTCACGAGTCGTGAAATGTAGCCCTTTTTCTTCACTCATGAGACCCTTCACGAGTCATGAAATGTAGCCTTTTTTCTTCACTCGTGAGCCCGTTTGCGAGTCGTGAAATGTTGCCCTTTTTCCCCACTCATGAGCCCCTTCACGAGTCGTGAAGTTTAGTCTTTTTACTTCACTTGTGAGCCTCTTCACGAGTAGAACATTTCTTCACGACTAATTGACCTATCTAGATTGTTTTGTTCATAAGTTGAGCTATAGAATAGCAAATTAAGTGATTCTTTTTGCGTTGGAAACTAGACTTCCGTACCTATATTTCATATGAAGAAACCTAAACTTAAATCTGTCTCATTCTTTTCCTTTTACAATAATTTCATCCACTAACACAAACTTTCAGCATCTAATGCCATCTACTATTAACCAATACAAGAAGATGAAGAGGGAGAAGAAGAATCATTTAATTAAGTTAATTACCTTGTAGATATACACTAACTTGTTCTTCAAAAATCCACATGCAAGAATTCTTCAAAGATTTTCTTAGAGATTAACCAAGAATGAAAGAGAGGAGAATGAAGAAATTCTGTAACTCCCTTTATAATTGCCGTCCCCTATCTTCTCTCCTCTTAAATTTCTCTTTCATTCCACTTGCAAAAAGACTACTTATAGTAGTTAGTGAAAATTCCCTTTTTGATCCCTTAAAAAGTTACATGTTCCACTAACTTCTCTCAATTTCTTGCATGTTACACCTTTGACCCCAACATTTTGTAATTTTCTTAAATCAACCCCACTTAAAGCTTTTTTCAACATTGACCCATAACTTATCTTTTTACTTTCAATTTTACCCCATTATATGCTATCTCTTATAAAATTGACCCCACTCATTTATTATTTTTAACATTAACCTTTAAGTTTCTATCCTATTTTAATTAAGCCCTCAAACTATTTTTCCCTTTTTAATTATACCATTATAAAATTCATAACATATAATTCACACATTCATTACATAATTAATGTTAACTTAATAACACTTATATCCCAATTGATCCTTGAAATAAAATATTATTTCAATTACACACATAAATAGCTTATGATCAACAAGGACATATGCATATTCGAAAGTAAGATAGAGCATTAGTATTATGAAAGTTTATCATTTATCAATCTATAAATATATTCGTAATACTTATTATACCAAAACTTTCTAGTTCGCTTCCATCTCAAATACCATTATCATATGAATATATATATATACATATTCTTAGTATATATTAAAGTTTGTAGTAAGTAGAACGAATGACTGAGTATAAATAGTGGTATATCATTCAATGAATGAATTGCAAGTCTAAATGATAAACATGCTTATATGATTAAATGTTGTGTATATAAAGCATCAATGCCGAATTTACTATCATTAAATCATTTGGTTATCTTGTGTGGACTTAGGTCTACATTTTGTTTTTTATTAAAATTTGGCATAAGTTATACTTATAGTTCATAATGTATGCTTATTGACGACCACTGTGAGTGGTCGTTTGTCATAATAGCTTAGCATGGATTTTTATTTATCTGTGTAGGTTGTGAGAACATGACTTTCTTTCAGGAATGATATCTGCAACAGGTTGGACAACACAAGTTTTAGAAGATTGATAATAGAGTCTTCTTTTTGTCCTTATATTTTGTAGTAATGGAAACTTTAATTATGTTAGAAATTTTGTAATTACTATAGATGCTTTTTTATATGTAATATTTGATGTTAATGAGATGCACCTGTAAGTAAAGCTCCTAATAGTCAACTTTTAGATATCTATTTAGTAGAATAACCGATGAAATGTTATGATAAGCATGCTTAATTAATATTAAACAAAGTGTTATAACTAAGTATAGTGTAAGGGTATTACAATTAGTGGTATTAGAGCTTAGGTTTAGCCGTTTCTGAGCTATAAGTGTTTAGAGTAATTGTTATATGGAAGTTTTAGTGTGTTGGCCTAATACAGATATCTTGGTTTTGTTTTGTATAGATTAAAGATGGATAAACTGAAAGAAACTGGAAAAGAGATCATTAAAGTCAGCAATTCCGGGGCATTAAATTTATTTGTCCCCGATCCTGTGAATGTAACTCATGTTGAGATGTCTATTTCTATATTAGAGGAACTAAAGAAAATGAATTGCATCTTGAATCAGATTTTACAAGAGTTAACTGAGCCTAGAGTATCAAAAGAGGTTGATAGGAATAATGAGAACAAAAGGAGTCGAGAAGGGAATATGGATAAGAGGGATTCAAGTTCCTAAATGTTTGCATTGCACAAGGAATCATTGGGGTGTTTGTAGAGCTTTAAAAGGGGCTTATTTTAGATGTGGTAAAATGGATCATTTTATGGCTAATTGCCCAGTGTTGCCAAGGAAAGGTAAGGTATCATCAAAGAATGAAAAGAATCTTGTCATTGCGAATGTACCTCAGATAGAAGAGATAGATCGTAGTGAAAGAGACAAATCTATACATCTGGTTGTATCGGTTCAGATTGGTAAAATTGAGGTTTCATCAAAGCAGGATGTCATCGAAGGAGATATTGGTATTTATCTTTTCTTCTTTAATATTTGCTTATTCACAATAGTAAGTTCTTATTATGGTAATGAATTTTATGCTTTTAGGAATGTTTTGATATGGTGGAACTTTGAGAATATTGTGCATATTTGACCATTAGGTGAATTATAGTACAAATGCATTGAAGGAATCCATAAAGATTACTCTATGATGGTATATTAATGAAATTCTAAGTTAGGATTAAAAAGGTAAATGATAAAGGAATGCTAATATGATTAGTGTTTGGATTATATTACAAGTGTGTTAATAGAATATAGTATAAATGTGATAATCTGGTTTTGGAGAAACAGTTTAGGTATTTTGAATAAAATCTTTCATATGTGTAGTTGCTGTGAGAAAATTGGGTTAATTACGATGCTATGTATACCTGTCAGTGAATCCTTAACAGACATGGGCAGTTGACAAAACATTATACATGGGATGGGGCAAAAACATATACAGCACACGAGAGAATGCATTTGCATCTTATTGTATACATGAAAGCATCATTTACACATAAGCATAGCATCAAGCATCATACTACATGTACAGGCCCCAACTAAATAGGGAAACTGACAGGATATACATTAAGCATAGTAATGATGTAACAGTATGATACGATTGCCCTTATTTGGAGATAAGGTCAAATGAAAAGTGAGAAAAAAGATGGTAAAGTAAGTACGAGATCAAAGATGATTGTGATAGACATAGAGGTATAGCAATGATAGTGTTGTGCATAAGTAAAGGATACAAGTATGAATTTCGAGGACGAAATTCTTAAGGGGGAGAGATTTGTGAGGACCCAAATTAGGCCCTAGTAGAATTCAAGGACATAATCCCAATTATAAATGTTTAATCAAGCTTAATTAGATGAATTATTATGAGTTTATATATTAAAGAATAAACTAGTTATTTATTTCTATGTGTAATTGAAATAATATTTTATTTCAAAGATCAATTGGGATATAAGTGTTATTAAGTTAACATTAATTATGTGATGAATGTGTGAATTATATGTTATGAATTTTATAATGGTATAATTAAAAAGGGAAAAAATAGTTTGAGGGCTTAATTAAAATATGATATAAAATTAAAGGTCAATGTTAAAAAAATAATAAATGAGTGGGGTCAATTTTATAAAAGATAGCATATGATAGGGTAAAATTGAAAGTAAAAAGATAAGTTGTGGGTCAATGTTGAAAGAAGCTTTAAGTGGGGTTGATTTAAGAAAATTACAAAATGTTTGGGTCAAAGGTGTGACATGCAAGAAATTAAGAGAAGTTAGTGGAACATGCAACTTTTTAAGGGATCAAAAAGGAAATTTTCACTAACTATTATAAGTAGTCTTTTTGCAAGTGGAATAAAAGTGAAATTTAAGAGGAGAGAAGATAGGGGACGGCAATTAGAGAGGGAGTTATAGAATTTCTTCGTTCTCCTCTCTTTCATTCTTGGTTAATCTCTAAGAAAATTTTTAAAGAATTCTTGCATGTGGATTTTTGAAGAACAAGTTAGTGTATATCTACAAGGTAATTAACTTAATTAAATGATTCTTCTTCTCCTTCTCCATCTTCTTGTATTGGTTAATAGTAGATGGAATTAGATGCTAAAAGTTTGTGTTAATGGATGAAATTATTGTAAAAGGAAAATAAGGAGAAAATTAAAATCTTGAAAGAAGAAGATAGTGAGAGACAAAGGAGAAATTACAAGAAGATTTGAGTTGCATGTCCAGGTATGGGAACTTAGGCTGTTCATAATTGCATGTGAAATTTGCTAGAACATGTTGTGATTGACAGAAATTTAGGGTTGTGTTTTTTCTGGGTTTTATCGAAATGAGTTTGTAGAATAGTTTGAGTCGTTGTCGAGTCGTGAAGATCTTCACGAGTCATGAATTATTGTCCGACTCGTGAAGCTCTTCACGAGTCGTGCACCATGTTTTTCTTGGTCACTCGTGATTGCTGATTTTTCCACTCGTGAGCCCTTTCATGAGTCGTGAAATGTAGCCCTTTTTCTTCACTCGTAAGCCCCTTCGCGAGTAGTAAAATGTAGCCCTTTTTCTTCACTCGTGAGCCCCTTAACGAGTCGTGAAATGTTTCCCTTTTTCTCCACTCGTGAGCCCCTTCACGAGTCATGAAGTTTAGTCTTTTTACTTCACTCGTGAGCCTCTTCACGAGTAGAACATTTCTTCACGACTGATTGACCTATTTGGATTGTTTTGCTCATAAGTTGAGATATAGAACAAAAAATTAAGTGATTTTTTTTTGCGTTGGAAAATTGATTTCCATACCTATATTTCATATGAAGAAACATAAACTTAAATCTCTCTCTAAGTATATGGAATTTAGGGTTGAATTTGGACTAGTCCCCTAGACTGCTAATAGAAATAGAATTTACAATAATGGGCATAACTTTTAGTAGAGATGTTGAAATGCTACAAAATAAAATTCTGATGAAAATAGAGACATGAAAGTCTAACTTTGATGAAGAAATGTTGGTCTATATCCTTTTAAATTTTACGTTATGAATTTTTCTAAGTGACAGCCCATCCTGTTTTGGTTCTATGAATAGCCTATAGTATTTTCAATTAACTCAAGCTATAGGTCAGATAATAAGATGAATTTTAATGCTCTGGAAACTATAAATAAAGGAGGATAAGATTGTAGAAGATCATTTTGCCCTAAAATGACATTTTCAATTTCAAATGTGGCTCATAATTCGAGTCCAAAATGCTACCTTGTGTAGATTTTCTTTAACGTACTATATTTTATGATTTTAATTAGTTAACCTAAATATGTATTTATGTGATTACAAAATGAATTGGATAGGGCATGTAATATGACTATTAAATACAAGATTATATGTATACATATACATTCACACGTGTACATTGGCAACGACTAGTGATGAATATATCTAACATATATTCGTGATTAAATTTGGACATAATTGTTATATGCAAGGTTAATGTATGTATATCCTCTTATGATGATATATGCTCAGTTATCATTAAGCAATGTCTAAAATAGAAATACATGTAACTAAGGATGTAAATCAAGTTATGATTACATATGTATAGCTTAACTACATGTTGTTATGATAAATGAAGGTTCTTAATGTACGACTATCACATGATTACATGAATGTATATATATATATATATATATATATATATATATATATATATATATATATATATATATATATATATATATATAAATGTCTAAATGATTGTACACAGTTTTCATTGATCTCTTGAAGTTACTATGATACTTATAGTTTGAAATGTCAATTTTACTTGTAGCAAAAAGTAATGTGATTTGTAGATTATATGTGAACATATATATATATATATATATATATATATATATTATCTTCATGATTGGGTTTGAATTTTGAAAGATGTTTTAGAGTAATGATTAAAAGAATATGAGCAAAGTGAAACGTATGAATACGTCTTTACTTAATTGAAATGACATGATTAAGCATATGTGTTGTTACATGTTAACATGCTGAAATATAGATCTACAGTGCTATAGACTCCAATATAGAAATTTTATTAAAGCATATAATGGCAATGTCATATGAGACTATGTATACAAGTGTATGCATCAGAGAATGAGTATCTTGTCATGTGATTAATATATGATAAAATTGTATAAATTGTTTATGAATTGTGCATATATGTATATGTTCTAAAGAAGATATATATTTTACATGATTATGTATGGGTACAAATGGCATTATATAAGTATAGTCTTGACATATGGAATAGTCACATGATTGAATAGGATTACAAGAACATAATAGTAATACCCAATAGTGAAATGTTCACAGGTTTACAGAAAGTTACACATGAGCACTTTTATGAGTACATTGTTCATAGTTATACAAGAGTATACATGTGCATATAAGAATATGATTGTATGCAGAAAAGATAAAGTAATAGATTTTATTGCCTGCGTTGAGTCTAGGAAGTGGATAGATAGGCATGCCTATAAGGGTACCTTGCAGCTGCGATAGTTTCAACCCCGTTTGGGTTGTAGTTAACCCCATTTGGGTGACTAAATAGACATGGTCCCATTTGGATCATTTTCAACCCCGTTTGGGTTGTAGTCAACCCCATTTGGGTGACTAAACAGACTTGTACCTTCGGGTACCATCGTATAACCCGTTATCTACCTCTTTTGAGTAGTACAGGCTTTATACCAAAGTTAAGAAAAGTTTGATGTTTAACTTAAAGTTTTATGAAGTATGACAATTCATAAATTGATTTCATAATCTAATTTATATGAGAAATTCCTTTTCATCACATATGGAAATTATGACATTGAAAGATGTTGCGATATACGCTTATGCATGATTATCGCATATAGAAATAGTATGTACAAAGTTATATAAATGAACTAGTGCATCACTAATATCTAGTTATGGACTATATTAGAGATAGTATGTTTTATATAGTAATATGTTGCTTGCTTGAGGTAGATATTTGACTTGCAAGATTCGTCATGTATGAAAGCTATGAAAAACGTTTTGCTAAAATAAGTGGTTTCTATAGCAATGGAATATAAGAGCTATGTATAGGTATTCATGTTGGTGATTGCTTTTCAATTAATACCTTGGGTTATATGTTTTCCCTATATCTACTCATTCTTGCTCTTTACTAAGAATTGATGTATAATGTCCTGTGCATACACATAAAATACTTATAGATTCACAATAATAAAGTTCACATGATAATCGTATTTGAGATGGAAGTGAACTAGAAAGTTTTGGTATAATAAGTATTACAAATATATTTATAGATTGATAAATGATAAACTTTCATAGTACTAATGCTCTTACTTTCAAATATGCATATGTCCTTGTTGATCATAAGCTTATATGTGAATATGTATATATACATATTCTTAGTATATATTAAAGTGTGTAGTAAGTAGAAGGAATGATGAGTATAAATAGTGATATATCATTCAATGAATGAATTACAAGTCTAAAGGATAAACATGTTTATATGATTAAATGTTGTGTATATAAAGCATCAATGCTGAATTTACTATCATTAAATCATTTGGTTATCTTGTCTGGACTTAGGTCTACATTTTGTTTTTTATTAAAATTTGGCATAAGTTATACTTATAGTTCATAATTCATGCTTATTGACGACCATTGTGAGTGGTCGTTTGTCATATTTAGTGGTCCCCACTAAGCTTTATAGCTTAGCACGAATTTTTGTTTATCCGTGTAGGTTGTGAGAATAGGACTTTCTTCCAAGACTGATATCTGCAGCAGGTTGGCCAACACAAGTTTTAGAAGATTGATAATAGAGTCTTCTTTTTGTCCTTATATTTTGTAGTAATGGAAACTTTAATTATGTTGGAAATTTTGTAATTACTATAGATGCTTTTTTTTATATGTAATATTTGATGTTAATGAGATGCACCTGTAAGTAAAGCTCCTAACAGTTAACTTTTAGATATCTGTTTAGTAGAATAACCGATGAAATGATATGATAAGTATGCTTAATTAATATTAAACAAAGTGTTATAGCTAAGTATAGTGTAAGGGTGTTACACCTTTCCTATTGTGAAGTGTCTAAACTATGAAGTTCATGAAACTCGTTAGATCTTGGATCTTAAAAGTGGGCCTTCGAGAGCTAATTAGCACACGAGCAGGGTTCAATGCACATCACAGTGGTGACTCTATTGTGGACTTAAGAGATCGTGATCATAAATTATCTCAATTAAGTTCTTATAAATATGTTTTTAATATTAAAACCTATCTCACATTGAAATTGCATTTTTTCATTCATGCTAGAGCTTTAGAATTATGTTAGGCATCCTTATTTTAGCCTCGGTGTAATTTTGAAACACACCCTATGTTCACTTAATGTAGGGAGGTGTCAAGGAAAACCACTAGCCTAAGTCTCATACTAATTGATATATAAAATGGTGACCTATTGGTCATTATGCTCATAATGAGCTAGACTTATTGGCGGGGCCATACTTGGGTAGCCCTAAAGTTTCACCACACGACTACATAGACATATAATGAAAATAGCTACTTCCCCTAGGTTGTATAGTTATGATACCTTTTGCTTGCTATGTGGGCCCTTTTGCATTAAAAAAATTCAAATAGATTAGGTGGTCACTCATTTAAGGCTGATATACCTCGGTAGGCCCTACTCAATTTATTTCAATTATTTAAGCTTAAAATGGTTAAAACCCATGCGCTTATGCTTTAAATAAGAGAGGTAACATTGTCGATTTTCTACCGTAGACTATATACATCCATCAGGTTCCCTATTGACATATGGGGTAAGCATACCTAAGAAAGAGACTGGACTACCTTTTGTGTGGGAGTAACAAGGTTGGAAGGCTATTTTTTGCTTGCATGTGATTGTGATTGACACCTAACCACACTCACGCATCATGCATCATAAGTGCATCATATACATACATCATCAACATGTATCATTCCTAATGTTTGACATTGCAACCATTTAGATTGTTCACCTAGGTAGTTCATGGGTTCTTACATTAAGCATTTCATCCAGTATAATCAATACCAAAGATGTCAGAACCAAAGCCAAAATAGAAGTCAATATCAGATTTAGTAGATAAGATGTCATAATCACCAGAAGAGGTAGGGGTGCCTGATTTTCTATAGTAAATTAGTATCCTCATGCATCAAGACTTGGAAAAAAAGTTTGATGAGTTTGAGAAAAGGATCATAGCCATGCTAGCTAGTTTTGTAACCATTCTGATGTCAACTCTCAATTCTTAGCCCGTTTCTCCTCTAGTTGCACAAGTTAAATCGACCATCTTTAGAGAGGTAGTTATAGAGACTATCATTGCCAACAGTAAAGTTACAGCACCTTAGACTCCATGCATCAGCCATCATGGAAATTTAGAAGGAGAATACCTTGATAAGGGAGTGAATCGTTAAGGAAATGAACAACAAAATTATGGCAGTGTTGAGGTCAATACTGGTAGTAGCAGTGACAACTAAAGGATTGAGGGAGTGTCAGCTGATAAAGCAGTTCAAAGGTGTTACTCCAATCTAGATGAGCCTTTATCTTGGGTTCTAAAATGATTAATGAAAGAAGGGACATTAATACACAGGGTATGGGACTGATAACTACCATACCTTAAGATATCGTATTCAGGATATAGTCAATGTCGAGCAAGAAATTGATGGGAAATGGCCGCCTTAGGAGGCAAGTTATACTAGCTCTAATGGTAGGGGTCATAATGACTATCAAGAACATGACATGACAAGGGATTGCAAGAGCATTGATAGGAGTAGTAGTGATAAGGTGGCTAAAGCATTTACTGCTAAGGTGGATCAGAGATGTCACACTATCATGAGTAAGACATTATCCTAGTACTTCATCCATCTCTTTGAAGAAGGGAAATTGCGACCACTTCTTACTCACCTAGTGGATCAGTATTGTGCCTTTCATAAGCACACTGGGCATTTAATAGATAAATGTTGGACTTTAAAAAATTAAATCAAGGATCTTATTGTTAATAAGGGGGAAAATGGAAGCTCAAGTGGGAAAGGCAATAGTAATAGGGGCATTGATGGGGTTATAAAGGTTTTAACTACACAAACAACTTGAAATCATTACAGCATCATACATAAGTCATTATCTTGGTACCTTACTCATCTTAACAGGCAAGGGAAGTTGCAACTTTTACCACCCAAGCTTGCTGAGAGTTAAGGAAGGCCTATGTATAAGGCAAATTAGTACTGTGCTTACCATTAACACATAGGACATATGATTAATTACTGTCATGCTTTAAGAGAGGGCACCCAAGACTGGGTGATATTGAGTAGGTGTTGAATCTTGAGTAGAAAAGGAAAAAGTAGAGTGTGTGTTGCTTATGTTTGGCTTAAGACTTTTGAAAAAAATACTCGCCTTAAGATCCTCTTGATTCTAAAAGGGTTGGGAAGTTTGAGATGTTAAGGACCTTTAGAACTAGAATAAAAGTTATTTTTCTTTTTCTCTGATGTAGTACATGTTCGTTGATAGCTTTGAATTATGATCTATATTATTTGTATATTTTAGTGTGTTTAGGTTGATGTTTGCATATTAATTTAGTTAATTTTATGTTTAATTTCATAAGTCTCTGATTGGGCTTAATCCTATTTTGGTGTTTTGTAGGTGCTTAATTGAACGAAGAAGAAAAGACCTTGGTACAGGAGAGAATCACCTTAATCAAAGTCTTTAGAAAAAGAAAAAAGGTATGTTTTAGTCTATAAGCAAGTACCTCAGTGGAGGATGAATTCTCCTTTATAAAGGAGGATATGAAAAGATAGCATACAGAGAAGCTTAACTCGATGAAGGAGGATTTCCCCTTTATCGAGCTAAGGCAAAATTTGCTAGAGGTGAAAATAAACTTGGTGGAGGAGAATTTCTCCTTTACCAAGGCAATATCCTAACTACGATAAAACTCCAACTTTTCTAGATTAAGAACTTAAGTGGGAGTCGATTTCTTCACTCTATGGTCTTTAAGCAAGCAAAAACAATAGAAAAAAAGGTGGAGCAAATTTTCTTTTAGTGTTTAGACCTAGTTTTTAAGAGTGCAATCAACTTAGGGTGAAGTATGTTATTAAGTTGAACAATAAGTAGTTTTCTTCACTTTTGCTGAGGAAAACTTGAACCCTCATTCTTTTATTGTATTGACTTTGATTTGAGCTTAATTTTGAAGCAAGTATGTTATTTCTTACTTCTTGAGCTGATACATATCTTAAGTTATATTTATTTAATGCTTGATCTATTAAATAAATGGTTGATTATCAATTTCATCTATGACTTATGATTTGTATGTTCTTAGTTTAATTTACCTATGTTGATGTATGATTGTGTTCTAAAAACCAAGGTAGTAATGTGTTAGTCAAGAATTTAATTAAGATTAAGGACTCTGAATTAAGAATAGGCTGAAGTTAGGTTTCTCGAAATAGGTTCTAATAAAAGTTAAGGAATTTATAAACCGAATCAATATGCTAAGTATTAGATTGTTCATAATCTAAGGGTTTAATGCTTAAAAGGATATTCTAACATAGATATCTAAATTTAAATTTGTTTTCCATAATCACTTATGTTACTTTTAATTGAGTCATTGCAATAGAAGTTAAGGTGCATAGTTCCTTTAGCAGAAGTGTTTTAATATTGAATTTTATTATCTGTTGTATCTTGTTTTATTTTTAGTTTTGCAATAAATTATTTTAACTTCAATACTTTATTTGTTTAGTTGTTGCTTTTAACTTAATTAATTTTCACTCTAAGAGTTAGGAATTCTTTCACATATTGCTCACTATAAAATCTGGAATACACAATCTTTTGGATACAATATTTAAGGGTTTTAATCTTATTTTCCTACATTACTAGCTAATCTAATACACTTAATAGAAGCTTGTCAAGGTTTTAGCGCTGTTGCCAAGGATTGGCGTTTGTTTTAGATCTTAAAGTGAATTTTGTGTGTTATTCTTCTTCTCTTTCTATTCTTTATTCTTTTATGCATTTTATTTTTTTTATTCTTTGCATGTGTCAATAATGTATGGTAAAAGATGACCCAAATTTACCTATTGACCTTGATATTAAGTGGACATTGCCTAGACTAAGGCAACGACAAAAGAACAATATGAATTTGGAGGATGGACTATGTAATGACCCTCTCCTTAATGATCCACCACCTTATTTTGAGGGAAAGTTATTCAAAATCGAGCCTAAGGGAATGGGATGAGACCAAGAGCTATAAAGGATTATGCCACTCCTATATGGAATAAGGAGTAGAGGATTATTATGCTACCTCAAAACAATTGTTTTGAATTAAAACCTGCTACCATTACCTTGGTTTTGAAGAACCAGTTTTTAGGATAAAAAATTAAAGACCCAGCTCAACATTTGGACATTTTTCTAGAGATAAGCTATATAATGCAAATTCCAAATGTGTCAGTGGATGCTATGAGACTGAAATTATTTCCGTTCACTCTTATTGGTAAGGCAAGGGATTGATTACAAATGCTACCAAGCTAGTCCATAAGATCATGGGACCAAATGCAAGAGAAGTTCCTAGTCTAATTCTTCCCATTAACTAAAATAGCCACCATTAAAAATAACATTTATAATTTTCAATAGCTTTATGAGGAATTATTTTATAAGGTATGGGAGAGATTTAGGAGACTTTTAAAGAGTTTTCCATACCATGAAATTGCTATAAATCAACTAATGTCTACTTTTTATACAGGTGTGAATCAAACAACCAGGTATCTCTTAGATGTAGCTTTAGGTGGAAGTTTCATGAATAAGATACCGAAGGAAACTTTGTTACTCCTCAATGAGATGGCCACAAATGAAGCTCAATAGGCAAATATAAAGACCACACAAAGGAAGTGATGAGTGCATAGCATGGATGAAGTTACAATGCTTAGGGCTCAAATGGAGTTATTGAAGAAGAAGTTGAGTGTTTTGAAAGTACAAAATGTGTTAGCTTTGTCTCAAGCATATGATACATATGGGAGAACATAATTAAGACCTAAAAATAAGAATAGAGAGGGTATAGGTACAATAGTGGAGGATGCGAATGCTATAAATCCTTATAGCAACCCTTATAATCCTGGATGGAGAAATCACCCTAACTTTTCTTAGAGATAAGGGAATTATGCTTTCACCTCAAATTCTCAACCTAAAGCCCCTTTTTAACCATAATACAGTTGCTCACGTTAACACTCTGATAAGCATAAGCCCCAGCACATTACCTATCCACTTACCAAGCTCCACTTTACCAACCTTTAAGATTCCAACCAAAGCCTCAACCTTCTCAAGATAGGAAACCAAACTTAGAGAAAATGTTTGCTAACTTTATAACTATACAATCCACATTTATTGCAAGTCAGGATGTTAGATGAAAATCTAAAGATGTTTGGATTAGAAATCAGGATACCTCCATAAGAAACCTAGAAACTTAGGTTGGTTAACTTGTAAATTCTCTCTCTAATGGAACTCATGGTACATTCCTATCTAATATGGATCACAACCCTAAGGTAGAAGCAAAAGTAATTACTTTGAAAAGTGAAAAAGAGGTAAAGAAAAATGAAAAAGGTAAAAATTCTTCACAACCGGTGGAACTAACAATAGAGGTAAGTATATCTGAGCCTAATGTTAATACTAAAATGCCTACTATTTTTGAAAAAGGTAAAGTTAAGGAAAAATCTATTTCTAATGTTGATGAGTCTAAATTTCCTTATCCTTCTTTAGCTAGGAAAGAAAAACATGATGAACAATTAGCAAGATTTATTGATATGTTTAATAAATTGTATGTAAATTTACCTTTTGTTGAAACTTTATTACACATACCTAAGTTTGATAAGTTTTTGAAAGAGCTATATTTTAATAAGAAAAAGCTATAAGGTGTAGGTATAGTGCAATTATCTGAAAATTATAGTGCTATTTTGATGAACAAAATTTTTGAAAAATTAGAAGATCTAAGCAGCTTTACTTTGCCATGTGAATTAGAAGGGATTTTTGTTGGATATGTTTTGTGTGATTTGGATGAAAGTATAAATTTGATGCCTTATTCTATTTGTAGGAAATTGAATTTGGGAGACATCAAAGAAAGCCAAATGACACTATAATTAGCAGATAGGTCCATGAAAAGGCAAAAGGGCATAATTGAGAACTTGTTTGTGAAAGTTGGAAATTTTATCTTTTCAGTGGACTTGTGGTAATAGACATAGAAGAAGACATAAAAGTACCTTTGATATTAGAAAGACCAATTTTGAACAAGATGAAGGATTTAATAGATGTGCATGGGCAAATGGTGACCCTGAGATTTAATGAGGAGGAGATAGTGTTCAATGTCAACAAAATGATGAAACATCCTTCCTATGATTTTGAAAAAATCCATTTGTTTCATTGATGGTGTTCCAAAGTGTATAGATGAGAAGCAAGAAGAAATTCTATTGGAAGATGAGCTTCAAAGTTGTTTAATAGATCCAAAGAACAAGGAACAAGTAGGAGAGAAAGAGGAGGAGCTGTTGAGGGAGTTAGAGAAAGAGTATGATGAGGAAGACACAAAAGAGGAGGATTCGGTCCCTGCTAAGGAAGAAAATATTTTTGAACTCAAAACCCTTCATTTGTATTTAAAATATATTTTTTTAAAAGAAAATGCAAAATTGAAAATCATTTCTTCTTTTTTGATAGGTTTGGAGGAAGAAATGCTCATTGAGGTGTTGAAAAAGCATAAGGAGCCATTGGTTGAGAGATATTTAACCTTAAGGGAATCAACCCCAATTTTTATACACATCGGATTCCTATGGAAATCAATTTCAAATCGATGGTATATCCCCAAAGGCAACTAAACCCAGCAATACAAGAAGTTGTGAAAAATGAAGTGTTTAAGTTGCTTCATGCAATTATTATCTATTAATTTTTGATAGTAGTTAGGTTAGTCCAGTTCAATTTGTATCTAAAAAAGGGTTATGAATTTAGTGAGAAATGAGAAAAATGAACTCATTCCCACTTACATAGTGATGGAATCACTACAAGAAAAAAGGATTTCAAGGGCGGGAAATTTAGTCCTTAAAAGTGCCAATCCAGTCCCTAAAACCTAATAAGGATGGGAAAAATCGGTCACTATCCCGTCCTTATAGGCTCCGCCGCTAATGATAATTAAGGACGAGATATATCTACCGGTCCTTAAAACTTTTAGTGACCGGATAAGAAACTGGTTCCTAAATAGTATTAAGGACCGATTTTTCCATCCTTAATAATGTAAGTCACATGCTCTTTAGAGTTAATAAGGACCGGATATATGGTCCACAAAAATATATTAACGATTGTAAATGTTTAAGGACCAGTCTTAAACCTGATCGCGTAAAACTATTAGGGACCGGATAAAAACTAGTCCCAGTTAGTATTAAGGACCGGCTTTACCGTCCTTAATAATGTAAGTCACCTGATCATTACAATAAATATGGACCAAAAATTCGGTCCTTAAAAATGTAATAATCATAGGACCATATGATAGATTAAAGACCATAAAACTTTAATTAGAGACCATTCTTTTTACCCTATATTTTTAATTTAGTATCACAACTAGAGCATCCAAATTAAGATTGCTCAAAAGCATAGAAAATTAATAATATAATACATTCATAGATAATTTTTAATTGATACGCATATAGAATTATCATTCAAAAAATCAATGCATTGTTTATACAGCGCTTTTGAAAAAAAAATAATCTATAACAAAATAAGATAATGCTTCTCTATCTAGCCAAAAATCTAATATTCTTTCGAATCTTCATATTCAATTTCGTACTTCAATGTTTTGTCCATACTAAAAACTGTAAAATGTATAAGGAAACAAAAATGATTATGCCAGAAAATATATAAATCTACTATAAATAATTAATTAAATCTACAAATATTTTGAGAACAAACCTTAGAAAAAGTATATGTCCTTCAAGTGTAAATTTATACACTTTAAAAAGTCAGCATATGAACCTCACAAAGTTGAAAACTCCAAAATTTTCTCCCAAAATGTCATATTGTCAATTCAGATCAATTCACAACATACCCCACAAAGTAGAAATCTTACATGAAAAATTGAAATAAGATGTACCGGAACAAAAATAACTGTTGAAGTTTGCCATTTCCGCAATGCCTTTTTTCCAATATTGTAACACGAAATGGACCTTTTCATTTTTATTACAATGTTTTTTGGTTGTTTTTCTAGTTAGAAAATGGAACTTTCTTGCATTAACTTAAGGAATTACATGATGGGGAGATTTGCCCTACAAATTGAAGGATAATATGCAGAAGACTGACAAACCTCTGTAGTAGGATGTCGGACTGCAAGCTGAAAAGCTAGAAGCTCATGGAAAAGGCAGCCATAATATAATTGCCTGATTGGTGCAGTATTCCCTTCCAATACTTCCACTATTTTGGACAAAGCCTTAAGAATGGCCTCCTCTTCCGAAATGACAAAAGCTACTTCCAAATCTGAATAAACCTAGATGAGCATAAATTATATTAACAAGGAGAATCTATAACATAACAATATGCTAAATGAACTGAAATGAATTAAAATTTTGTGTCTGCTTTAGGTTGCCATATAAACACATACCTGGTTTTTTACAAGGCCACAAAGGATAGAAGCATGGGAAGGTAGACGGTTCCTGCAAGATATTTAAGGACTCCATTGGGACTTGGAAGACTCCATAGCTTAAAGTGATCAGATATGTCTAACAAGAGCCGAGATTCAATTTCTCTAGTGATATCTAAAAGCTAAGCAAAAGCAAAACTTGTCACAGCCTCAAATTAAGCCATCCTAGTAATCACCATCTGTGGTTTGAGCTTCTTTATGAGCTCTACCATTAAGTCAAATTATCTAGGCGCCTCAATGATTGTAATTACATCCTTGGAAGGATCATAATTCTTTGTACCCTACAGTAGGATCAATAGCTATAGTGGTTAGATTTGTAACAAGAAAGTCAACTTCTATAAGGCTTTTGTGCATGTAGCAGAAAACTACACTATTAGCTTTTTCAAACTTCTACTGACACCGATCCTTCTTCCACAAAATAAGTCCTTAAAGAGTTAATAGACAACAATAAAAATTATTATAGTATCCCTAAGAGAAGTGAATCTAGCAAGGGGCATTATAGAGACGAATTTATGAGTTTTTAAAAAAGTAAGATTTATAACTGACATTAGATATATGAAACAGCAAATTGTCCATGGCCATAAAAGAAAAAGCATGTTATAACTACAACATAGATAAGGCCCTGATAACATGATGAGGTGTGGAACATAATAGATTCCAGTTGTTTAGATCAAGCATTCTCGCCATGGGAGGTCCAGAGCGAATAAAACAACAATTATCACTCACTGTCCCCAAAAGGGAATAACTACACCAACGACCACAGTCGTATACTTGTCAACTTTTAACTTTCCAAAATCATCATAAGGAATCAACTTTGGATAATGATAGCTGCTAATGCCAATAATTTCACACCATACTAGTCAAAACTATTACTAGTGAAGGCATATCACAATTTTATTTATCTCATGAATTATCTCTTTAAAAATTATAGAAAGCCAATTATGCTACTAAGACGAGAGAAATCAGCAATGGTTAGGAAATAACTTGACAGTAGAACTTGAACTGAACGGGAAAAAAGAGTTGTCTCTAATGAATGCATTGAAATATCCTGCACTAAGCAGTAGGGACAGGACTGTGGATTCAATGAATCAATGAAAATTGATTTTTCTTTTCGACAATTAGTCACACATTAATTGGACAATGTTTATTTGCTATCTTAGCACTGCAAGCGAGCACATTTTAAGCTCTTAGCTTTCATAATTTAGAGGAACCATCAGCTCTAGTTTACTAAGGAGTTAATGAAGAATGATCCAACGAGATATAGAAAATATTCAAAGCAGATGTATTAAAACATATCTGCTTTCAGGTTTTAGCCTGTTAAAGTCATGCAAAAAAGCATTTAAGAGTTCAAGAGTGCAAGGCATATTTGCTAATTACACTCCTATCATTGAGATATCCTCTATCTCCATCTTTTCTAAGAATAATTAATTGAACTCTTCAGTAGCAAACATACAATATACTTCTAATCCTAACAATTAAGCAAACCGCAACACAAACTTCAATATTTATATAAAAATTGTACATTTGTTCATAAATATTGACAATAGTTATCAGAGCTATGGCATATCGACCATAAAACATAAAGCAAGCTAAAATAGAATAACAAATACAAAATAACTCAAGTGCTAAAGATGTTAACCACTATCGGGGTAAGTGTCGAGTCATATGTTCATCTATAATTGCAAGTCGAGGTGAGAATAATCGAAGAGCATTTTCAATTGCAACAGCCCTTGAAGGAAAGATGACAACATTCTTGTCGAAGAAAAAGATTAGTCAATAGCGCAGTTTATATAACAAAACCAAAGATTGGTTACTAAGCACCAGTTTTGCCTTACACAAAGCCAATTGAAAGCATCATAAGAGTGGAAGGCGTGACAGCTTCCCTCACGATAGCCCCCGCAAGCACCTTACTATGTAAATAACTACTGCAAGATTTCTAACAAGCGTATCTTTGTAGATATATTTTCCTAGGAAATTATCTTTGGTAGAAACCATGATTTTGGCAGTTGTTCCACCTGTTACAAGATTGAGAGTGTATCAAAGATGTTACTGGCAACAAAGAACAAGTGTCTAACCATGTAAAAAACAATATAAATTCAATTGTAACAAAGTAAAAATTACTAGCAGATTGGAAATTGTATGGAACTGAAGAACTCCTTACTCAATTCACCAATTTAAATTAACAGAATCAACTACAGACCTCAAATACTTGAATGAAAGCACAAGATGCACTAGAAAAGTGACATAACTGCCCATTTAAAGTCAACTAATTTGAATTCTTACTGCAACTGCCCATTTATATGTATAACTTAAAGATGATTATGCAAAAGAATTCTTATCGCAACTGCTTATTCCAACATATAGCCATATGTCATCACCTGGGCACAAACAAAAAGCACTTAGTGATAGCTATGCAATACTACTAAGATTGTTGCAAGATTAACAGTAAAATTTGGGTATATTCCTATGCCAACATTCATAAGTATAGGTTCAATCATAGCATGTGTGAAATTGAGGCCAAATAAATAGTATTGGTTATGAATCATTTATGATTCCATGAAATCTATTAACTCTTTGTCAGGTTAAGGCCCACACCCATGTACCGAGCACATTAGAGCTCAAAAACTTAAAAAATTTCAATTCAATCACAAAAAATAGACCCAAGTGCTGTTAATTAACCAGATAGAAATATGTCATATCCCAAGGCTCTGTATTTTAGTAACCCCACAAATATGTAATATATAATAAGTTACACTTGTTTTGGATTAACATGATTTTTTTATTTTTTCAATGTTAAGAATTCCACCAAATAATAGAAACCAAATCTTGATTTGCACAAGAAAGAAATAAAAAAATAAATGAAAACAAAGAGTATAAAATAGGATTTCATTTCTAAATTTACAATCACAAATAACCCATGACATACAAAGAATCTTATAACTAATACCAAGCGTATTTGAAGTAGCTTTCCTAGTTTCACCATCTTGTTCAACTTGTAAATCTTGCAACAATCTACAAAGATTTTAATTGTCCACTGATCTGCAGGCCAAAACAAAACATAGATATAAATAGCAGATGAGAGAGAGAAAGAGAGAGCGACGAAAAAAAAGAAAAAGAAGATAGATAAGGGATACAAAAAGCATTCCCCATTGGCACCTGCCGCTAATTAGAATCAAACAAAAAAAACTCATAAAGCATCAAATTTATTTACCGAGTAGACCGATACCCATTCCTGTTCCAACAAATAATCTTCCTAGAAGCATACCCCATAGATGCTTTTTTGAGGCACTACAACATCAACTTTTAGTGGCTCCATAATCACAGAACTAATACATATATAAAATTGAATAGAGATACATATAGGAGTATTTAATAAACAACCTTTTCCATCACAATTAATTGGCTTCCTGATGAATTTGTACATTAGGTGCTTCATCCAAGAAGCAGAAATCAAGCTTTGTAATGAGGAAGTCAAATGGGCCATGGTTAGATGCGTAGATATACACAGCTATCTCATAGTCCAATCATGAGCAACAAGGAAAGCTTTGTGCATACACACACTAAAATATAGGTGTAAGAATAGAGAATTCCTATAATTACTATAGAACATGATAAAAACAACCATCCCTAGCAAAAATAAAGTAACAGACCAAAGAAGAGAACTAGTAACTTAAAGAGAACCAAAACATAGAAAAAACCAAAAAACCTATAAAAACAGAGTGGTAGGAAAAATAATACAAACGGTGGCCAAAGAAAAATTCCCATCATCAGATACACAAAGCAATCCTTGGGTAGAAGAAACCAATTTGCAGCAGGAAACAATTAAACAATGGCGCCCTTATGTAGCAGAAAAACCACCATAAATAGAGCCCCTTATCAAAAACACCAAGAGAAAAACCCAGGAAACAAAGCTAAAATCATGAAGATTAAGGGACCAACCAATAACCATTTGCTAAATAAGCTCCTAATCCAACAAAAAGAAACGTACCAGAAATCTGAGGTTGACTACTAGAACCATAAGCTAAATTGCTCGATACACAGAAGTGAGAACGATTATGCAGAAAAGGTTTACAGAGTCTCCAAAACACAAAAGCAAGGCTAGAAGAACAAGGAAATACAAGGAGAAAAATGAACCTATGTTTTATGACTAATTAAAAATAAGAAAATGAAATTCAAACCTCAAACCTTACACAAAATGCTTGCTTTCACTCTGATTTGTGTATAATTGGAATCAAGACCCCTAATATGGTCGTTCTTTTCTAGCGAGGAATGTCTTCACAGCAGCTGTCGATGGTAGAGCACATCATCTCGAGGCTGTCTATGGGGGAGCAAGTTGCATTGGAGGTGTCGAGAGTGAAGTAAGGAAGAAGTGTCTGTCGATGCAATGCCGGTATGGAGTCTCAATCAAGTGAAACCCATCTGTTAGGGCAGAGAAAGTTTTATTAGAAAAAGAAAACAAAAAACAAAGCAAATGAGCAAATGGGTTTCGTGAGAGAAGAGATGGTTTTTTCTTTTGACTTTTTAGGAGTGCGCGAGTTTGCCCCGCCCAAATTTTGTTATTTTAAGGACCAGAAATTAATAATTTTAGGACCGATTTCTATGCCATCACAAATAATATGGACTGAATTAAAAATTAAAGACCATATAAAAAATTGGTCCTTATTGGTATATTTTTAAAGACCAGAAAACTGACCGGTCCATAAATTGTGGTCTTTAATAAACCTTTTTCTTGTAGTGAATGGAGAGTGCACATAGACTACAGAAGATTAAACAATACCACTAGAAAGGATTATTTTCCTTTACCCTTTATTGACCAAATATTAGAAGGGTTGGTAGGGCATAGATTTTAATATTTTTAGGATGGGTATTTGGGGTACATGTAAATGCCAATCATCTCAAAAGACCAAGAAAAAACCACATTTACATGCCCCTATAGCACTTTTGCATATAGGTGAATGCCTTTGGGTCTTTGCAATGCCCCTGCCTCATTTCAAATGTACATGATGACCATTTTTCATGATTTCATTGAAGAATTCTTGAAGATTTTCATGGATGACTTTACATTAAATGATTGTGATTTTGAGAGTTTTTTTTTATCTAACCTTACTTTTGTTTTACAAATTTGTGAAGAAACTAACCTTATCCTCAATTAGTAATAATGGAATTTCATGGTGAAGGAAGGTATAGTTCTAGGGCATAAATTATTTAAGAGAGGAATTAAAGTTTATAAGGTAAAAGTATATATTATTGATAAATTACCTCCCCTTACAAGTTTCACAGGAATTAGAAGTTTTCTTGGTAATACCAACTTTTATAGCTGATTCATTATGAATTTTTCTAAAAATAGCTACATCGCTTTTAAGTTTATTGCACAAAGATGTTGCATTAAACTTTGATGATAGGTGTTTGTGTAGCACCCTTATCCTATAATATATACATATCACTTTATCTATCTCATTACACATGTTTTACTGTGCAATAAAAACATATACCAACTATATAGAGAACTTATATTCGTACTTAATCCATAAGAGTGCTATACTATTAATACTTTACAATATACATTAGAGTCTCTTTACAAAATATAACTGATTAACATATTTACATACAATATTTCCAATATCAAAAAAAATGCTTCATTATATACAAAGATTCCAAAATAAAAGTCTACACCAGTCTCTCTCGTTGACTTTAGTTGGCCATCCTGCTGCAGATATCACCCTAACAACCCACACGGATGAAACACCCGTGCTAAGCTATAAAGCTTAGTGGGAAACTAAAATCATGATAAATAACCACTCACAGTGATCATCAACAAGCACATATCATGCCTCAATTATAACAAAGCTTTGTTTCAAGAAATGAATAAAAATCCACCAGTTAAATCATATTACCAAAATCATTAAGTTCAACAATAAAAATTACATTGATACTTTGATCACCATATATAATCATGTAAGCTTCAATGTCCTATGGCTTTAAATTCAACTAATTATCATGTGATTAGTTTTTAAATTGATACTAAACCATAAAAGCATAACTATCTATTATCTTTTCATCTATTCTTGTATGTCTTTGATATATACACATTAGAATTAAATAGTAAATCAACACTTCCAAATACCACAAGATCTTTATATTACTACAAGCTTACTTTATATTGCATAAGTTACAAAAACAAGCCTATCAATTAAGCATAACAATTATACATCATTGCCAAACTATTCTTACATACCAAGGTTATCGGTCTTCGATTTGCATACATCACACTGCAAATAACAAACACACATTCATTAAATGTGTACATACAAACAATGTGAACACATAATTATAATCATAAGAAAAATATTTCAAAAACAATGGTTGTTACTATCTAACTCTTATAATCTTTAATATGCAATATGCTTATGCAATTAAAAAGTTGTTGCATCCATTAGATATTATAATACTCTTTAGCCTAATAAAAGTTCCTTCATAAATCATGTATTGGCATACATATAGAAATAAGGTTTATGATCACAAAGGACATATATATATCATCAATTTAATCAAAGTATTAATATAATGCAAATTCATCATTTAACAATTAGCATGTATTTTTGATACTAGTAGTATTGCTTACATATATTTACTATTGGGCATTCTTATAGATGCGGGTTTTGTATGAAATAAAAGGAATTTTATATGTAGAATAGTATGAAGTCAATTAAGAACTTTCATGCCTTATTAAAATTTTCTTAACCTTTGATAATAATGCCTGCACTATTCTAAAGAGGTTGATATTGGGTTATACGGTAGCACCTGAAGGTACAAAATTGTTGATTATAATGGTGGCACCCGAATGTACAAATAAGATACCTGGAGGTATTAAGCGGTGATCCCTTGTAGGGATAGAACTGTATGATAAATCGGTAGACCCAAATGGGGTCAAACAAATAAAATGGACCGGTAAAGTGGACCCAAGCAAGGTCGGCTAGAAACCCTATCGGGGTTGTTCAAATCAACTCTAACTTTTAAACCTAATAGGATCACTGTAACTTTTAATTTCAAGTGGACCTAAACAAGTCAAAATTGTTCAAAAGTAGCTGCAAGGTACCCTTATAGGCATGCCTATCTATCCACATCCTAGACTCAATGCAGGCAATTAAATCCCTTTGATTTATCTTTCTAATCACATACATATATTTATGTATATATATATATGTACAACTATGTGCGAAGTTTCATATACATGTTCATGTATAGACTTTATGTGAACATGATATCACAAACATGTACGAGCATAAATAAGCTGTACTCTTGATCAATTCAAATGCATGTAGTTCATTCACATGTACGTGATAACGATACTTATCATCATGCTATCTTAAATTCCAATATTCACTTATTATATACATACATACCAATATTTCCCATTACTTCAAGATATACAGTAAAGTTTAGAATCATATATATTGAGTATGCATATCTCTTTACACATTTTTCTATCATACTCATATATCACATTCATAGGAATCATAGTTATATGGAGATAAATGTACACATGTAAGTTATCATTATATAATTGTGTATTTATACAATTCACTATGAATACATGCTTTATATCATTACTCTTAAACATATTTCACAAGACAAGCACAGTCAATCAGCATAATATAACCAAGTAAAATTAATCATCCATATTTACATTTCAAGGTTGATGTCTATTGCTATAGTGTATTAGTAAATCAAATAAATCGATATTAATTAGCTATATTCCTAAGCATATAATTGTTTGGGCATATATATATATATATATATACACTGTTTAATTTCAGCATCTTAATTATGTTCATTCGTGATGGTATCAGCATTTATAGTTCCAATGTTTCAAACATGCATATACATGCACATTCAATTTGAGGTAATATAAATTATATGCATCAATATGAACAATTATGTATGTTCATATATATAACTTCCAACATTCATGTATGTATATTTATATATGTAGTCTTGTTTTCTTCTTCAATTATTGAACTCTATATACATTTTATGGCATCAAAATTCATTTATAATACTTTAACATTTCATTATCAATTTCATAGTTGAATAATTGTATAAAAATATATACTATCATTTGATTAAATATATATATAAGCATAATTTCAAATAACCATCCATGTACATGTTTTTGAACATACATGTATATACATAACATTTCAATCAAATATTTTTCATGCTATTTGTAAACCAATGTATTTTCATGTATACATAGATTTAACATAACAACATTTAAAACTAAATATTGAAAATTCTGCCTTTAGAATTCTGCACAGTGGCAGAGTTTCAAATACAAATTATATGCCATTTTTGACCTGGAAAATGTCATTTTTAGCAAAATTTTCCTTCTACAAACATGATCCCCTATGTTTCCCATTTTTATAACATCAAAAATAATTTCAATAGCACTTCCAGAACTCAAGATATTTACACTATAATAAATATTATTCCTATTGATAGTGCTGTGTATAGGTTTGAAATTAAGCTAAAGTTATACAGGCTTAAGGATAGATTTAGGCTTTTCTTTCTTCATAACAATCATAGGCTTAGAAGTCTAGTTTTCATAGAACCAAACCTAATATCATTTTGGTCACTATACGAAGAGATATATTATTTTTTCCACAATCTGCTCCAGAATCGAGAATAACAGCTCACTACAATTTCAATAAATCATAATAATTATTTAGAGGACGATTTATGGCTAGGTTTCTTTTAAAAAGTTGTTTATATTTCTATCAAGTTTACATAGAATCAAACCACACTCAATTATGACTTAAATACAAGGAGTTATGGTTAAAACATTGGTAACTGTTTAAAACTGCCTATACACTCAAATAGTTCACTTGTACGAATTTTTTGAGTTCCTTAACAACAGAATCAAGCCATAACTCCTTCAAATGAATTGTATATAATTGAATATTGTTTAGCCAAATTTTTGAATCACCTCAATCTAAGGTCTACAACTCTAGATATGGACAAAACAAACAGCCTAGTTCACAAAAACCACACCCAGTTTTTCCTCAACATTCAAAAACATGAGTTTTTTCCTATTTAAATCTCTCATTAACCCTAAACAAACTAATAAATTACCACTAAAATTAATTAATCCAAGCATAAACATTTATATCTGCACACATGCATGAAGAATAAGTTTCCAAACCTGAAATTTACTCCTTCCTCTACAAATATCTTCTCTTTATTCTTCTTCTTTGAAATTATGATTTAAAAATCCTTTGATCACTCACATGCAATTGATTTTTCCTTGTAGATCATTTAAGAGAGATAAATAAGAAGCTTATGAGAGAGAAGATGCCGCCCTAAGCCCACTCCTACCTTTTCTCTCTCTTAAATGTGATCTTCCACTATATAAAGATGAAGAGAAAAGTTCCCTTGGAGTCCCTCAACAATTTGCATGTAATGAAACTACCCTCTTCTAAATAATTTGTTAAAACATTAACCCCACTTCCTTGCTTCCTTTGACATTGGCCTTTAGATTATTAATCTATTTTAATTGGACCCCAAATACATATTATATTATTACATTTGACCCTATATTTTTTTAATTATATCAAAATTGATCCTTCAAATAAAATTTTATTTCAATTCCACTCATAAATAAATAACTAATTTATCCTTCAATTCAATAACTTATAATTTCATCTTAATTGACCACTTATCTTTATTTTCTTTTCAATAATGCACTACTATACAAAATTTTTAAATAACTATCTACTCCTCTATTACTTAGACTATCAATCCCTTAGGTCTTAACTTATGATAATTCACCAAATTTAGCTTGATAATACTTTAATAACATATTAATGCCCTTGAATTCTTTTAGGGCCTATTTTGGGTCCTTACAGTTTGCAGGCTTTTAATTTATTTAAACAAGAGTTAATCACAACACAAGTTATAGCATCACCAAATTGGAGTTTACCATTTGAAATTATGTGTGATGCTAGCTACTATGCAATGGAAGCGATTTTGGGCCAACGAAAAGAGAGAGTTTTTCATACAATCTACTATGCAAGTCACACACTCATTGGTGCACAAGTAGATTACACCACCATTGAAAAGGAGTTATTGGCAATAGTATTCTCATTTAAAAAATTTAGTCCATATCTCATTGGTATCAAAGTCATAGTGTGGTCGGATCATATAGCTCTTAGGCATCTTTTTGATAAGAAGGATTCCAAACCGAGGATAATATGATGGGTTTTCCTACTACAAGAATTTGATGTAAATATTAAGGACAAGAAGGGAGCATAAAATTTTATAGTTGATCATTTATCTAGATTGGATCATGCTTATGTGGAAAAAGGAAAAATTTTTTATTTATTATCTATTGAACATATTTGTGTTGTCTATTCTTATGAAATTTTGACCCCTTGATTTGCTGATATTGTTAATTTCTTGCAGAAGGTTACCTTTCAAAGGACTTTACTTGGCAATAAAAGAAGAAGTTAAAGGCGGACGTAAGGCATTACTTATGGGATGACCCATTTTTATTCAAGCTATGTCTTGATCAAGTACTTTAGAGATGCATTTAGAAGGAGGATCAAGTAGATGTAACGACATTGTGTTATAGAAAAGAGGTCAGAGGTCACTATAGACCAAATCATAGTGGCAAAAATTCTATAGTCAGGTTTCTTTTAACCTTTTCTTTTTGTTGATGATAAGTCTTTTTTAGCTTCATGTGATAGGTGTCAACATGTAAAAAATATATCAAAACAGGATGAGTTGCCCATGAATAATGTCTTAAAAGTAGAAATTTATGTTATTTGGGGAATTAACATTATGGAGTTATTTTTGAACTCATTCGGGTTCGAGTACATCCTAGTTGCTGTAGATTATATGAGTAAGTGGGCAGAAGTGTTGGTTGCTAGGATGTACGATGGTCGAGTAATGTTTGGATTCCCTAAAAGGAATATTTTTACTAGGTTCAGGGCACCAAGGGCTATTATTAGTGATGGGACAAACTTTTTGTCAACCATCAATTAGAATCCTTGCTTAAAAATTTGATGTTAGACATAGGATTACAACCCCTTATCACCCCCAATTGAATACGCAAGTTGAAGTATCATATAGGGAGTTAAAAATAATCTAAGAGAAAACTGTTAATAATGTATGAAAGGATTGGACTCAACAGTTAGATGAGGTTATTTGGGCATGTAAAATTATATTTAATACTCCTATAGGCATGCCTTCATTTAGGTTAGTTTTTAGGAAAGCTTGTCATTTGTCGATTGAACTAGAGCATAAGGGATATTAAGCTATAAGGTTGCTGAATTTTATTTTAAAATGTATAGTTGCAAAGAGATGTTTGTAGCTCAATAAACTTGAGGAGTTTTGACAATGGTCATATAATAATGTTGCCTTATACAAGGAGCAAACAAAGTATTGGCATGACAAAAAGTTAACTCGAAAATAATGTGCTCCTAGGATGTTAATTCTATTCTAAAATAGTCATTTGAGGTTGTTCCTAGGTAAGCTAAAGTCTTAATAGTTTAGGCCATATCAAGTGGTTTCAAGCAATGAATTCGGAGTAGTCACCATTAAAAATCCAAAGGTTGCTCTTGAATACTGAGGAATTTTAGGATACTACAACCTTCCTTGTTACCCTTCGAAGCTTATAAACAACTCAAATAATTTAGAGTGTGATTTAGGCAATTTTTCTTATTTAGCCATATTGAGACTGTTTACCAACCCTTTTTCTATATTTTCCCTTATTTAGCCCTCTTAAGCTTTATAAGGCATGCTTAATGCGTGCCATAATTATTTTTCTTGTTACAAACATCTATATATCCTATAGCTTAAAATTCTTTATCTTCCCTTCTAAAAATTGACCACTCTAGGATTGGGAATGATTATTTTTTATGGGTACTCAAGAGATTGTAGCTTTTAAAGGGATTTTGATTGAGATGATTTTTAAAGGATGTTTTCAAAGTTAGAAATGTAATAGAAATTATGAACTTGTGAATATCCTCTTATTTAGTAATTCTAAAAAAGGAAGCTAGCAAAAGTTTGTTATTTCTTTTTGAAAAATAAAAGAAAGAAAGAAAAAGAAAAAAAGAAAGAAAATTTAAATAAATTAGCTAGCAATCTCTAGCAAATTTTTAAGTGTGGGGAATTTGCAATAAGAGAGAGAAAAAGGTTATGAACTCCTAATTTTGGTTGAGTTTGTGGAAAATAAGAGGAAATCTTAAGTAGCCTTTTTCTTTAATGCTTTAAATTTTTGAACTCCTATGTAATTTAGAGTTGATAAGTTAGGTAGCATTTGTTGTAACACCCTTAACCTATTCTTAGCTTTATCACTATTTCCCATGCAATTAAACATTCTTTTCAACACGATTATGCCATAACAATATCATACAAAGATCTTAATATAAAACTTAATCCAATATAATTACTATACTATTAAAAACTTTATTATATACATGAAGAGTCTTTTTACATAGTATAAAATACAAATGTTAGGCCTTTCTTCATACACAACTTCCAATGCCAAATAAAACTTTTAAGCAAAAGAACCCAAATAAAAGTCTATAGTTTCAGTCTCTATCTCTCTAACTTATGTTGGTTGTCCTGTTGTAAATATTATGCCTAAAAAGGAAATACTTTCTTGCAACCTACACGGATAAAACACCAATGCTAAGCTATAAAGCTTAGCGGGAATCATAAAATATACAGATGACTTCTTTAAAAATTCGTCAAAATGTGCTTACACAAAACATATCCTTGAACATAAAAATCCAATCATTTGATATAATAATTTCCATATCATAACATTTTGAAATTATTTACACTCTCAAATTATTCTTTTGTTCAATGGCAAACACTTGTAAAAGTTCCTCTTAATTATCACTTAATAAATATTTACATACCTCAATTTTAATTCTTGAGTTTTTTTTATTTCAAACTCGACTAATCACTTTGTATTACTTAACTTTCTTAAAAGCATGATAATATCAACCTATGTCCATAATAGTTATTTTAAAATCATGGAACTTTAAGTTAATAAAGTTGAATCCCAATGTATAGACAAATAATAATAATTTCCAAGAAACATAATCACATACAAATACATCTCATATACCTAATTCATGTATTATATCAATAAATTCTTGTTATCGTTATCATACCATTCTCTTACATAATTAGATACAATTCCATTTTACTATTATATTTGCATGCTTATATATTCCTATCTTGTGTATGTATTACATACCCATGCTTATGAGATCATAACCCACTAATATTTAAAAGTAAGAAGTCACACATATTTCTTATATTATTGCACAATTTTAAATAAGGAATATATATTAGCCCATATCATAGTTGAAAAGCATTACTATACACATACCAATACCTTTATCTTGTATTCCTAAGTGTAGGAAAAACCATGAAATTACATCCAAGATTTCATCACTTTCATATATAAGAGTCACATGAGTCATTTAATAACCTCAAGCAAATAACATATAACTATAAAGAATATACTTTCACCAATATAATTATTAACTAGACATTATTAATGCACAAGTTCTTTATGCATCTGTCTTGTTATTCTAATATGTATATGTAATACTATAAGTAGTAAATATGCATATATAAAATTTAACCTCTTTTAGTATCACACTTTCTATATGCAATAAATAGATTTTATTTGAGAATCATATGAAGATCAACATAAGAACTTTCATACTTCTTTAACCTTTTATCATAATATGTTTTTCTTTTACTTGGAAATAAGGCATGTACTTTTCTAAAAAAGTGGATAACGGATTTATACGGTGGCACCTAATGGTGTAAAACTGTCTGATCGATCAAAATGACCCAAATAGGATCGGCTACAACCCAAACGGAGTTGAAAATGATCCAAATGGGACCATGTCTATTTAGTCACCTAAATGGGGTGGACTATAACCAAAATAGGGTTGAAAACTATCGTAGCTGCAAGGTACCCTTATAGGCATGTCTATCTATCCACATCTTAGACACAACATAGGCAATTAAATCCCTTTACTATATCTCTCTTTACATTACTTTAACTATATTCAAACATATACATATACGTACATGTATACTCATTTATAACTATGTAAAGGGTAATCATATACCTATTCATGTATAACTTTTCTTTAAATATGTGATCATGCACATTATTGAGTATTGCTATTCTCTACTTGAAATCAGTTCAAGGCATGTAATCTCTTTACAATCATATATATATATATATACACACACACACACGCACACACACACACATAGGTGTATACATCTATTTAAAACTATTAGCATGATACTACATACATGCTTTAGTATAGATATGTTGTATTTGTAATCCATAAAAGGCATGTAAAATCATCATATACATATGAAAGTGATACTTATCATCATTATATTCTAAGCTTCTTTATGCTAAATAATGTATTTGTGTATGTCTATAACATATTTTCTTTAAAATGTACTTTATAATTAGGTTCACATAATAGCATGTTTATATCTTCATGTTTACACACACAAATACATTACTAACATCTTTATACGATATATTTATCATCACTATATTTATATGGAAACAACATGTATATACATTATTATTTCATAAATGCACATCTATACCATCCACTATGTAACAATACTATATGGCTTATATTTACAACACATCATCATTTAGTAAGCTTAGATTGGTGTTGAACATATAAGAAAAAATTATTATATTCAATAACGATCATTTAATTATACACATCATACCTTTTTTCTAAGGTTACCACTTAATCCTTATGTGTTCATATTTTGTTCATGTTTATACACACACACACACACACACAATCTTAAATAAACACATGAATATGAAAATATGTGTAAGTACATAGCACTATAACTATAGGTTCTCTTATGATAACATAAAAGTATAAACAAAAAATCATAACTATACTATTTCCCATAAGTAATATTCATTGTGATTGTTCAAGTACTAAATATATATCTACAAGTTTCTTTAAATTCATAATTAGTTTTAAATTAAAGTGTTTCCATTTCTCTATATACTTGTACCATATTGTAAATCAAATCTTTATTGTTAAAATTAGTCTACATATCTATAGTTTCTCTTTTAAAGCCTATTAGAATCATAAATATATCTAATTATATGCCCTTTTTTAAATAAACATGTTAATTGTGTGATATCACACATCGGTTGGAGAGGAGAACAAAGTATGCCTCATAAGAGTATGGATACCTCTCCCTTATAGATGCATTTTCGGTGAGTTAGTTGCCCAAAAGCAAAAACATACGAGTATGAGAGACAATGTGGGTTGTTATAGATGGTATCAAAGATAAATGTCGGATTGACATGCCAGCGAGGATCATGGGTCCCTTAAAGGGGGTGGATTGTGATATCCCACATATGTTGGGAAGAGAATGAAGCATGCCATATAAGGATATGGATACCTCTCCCTCGTAGATGCTTTTTGGGTGAGTTGGTTCCCAAAAGCAAAACCGTACAGGTGTGAGAGCCGATGTGAGTTGCTTCCACCGAGGGTGCACCCAAATTAGACAATATCTATAATCAGGCGATCTGGGCTGCATTAGTTAGAGAGGAGAATGAAGCATGCCTTATAAGGGTGTGGATAGCTCCCTTTTAGACACATTTTAGGTGAGTTGGTTCCCCAAAAGCAAAATCATGTAGGTGTGAGAGCAGGTGTGATTAGTTCTACCAAGGGTCCATCCAAAGTGGATAATATATATAAGCAAGCGATCTGGGCAGTTACAAATTGAGTTCTTAAATAATTTACCAAAGTAATTTAAGTACTCTTTTAAGTAATTATATGATATGTCATTTCAAAATTCCATGGACAGATTCTAGTAACCAGCTTGCACACTAAATTAGATGAAATAAAGGACCATTTTAAGAGAAATGATCTTTTATAAACTTATTCCTTTATATTCCTAATTTCTAGAACAATAAAAATGGAATCAATATCATTACTACATTTTAAGATATTACAAAAATGCTGAGGATTGTTCATTGAAATAGTACTACAAATAGTTCCGGATTCAAGTCACATTTTTACATATTTAAAAGTAGAAATAAACTATACTTTCTTCATAGAACTTGTAGACATATAAGTCGAGTTTAACTAAAAATTGTACTCATAGCATTTTGACCCCTATAACAAGGGACACCCAAATTACTATAATCTGTTCATGTTCTCTAGATGGCACTTTATTGTACCCAATTCAATTTTTATCACAACTTAGAAATTTCATAGAATAACATAGGTAAAGAATTTAAACAACATTCCTTCACCAAAATTTTGCTCCTATGAATCTATTTTAACTAGAATTTTCTCTCAAAGGATTTTGACTTCTCTACAAAAATTTATAGCAAAAATATAGGAATATGGTCCTAACAACTGGGTAGCAGCTCAAAACAAACTTCAAGTTAATTTTAAGGACAATTAGAGGCAGAATCAAACTCCAGTTGCTTTTACAAAATTAAATTTTCATGTCTTAATTTTAATTACCAACTATAATTATCCAAATTAGAGTTATAAAACTCGAGATATGCTTAAAATATAAAAATTGATTTCTAACAAACCAAACCAAATTTCTACTTCTTAAATCATCAGAAAATCAAAACATGCAAGGTATAATCCTTTAGATTTTTACCTTAATACTATATTATCAACTCAAAATACATTCCATTACACATTTTATATAATTAAATACACAAGCAAGATGAGTAAAAATTCATAACCCTTAATGGAACACCAAAACTTCCCTCAAGACTTCTTCGTCTTGACTTCTTCTTTTTCCTCTTTCCTTGCTATGGCATTTCTTGAAGATTCCTTATCACAAACCGTCACATGAAACTTCCAGCAACTTAAGAGTGTTCCAAATAGTTAGGAGACCAAATTCTTCATAAGAAAAAAGAGAAAAGAGAGATGTTGATGGATTTTATAAGAGAGAGAGAAAAGAAATTATAATTTTTAGTAAGAGATGAAAGAGAGAATGAAATTTGTATTTCTTTCTCTTTTTTTCTTGCCAAATTCATTTTTCTCATCTCAAGAAACAAGAAAATATTCTCTCTCCAACATGTAAAGGTTCTAACACTTAAATAGAAGGGCAAAATATCCTTATGCTCCCTTATCTATTTGTATGTTAGAAATGTGTCCCACTTGTTTCTTTCTTTCCATTTTAACCCTATGATTACTTTCTTTTCTTTAATTGCACCCAATATCCCTTTATTTTATTAATTTAACCCACTAATATATAATTATATCACAATTGACCTCTTAACTATAATTTATTTTCAATTGCACCCCTACATACCAAAATTTTAATTGACTTCTCTAACCCTCTACCATATTAGACCATTAATCCATAAGTTCTTAACTTATAATAATTTCTCTAATTAAGCTTGATTAGATATTGATAACATGATAATGCCTTTAAATTCTACTAAGGCCTATTTTGGGTCCGTACATTAGTGTGTCTGGAAGTTGGTGTTATCAAGTGTAGGGTGGTTATTCTTATCTTTGTTTACATTTATCCATTCTTTGATTAGCCTTTTCCATGACCACATTACAACCTTAATGTAGTCCTAATGATTATATCTTGGTTTCGAGTTATTTAACGGAGATGACCTTCAGGTTTCGATACTAAAATAGAGGCTTATGGTATTTCTAGAGTTTTAAGTATGAAATTGCTTGTACATTTAGGTGTAAATTAATTATAAAGCTCGACTATAAGATTTCATTGGTGTTTTAATTTTGAAGATTTAAAATATTTTAGTTTGGCACACACACATAGAAACTGGCTCATATTTTCTTAATTGAATTTGAACTAGTTGAAATTTCATTAAATGCTTCTATTAATTATTAAGCATGATTTTGAAGTGCATGATTCTTGGTTGAAGTTTGATGACTTTGAGAAGTTAGTTTGTTTAGTTTTGTAAAAGGGTGAGAAAGGACTAAGTGTGGGGTATTTGATAGTTTTGAATTATGATATATATTATTAGTGTATTTTAGTGTGTTTAGGTTGATGTGTTAGTATTAATTTCATTAATTTTTTGTTTAATTTCATAAATCTCTAATTTATGTGGGATTAATCCCATTTTTGTGTTTTATAGGTGTTTAATATAAGGAAGTGTTAGTCGTTATGTCCTAAGCCATATGTTTGGTTCTTTATGTAATGTCACATTTCATTTTATAAAATTGGATTTTCTTCATGTTATTTATTTTGGCATGTTAGAATATAATAATATTTGTAAATAACAATTTAATATTATTTTGACTATCCCTAGTTATTTATCATTAAAGGAATAATGATAAATAAAACTAATACGAGTTTGATTGATAATTATGGGATAATTATATATGGTGATATAAATCAAACTTGTAGGTACTTGTTAGAGAATAGAGTACTTGATTGACCCGTTATGAGATACTACATGGGTTAATGTCATTGGTAATCTCATAATAGTTATGTTATTGATCCTTAGACCTGAGATTATCATAGTATCCTGCATGAGGAACATTATGTTTTGACATAACTAAACATTATCTTTAATCGGATAATAATAAAGGTTATGATTGGATATGATAAGAATCATGTAAAGAATAATGAATAATCAAGATGGAATTTGTCCCTCTATTATGAGAGAGATATCTATTGGGCCCCTCGATAAGTAGGACTGAGAAATGCATGGTTGTGCTCAAATGAATCGATGATGAGTTCAATGTCATTTGATATTATTAGTCTACTTAGTGATAGAGAAATTATATGTTTTGGACTATATAAGTTTGACATGGACCATGACTTATGTTCAAACAAGATATCGTATGACAAAAGGATTATAACATGTTCTATTAGGTTAAAATTGAATTATTGATATTCATATTATTTGGATAGTCATAATGTCTTGCTAGAGACTACTTATGACTTGTGGGTCCGTGATGGGATTAGGGCTTATTGCCAACAAAATATAAACCTATTGGGTCGCACAGATAGAATGTGATGAATGGACTAAGGGTTAATTCAGGCATTTCGAATTTTATTTTATGATAAATTAAAATTCAAAATAAATAATGAAATAAATAAATATTAATTAGGATTAATATTATATTTTATTTTAATAAAGTATTTCTTATTTTAATAAGAAATATTTAAGCTCGAAACTATCTCTTTCTCTTTCTTAATTAGGGTTAGGCTACCTATTTATATATATGATATGTAAGGTTTGTAACCTTAATAAACACACTAAAAAGTGAGGCGTCACTTTTGAAAGAAAAGAAAAGAGAGAAAAAACATTTTCTCTAACCCTAACCGCCATAGAAGGGAGCTAGTACCCCAAGCAAATCCGTTCGACGCGTTCGAGTGTGGATACCAGTAGAGGGTGTTCATTTCTCATGAGGCAACACTTATAAGACATTTTTTTATTAAAGAAGTTAGTGATCGTTACTCTCCCACATAATTGATTCAATTGGATCACATGGATCCTGGTGGGTTTCATTTTTTCGCTGCATTTTATTTTATTTTTCCTATGTTGAAACCCAACAGGAAGAAGAAAAGACCTTGGTAGAGGAGACAAACACCTTAACCAAAGTTGTTAGAAGAAGAAAAAGGCTTGTTTTAGTTCAGGAGCAAGTACCTCGGTGGAGGAGGAATTTTCCTCTACCGAAGAGGATATAAAGAGATGACATATAGAGAAGCTTACCTTGATGGAGGAGGATTTCCCTCTTATTGAGGCAAGGCAAAATTGGTCAGAGGTGAAAATCACCTCAGTGAAGGAGAATTTCTCCTCTACTGAGGCAAGCATCCTAACTATGATAAAACTCTAACTTTTTCTGCACTAAGAAGTAAAGTGGCAGTTGATTTCTTCACTCTATGGTATTTAAACCAGCAAAAATGCTAGGAAAAAGGACAAATGAATTTTCTTAAGTATTTAGACCTAGTTTTCAAGAGTGTAATCAACTTAGGCTTAGAAGTTGGAAATTGAATGTTCTGTGAAGACATCAAGGAAAGCTAAAAACTTTATGTGTATTGTAATCTTTTATTTTAGTTTTTCAATTGTTTTTAAGATGAACGGTGAATAGTTTTCTTTACTTTTGCTGAGGGAAACTTAAGCCTTCATTCTTTTATTGTAATAACTTTGATTTGAGCTTAATTTTAATGCAAGTGTGTTATTTCTTACTTCTTAAGCCGACACTTATCTTAAGTTCTATTGACTTGATGCATGATTTATTGAATAAATGGTTGATTGTCAATTTCATATATGACTTATGATTTGCATGCATGTTCTTATTTTAATTTACTTATCTTGATGCATGATTGTGTTCTTAAAACTGAGGATATAATGTGTTAGTCAATAGCAGAATTATGACTAAGGACTCTAAATTAACAATAGGCTGTAGTTGGATTTCTCAAAAGAGGGTACAATAAAAGTTTTGGAATTTATAAACCTAATCAATATGCCTAGTATTAGATTGTTTTTAATATGAGAGTTTACTGCTTAGAAGGATATTCTGAAATAGATATATAACTTTAAATTGTTTTTCCATAACCACTTGTGTTACTTTTAATTAAGTCATTACAATAGAAGTTGGGGTAGATAGTTCCTTTAATTGAAGTGTTTTAATATTGAATTTTATCATCTTTTGTATCTTGTTTTGTTTTTAGTTTTACAATAAATTATTTTAACTTCATTACCTTATTTGTTTAGTTACTGCTTTTAACTTAGTTAATTAATCATCACTATAAAAATTAAGAATTATTTCACACATTGTTCACTATAAAATCTAGAATACACAATGCTTTGGGTACAATATTTAAGGATCCTAATCTTATTTTTCTATATTACCAGCTGATCTAGTACACTTGCTAAAAGCAGGTCATTCATAAATTATCTTTCAAATTATACAAATGTTTCTCTAGATATTTTAATCATGAGTTTTTGCACTGTCTTATCTATTTGCACCGTGCATGATAATAATCATAGCTCATTTCAAAGACAGTAATTCATTAAATGCAAGTCTTTATTTAATTTCAAGGAAAAGACAACTTAAGTGCATCCATCATGACTCCTAAATCGAGTTTTATTTAATAAAGAGATGAAAAGTAAAAAAAGAAAAAAGTTTTTATCTAGACCCAAAGTGACATTGTGAATTATTGCCAAGGCATACTACTGGCTGAATTCTGAAGGCATAAACTCTGATCAGAAGATGGGATAACACTCCAATAGTTCAATGTCATCTGAGAGCGGTAAAGGTTTCCTGAAGACACCGTGAAGAAAGATTAGGAGCTGAATCCTATGCTATTGCCTTGGCACATTATCCTTAAGCAAAGTCCCTAAAACTTCAATCCTTAACCTTTCCCTCCTTTTTTAAAATGACCACAATACAACTCATTAGAACAAAGTAGAACTAACTTTTAACAATTAGAGGCCAGTTCAAGAATTAAACTATTGGAGCCAAAATAAGCAAAGCTTGAACTCTTAAGGATAGCTCAACATCATGGTCAAATATGAGAAAAGAGAGTCAAAGGCCATTATTGGAAAATAACTTGGTTAAGGTTACATAAGCTAAGGTCATATTCTTTGCGTTAGAGGTGCTACTAGGCAATCATTCTCACATGTAGAGATGAAAGTGAATCCAAAAGCTATTATGCCAACAAATCGATGAGGGTTGCATGACAAAGACTACCAAAAAAAAGAAAGAAAAAGATGGGCACCTAGGTAAAAATTAAGGATTGAGAGGAAATACTCAATAAAGAAAACCCGAGAGGGCTAATTGATAAAAAAATTTGGATGCATATGAGATGTCCTCCCCTAAGATTGAATAAGACATGTTTTTGCACTACATGTCTGGTTATGATTATTACTATTGCATATGATGCATACAGATAAGATCACTTACATAACTCAAGTATAAACATACAATTAACTAGGCAAGGGAAGCTTATGGTACATGCAAGGACAAGCTAAAGTTGGTAGTAGAAATGTCAAACAAAAAAAGGGCCGTTAGAGATAAAAATCGTAATCGGCTCTCTACACAAAAGTTAGGCCATGGACAGGGTCAAAACCTTAAAACAGGTAGTTTATCCCATAAAAAAATAAAAACAAAGAGCCATTAGAATGGGCTGGGTCTATTCCAAGCAAAACTTAGGCACAGAGTTATATGAAAATCCCTAATAGGGTAGATCTCCCATTAAAAAAAGCAAGTGTGAAAACCCACAAGGGGCACACTACCTTTAATTAATGAATTACACATATATCAACAACAAAATATTTACACAACAAATCAAAATTCACAAAATGTTTATAGGGAGAGAAGTAAAAATAGAGGCCAACATAAAACAAATAAATTTCTAACAAAATGAAGATTTAAATAGTTTTTTTTTACTGATATTTAACTCTTACATTACATTTAGTGTAGCTATATTCAAAAGCTAGTGAGAGTGCCCTTTCCTCCTCTTCTTCCTATCTTAAGTGACTTTTTTCCTTCAAAACTAGTGTTTTTTCTCTTCAAAAACCAGCCTCCTTTTTTTTCTGTCCTATTTGTTAAATGTTTATTATTATCCCTTAATCCTAAGAAAAATATCCCATCATCCTTAATTATTTTGGATTAAGATGAGGGGAAAAACTAAAGGTTTTTTCCATTGAAATTATTCCCAATTTTATAGGGTAAGAAATTGGAATGTTTATTAGAAAAAATCCAGTCATGGATGTTACTAACGAGTTATGGATTGTCACTCACAAATCTAACTTAGTGGGGCCTAAAATCATTTTTAGTAAAAAATAGTGAGTCATGGAACAAAGATCGTAACTTATTTTAGAGTCACGGGCTTGAGTTCATGACTCATTAATGAGTTACGAACATAAGTGGAGGTTGAGTTAGCCACTCAAAGTCGTGACTCAGAGGTGTGTCATGGACCTGACCCATAAGTCAGGTTTGTGACTCACTCTTGAGTTAGCTAACAACCTCAATTATGGCCACTTCTCTCTATTGTATGAAAGGGTTAAAAATATGCCTTTTAAAAGAACATATTTTTTCGAAACCTTGATGGGAATATTTTCTCAAAATAAACACAAGTGCAAGAGAAGAAAGAGCACTGCTACTTCCTAACTATCTTCAAAATAGCATTATCCTAATTAGGTAACCCTGACAGAGGCTAACTCAGGCCCAGTGTCTATAGTAAGCTAATATCATTCTTGCTACAAAGAAAGATGAAAGGCTCAGAGTGTGTGTAGACTATCGGGATTTGAATAAAGCCTACCCTAAAGATGACTTCTTTTTTCCTCACATAGATGTGTTAATTGATAATGCTACAGCATGTGTCATGTACAATTTTGTAGACGGGTATGCCAGGTATAATCAGGATTATCGATCGATTAAGATAGCATTTATCATTGAGTGGGGACTTATACTTATCAGGTTATACCTTTTGGACTTAAGAAAGTAGGTACCACCTACTAAAGGATGGCTACTAGGATTTTGGATGACTTGATCCATAAAGAAGTGAAGGTGTATGTGGATGATATGATGATCAAGTTTGCTACCCAAGAAAGCCATTTTAAGGATTTTAAGAAGTTATTTCAAAGGGTAGACAAGTAAAATCTTTGCCTCAACTCAAATAAGTGTATATTTGAGGTTACTTTAGTTAAACTACTAGGGTATGTAGTAAGCTAGAGAGGGATAGAATTAGACCCAAATAAAGTGAAAGCCATTAGAGAGATTCATATGCCACAGAAAGAAAAAAAGTTAGAGGGTTTCTAAGTAGGCTTCAATATATTAGTGATGACAAGTGGGAGAAGTTGCAAGTCCCAAAAGATCACCTACAAAAAGAAGTAAATGATCGGTGGATTTCCAACTAGGGAGTCTTCGACAGTCAAGGTAGAATTTTTGATAATAAGAATGTATTATTCTAAAAAGTAAATTGCAGGCCTTAGTTTACCTATATTTTCACCTTTTATAGGCATGATTTCCATCATTTTAGAGAAGTGGGATGAAATCCCTCTTCTCTAGGCCACTCTTCCCACTACTCCTATTGTTAGGAAGACATGAAGAAAGAATAACCACCTTATCTTGTCGTGATAGTTACCTTTTTAGCTATTGGTCGAACTGTATATGGATTCCTTAGAGTTCAGTTGATCTGATCTCTTGATTGGTAAAGGTTTGTCTAAACTCTGTCAGCTTATCTAGCTCCTAGTCCGAACTCTATCAACTTACCTAGCTTCCAGTCCATACTCCGTCAGCTTACCTAGCTCTCAGTCCGAACTCTGTTGCTTACCTAGCTTCCAGTCCGAACTTTGTCAGCTTACCTAGTTTCCAGTCCGAACTCTATCAACTTACCTAGATCCTAGTCTGAACTCTATCAACTTATGTAGCTCCTAGCTTGAACTGTTCGGGCTATTAACTAGATCCTATTATCATAAGTCCCTCCTCCTGTGTGTGACATTTATGTCAACAACATTGGAGATAGAATTTTTATATGGGTTGCTTTGCAGCACATATAACCATGATAAGCTATTCATCTAAGTTGCTTAATTAGCCTTCATTGCTCGACTGGCGAAATTGCTTGTGAGCTTAACTGTGGTGTTCATGATGAACATGTTTGATTGAGCTAAAGAGGACTAATGGTGAATATGCTTAGTGGGCATTTAAAGTCATTGCAAACAAGCTTAGTGAGCTCTTGACCTCTGCTCATGGCGAACATGCTTGGTGAGCTTAAAATGAACTGCTCATGGCGAACATACCTGGTGAGCATAAAACAAACTACCCGTGGCAAACATACCTGATGAGCTTAAAATGAACTGATCGTGGCAAACATGCCTGGTGAGCTTAAGATGAACTGCTCGTTGCGAACGTGCTAGGTGAACTTAAAAGGAACTGCTCGTGGCGAACATGCCGGGTGAGCTTAGAACAAACTGCTCTTGGCGAACATGCCTGGTGAGCTTGAAAGGAACTACTCATGGCGAACATGCCGGGTGAGCTTAGAATGAACTGCTGTTGGCGAACATGCCTAGTGAGCTTAAAGAAATTGCTTCTGGCGAACATGCCTGGTGAGCTTAAGATGAACTGCTCATGGTGAACATGCCGGGTGAGCTTAAGATGAACTACTCATGGTGAACATGCTAGGTGAGCTTAAGATGAGCTACTCTTGGTGAACATGCCGGGTGAGCTTAAGTTGAATTGCTCATGGCAAACATGCCAGTGAGCTTAAGATGAATTGCTCATGGCAAACATACCGGGTGAGCTTATGATGAACTACTCGTAGCAAACATGCCTGGTGAGCTTAAGATGAACTGCTCATGGTGAACATACCGGATGAGCTTAAGATGAACTGCTCATAGCGAGCATACCAGGTGAGCTAAGACAAACTGCTCATGGCAAACATGTTGGGTGAGCTTAAGATGAACTGCTCGTGACGATCATGCCTGGTGAGCTTAAGAGGAACTGCTCATAGTGGTGAGCTTAAGATGAATGCTCCTGGCGACATGCTGGGTGAGCTTAAGATGAACTGCTCGTGGTGAACATACCAGGTGAGCTCAGAATGAACTACTCGTGGTGAACATGCCTTGTGAGCTTAAGATTCACTGCTCGTGGCAAACATGCCAGGTGAGTTTAAGACGAACTGCTCTTGGTGAACATGCCGGGTGAGCTTAAGATGAACTGCTCATGGCGAACATGCCTAGTGAGCTTAAGATGAACTGCTCATGGCGAACATGCCTGATGAGCTTAAGATGAATTGCTCATGGCAAACATATCGAGTGAGCTTAAGATGAACTGCTCGTGGTGAATATGCCAGGTGAGCTTAGGATGAACTGCTCGCGGTGAACATACCGGGTGAGCTAGGAGTGGAGCTCATGGCGAGAGTGCCATATGAGCTAGAAAATAAGCTCATGACTAAAGTACTATATGAGCTAGGAAATGAGCTCGTGGTGAGAGTGTCGTATGAGCTAGGATCTTTGCTCGTGGCTAGAGTGTCGTTTGAGCTAGCTGAGCTGTGTGATCGAGGTGAAGCTTAATAAGACCAGATAGGCCATTGAGTTGTGATGCCGAGCTGTTTGTTCCAAGTGAAGCATAAAAAGATTAGAAAGGCCGTCGAGTTACTTTGCCGAGCTGTGTCATTAGGAAGAACTACAACATTTCAGGGAGAGTAGCTGGACTTACATAATTTTTTAGCAAGGCAAGATTCAGGTTGAGGTCTGAAAAAAAAGGTCTATGTTCCATGCTCACCACACCAAATAATGATAGGTGGGAGAAGTCGAAAGTCCCAAAAGATCGCCTGCAAAAAGAAGTAAATGATCGGTGGATTTTCGACTAGGGAGTCTCCGATGATCAAGTTAGAATTTTTTATAATAAGAATGTATTATTCTGAAAAATAGATTTCAGGCCTTAGTTTACCTATTTTTCCACCTTTTATACATGTGATTTCCATCATTTTTAGGAAGTGGGATGAAATCCCTCTTCTCTAGGCCACTCTTCCCACTACTCCTATTATTGGGGAGATGTTAAGAAAGAATAATTGTCTTATCCTGTCGTGGCAGTTACCTTTTTAGCTATTGGCTGAATTGTATATGGATTCCTTAGAGTTCGATTGATTCGATCTTTTGGTTGGTAAAGGTTTTTCCAAACTCTATTAGCTTACCTAGCTCCTAGTCCGAAGTCTATGAGCTTACCTAGCTTCCAGTCCAAACTCCGTCAGCTTACCTAGCTCATAGTTCAAACTCTATCAGCTTACCTAGCTCCCAGTCCAAACTTTATTAGTTTACCTAGCTCCCAATCCGAACACTGTCACTCACCTAGGTCCTAGTCTGAACTTTTAGCATAGCTAGCTCCCGGTCCAAACTCTATCAGCTTACCTAGCTCCTAGTCCAAACTCTATCAGCTTACCTAGCTCCCAGTCCAAACTCTATCAGCTTACCTAGCTCCTAGTTCGAACTCTGTCAGCTTACCTAGCTCCTAGTCTGAACTCTGTCAGCTTACCTAGCTCCTAGCCCAAACTGTTCGAGCTATTAGCTAGATCCTGTTATCAATTAGTATTCATATCCAAACTTATTTTAATATGTGAAACTATCTTCAAACTGCTAAAAAAGAATCAAAAGGTAGTGTGGAATGATGACTATCAGAAGGAATTTGACACTATCAGGGAGTATATATTGCATTCTTTAATTTTACAACCATCGCAACTAGGAAAGACTTTAACCTTGTACTTATCCAATATGAGAGCTCTGTAGGTACTATGATGGCATAGAAGGATGGGTTCAAGATTGAATACATAGTATATTACCTCAACAAGAAATGTTTTCCTTATGAAACCAAGTATGTAGAGGTTAAAAAGATTTATTTGGTGATAATTTAGGCTTCGAAGAAGCTGAGGCATTACTTCCACTCTCATAGGGTATAAGCAATAGCCAAACAAAGCCCCTTTAGGTACCTTTAGAAAACACCTTCACTTTTAGGAAATATGGTAAGATGGTTAGTGTTGTTATAGGAGTTTAACATAGAGTATATCACAATAAAAACCATCAAGGGACAATTTGTTACAGAGTTCTTAGCTGATCACCAACTAAAAGGGGAAGAGATAGCATATAAATCTCCTGATAAAGACATTATAGCTATTACAATACATGGGTTGTATATGCATTTTGATAGGGCTATAAATAGTAAAGGAGCTGGAATAAGAGTGATTCTAATGACCTTAAAGGGTGAGAAGTTGCAATTAGCTAAGAAATTGAGGTATAAAGCCATGAATAATAAAGTTGAATATGAAGCATGTATATATGGATTTGAATACTTAATAGTTGTGGGGGCAAAGACTACGAAAGTATTTGGGCATTCATCAGCACTGAGTAACAAATTTAAAGTTTGTACCTTTGGATATGTGCTTAGGGATAAGAACCAATTGGCTGATGCCTTAATTGCATTTGTTTCAATATGGGACAACCCTAGATGGGTACGCGTAAATCCAATATTGATAGCTAGCTCTGATAAACCATACTTTGAGACTGAACAAGTTATGGATGTTAAGGTTGCTGAAGCAAACCTTGGTGCTATAATATTTAAAATTATTTGGAGAAATCAGTATTCCTAAAAAAGGCCACTAAGAGAGACCAAAGAATGATTCATAAATTGTCAACTCAGTTTATTAGTGTTGGCGGTGTGCTTTTACAAGTGATAGCCTAATGGTATCCAGCTAAAGTACCTAGATGAGAAGAAGGTTAAGAAATCCATGGAGGAAGTGCATGCTAGTGTTTGGGGCATTCACATGAATGAACTAACTTAGAAAAGGAAATCATACTCTAAGGTTTTTTCTAGCTTACTATGGATACAAACTGCTCTAAGTATGTGAAACAGTGTCAGTCGTGCCAATAGTATACGAATTTAAGACATTTCCCAGTTCCAAAGTTATGTAATCTCACATCGCCATAGCCATTTGCTACATAAGGGATAAATATAATGGGTGAGATTCATCTGACAGCATCGAATGGGCATTGAAATATTATGGTTGCTATTGAATAGTTTATAAAATGGGTAGATGCTGAGTCTTTTATAAAGTTAGGTGCTCGAAAAATGGATAAGTTCATTGAAAGGAATTTAATACGTAGGTATGGCCTTCCTTACCACTTTATATCGGATAATGGGCTACAGTTTAAAGCTGAGATGAAGGAATTCACAGTCCTTAATCTTTGGTATAATAGTCTTTGTAGAAAGCTAGGCATAGAAAGCTAGGCATAGAAAGTTGGGCCTAAAGGTGATGATACCCAAAAATGAAGCCAGTAGAAAGAATGCCACCACAGAAGAATAAAGGGCTTCTAACAATGTCTTACCATTCTCCAAGTTGACGAGCACAATGGACAGCAATTTAGAAGGTGGCCAGATGTAGTTCACATAGTGGGATGCATCTAAAGGCACCTTCTCAAGTCAAAGAGTATATGGGTAACCATGAGCATCTGAAGCTAATATCACCATCTACTACAATGGCCCACCAGATAGGCCCTTCGTGAGGCAAGTTAAAGTCATACAACCTCTATCTGGGAAGGTAATGCCTAAGGAGTAAGTATTGATCACTTTAAGAGAAGGCTCAGACAATAACTTTAGTTTCTCCTATAACCACACCTGAAAAAAGCTACTGAGGTGAGTTGGATTCATCTCAGGAAAAAATAAAGCACAAGAATGTGTGAAAATCTGAAAGGACGTACTTTCAACCGACAAAAGCTAGTGTGAAAATCCACAAGGGGCATACTACCTTTAAAATAATGACTTACTTGGAGTAATAAGGGGTTATCAATGAGAATAACAGTGGGATCATTACAAATAGCATCAAAGCCAAGTAGGGTCTAGCTAAGATCAGTGGTAACGAGGTCAGTCTATTATGTATGCCCTTTATGATATGAAATAATCGATAATCACTAATCAACCTATTTAAGGTTACCATCAAAAACTAGGCAAAGCAACATAGAAAAATGACACTAGTCTAGTATGTAGGAATGTTAGAAAAGTCGTCTAAAGCATCAATTAAGACCTCTAGTGAAAATGGATCTCCTTGAGGTACTAGTCTGATGATAGCTAAAGGAAGAACGCCTAAAGCATATGCTACCTCCCTCGGGTAATTAAGTATGTAGTCATGCACACAAAAAATCAAAGTGTCAGGAGGGAATTTCACATTGATAATCTCAGTAAATTTTTCTGCTAAGGGATATAACTCTTTAAGAGTGTGCTAGAATATGTGGAACCTCAGGTCTTAGTATCAAACAATAGATAAAATAAGAGTGGAATCTAGTTTTAGTCTCTTCAGATATCTCAAGTTGGAGTAGGGGGTTCAAATTGGGTTTTTCATTGTTTTCAGGTTATCTAAAAGCTGGTGCAGTTTATTTATGGATGAACTTGACATGGTGAGAATATTTGGATAGTATATGTGGGAAAATAATAAAAATAAATGAAAATTACTCCGGACAAAATGGAAAATAAAGGAAAAAAGAAAGGTAAAAGACAAAAGGAATACCTAGTTAAGAAAGTTGTCTGAGCAGGTGAAAAGTTAAGGCACAAAAGCCAAGAAAGTCAAGCCTTTTATAAGACTACCTTAACAAATGGTTGTCTCTAAGGGCCAAACCATGGCCCAGCCGTTTGTTACCCCTATATCACCTAGGTTGATTCTTCTGCATTTTACATGGCTCATGCATTACACTTGCAAGTCATTACATCTATTTTGTTCATTTTTTACAGGAAATAAAGAAAAAATATTGGTGCCAGCAAAATTCAAATTTAAAATTCTGAGAGTATTCTGCATAGATAAAAGGAGGGAATAAAATTAAAATAAGTAATAATAGTAAATAATGTAAATAAGTATATTAATTAGCATATTTAAAAGTTTGAAATAATTTTAGAGGGTAAATGTGTAAATAATATATGTTAAAATAGTTTTTGTAGAGTTTTAGCATGAAAAGTATTTTAAAATTTGAATTTTTAGTGACAAATATGACAATGCCAGTGCCCATCACTTGCTATGACGGACGAGCTACTCATCTATCATGTCAATTTTAAATACCTTGGCTTTTCTTCTTCCTTTCTCCTTCATAACTTCTAGTTTACCATTTTTCATCCATTTTCTCTCAATTTTCTAGCCATTTCTCCCTCATTTCTTACTTATTTTTTATCCATTTATGCCCAATTTTTTTTTTTTAAACTAGCGTGCTCTACAGGGTTGCATTTATTTTGAGTTTTCTTCTTATTTTTAGACATTCCATTTTCGGCACCAAAGGTTTCATCCTACTGCTCTTTTTACTTTTTTCTCTTTCTTTCATTATTTTGTTTCAATTAATTTAATGTATATAGATGGATGATGATCAAATTAACTGGAAACGTTTAAAATGTTATTAAATTCTGTTTGTGTAAAAAATGGTGATAAAAAATAATAAAAAAGTAAATGGATGATGAGAAGCCGATTAATGCTTTAAGTATTTTAGATACAGTAGGTGGATAAATAAGAAATTTTAAATGCACTAACAAAAGAGAATTTTAAAATACAGTAAAGAAGTGTGGGTTGTCGTAGTGTTTACAGTAAATAAATGTGTTTGTTTGGCCAATAAATTTGATTGTTTAATTTGAAATAAACTTTAATTGCTTGGTGGTCTTTGGCCTGTGTTACTTGTTGATTGGATATTTTTGCAGGAGGTTGGCATATTTATAGCCAAAATGCTGTCTAAATTTTATTAAAATTTTTGAACAAATAAATCAGTAATTTTGAAATTAATTGTCATGCATGTTTGCTAGAATGCCCATTGATGGGCTTAGGATAATTATTTTTGAATTATGGCACTACACGGATTTTTGTACGGGGTGGCCAGTCCTGGTATAAATTGGGATGCTGCCAAAATTTCTAGAATTTTTTTACAATTTAATAATACTTCCTTTTTAAGTAACTTTATCAAAACTGACTATTGACCTTCTTTCGCAGATTGCACCACAACGTGTGCCGCCACAGGCCTCCATTGCTCTATCGGCACTAGAATGGATGACACTTGAGCAGCGATAGCAGTATCATGCTCTTACTTGCATATAGTTCAAGGCTTGTTGCTTCATGTCATATTGGTTTTTGTAGCATATGGGCAGGTTGTAAGATGTTGATGCACTGTTAGTAGCAGCAGGGTGGACACATTTTTACGCCATCCTTTCCCACGTATCCTAAGATCGTACAAGAGTTCCTATCCATGCTTCAATATAAGGGTTTTCAGAGGCCCAACAAGGAGGAAGGAGTGATTACATTTCGAGTCAGGTGGCATTCCTACAGTATCAGCCAGTGCACCTTTGCTGAAACCATATGACTCTTGATTGGGGAGAAGTTCTGACTGTAAAAAGGGTTGTTAAGCATCAGCATTAGGCTGAGATCACTTTATTGAGGGCACCTTATAACCTCGATACAGCAAAGAGTACATTGCTAGCCACACAGGTCCTCCACTACATTCAAAGGGTGTTGTCCAGCTCATACCTAAGACACACAGGCAGTCCCAGCTCAATCAATACAGTGGAAATTTTGAGTTTATAGGCTATAACTAAGTAGAGATGGATTGATATCAGCCACAATATTGTGGCAAACCTATTTCAACTAGCCACTCAGCCGACTACTTAGATTTGCATAGGAGGTGTAGTCACCAGATTACTTTTGCACTAGGGGGTAGATGAGGCTACCTTTAGTCAGCCGATTGATGAGGAGACAATTGTTGATATCTCCACTGCTAAGGCTATGCCTAGTTGCTATGGTTTCGAGACATGCTGGATAGTATAGATTGTTCAAGGTGCCAGAGACTAGGATAGCATATAGGCTACCCGTATTTCCAACAGCATCGACGGAGGAGCAGGAGCAGCAAGCACCCTCGGTACCTTATGCATAGCCATATCAGCAGTCGTCTCCTCCATATGAGCTGCCCAACATTGACATGGTTATGGATATAAGGGTAGATTTTGATGAGTTGTTAGTTTACCTCAGGCACTAGCATAGCCAACTTCACTTGCTCAACCACGGCCCTCCACTTCTCGCACTTCATAAAGATATATGCCATATCCCAACTTAAGGGCTTCCAAATCTAGGGCACTTCCACAAATGCAGCCAGCTTCAGTTCTAGCATGTCCTACATCTAATGAGTTATCACAGAGACGTTTATGCATGCTTTACACACCATTATCCAACAGCTACAACAGCAGCAGCAATTGCATACGATATATGCTAGTATCCAGGCCATGCACGAGCAGCACCAATGGGATATGGATAGGATTTTAGCAGTGCTTACAACAACTGGAGGAAGGTTCGATGTCATGATGCAGGTGATGGATGCCTCCATTATCAGTGTTAGCTAGTGGGCCGAGACAATAGAGGGAGTAGTCCCCAAGACATTGAAGGCAGTGATGCAGTTCCGTGAGGCACTCAAGGCCCTCCTTAGGAGGATGAAAGATGGCCTTATAAGACATATGGAATAGCATACATTGATGATCATAGGCTAGGGTCAGACACTAGTTGGCTAGCTGGAGTGATTGGATAGATATTACGACCATTTCTCGAGCATTTACTAGATTCTAGTTCCAAGCAACGCCTAAGCTGCCAGTGGTACGACGTCAGCACCACTCCTAACCATCATCCTCCCAACTTTCATCCTAATGCCCATCATCATCTAAGCCCTCCTTATTTCGTAGGCTGCGTGGGTCATCCGATCATTATATGCCACTGTAGTTCTGTATTTTTCCGGGAGTCTTAGAACTTATAACTTTGATGTATATATGGGATTTATGATTATATTTATGTTTATGTTTATCCTTATATACTTGTTATGTTTATTCATGTATTAAATGATTTGAGACAAAGAAATAACAAAGCATTTAAAAGGCAAGGACTAAAATAACGTTGACAATAAATAATAATAAAATGATAAAAATGAAAAATAATAAGTCCTCATTAATCATATTCAATCACTTAAAATTACATCTATATAAAATGAATTTTACAAATTCAACATGACCGTCTGTGTAATAGCACACTAATGCTTAACCCTTTTCATAGATGCTAAAGGCTTCTCAAGAAACAATTTATATGATTGCAAACAATCTTCATATTTACAGCATTGATGATGATGTTTTTTCTTATATTTGTGCTAGACTACGGAACATTGACATAATCATTGAGAAGTATACAAAATCTTACAAAGATCATAGTATAAAAATGAAACACATTCGAAAAGGTATGGTCCAAATGGTCTATGGATGACATAGTGAAAGTCCATATACCTTATAGTGCCAAGCTATTGTGCAAGGAGCTTTTCAGTATAGGCATTGACTACATCTCAAACGGTTAGTCATGCCGACAGATGGCATCAACCACACAACACATCAAGGTTATACATATCGATAAATGGCATCAATCAATGAACATATCTTGATTCTGCATGCCGACAAGCTGGCACTAATCAAATATAGAACAATCCTTCTAGATTCAGCATACCAACAAATCAACGCTAATCAAATAGTCAACCAAACGTTAACACATCATTCTTGAGTATTAAATCCTCAATTTAAGAACAATATAACACCTAGCATGCAAATCTAGCTTTTAACTCCTAAACTTTTGCTAAATCCTCTTTCGGGAAACCTAATTGTAGCTTATTCTTAATGTAGATTCTTAGGCCAAGTCAACCCATGAACAACAGATTCTTGCCTCAATTTTCAGAACGCAATAACACATTGACATGAGTAAAATAATTTTAAAACATACATATCATTGATTAAAGACTAGATAGTATAGTTAATACATAAAACAACTAAAATTATAGAAAAGACAACAAAGTAAAACATAAAACATAAAATAGAAAGCACAAAAATTAAATTTTTCATAAACATTAGGGTGTTTGAGAATTTCAATCATTTTCTAAATCTCAAAAGCAAAATTTAGCTTAAATAAGCCCTACACCCCTTAAAAATCCCTTGTTGTCCTCAGCAAGGTACAAAAAGATAATCACTATGGCGGTCGAGAAGACCGTGGCAGTGGTGGTGGAAAACACTCCTAAAAGTGAAACGTGAAATCTTGAAACTACGCTGCAACTTGTTTATCTATCCCGCTTGCAAATCTAAATGAGCATTCACTCAGTTCATAAAATCTACCATTTGTGGGGTAAGGTGCCTCTTGGATTCAACAGCAATGTTCTCTCTGTCATCACCAGCAGCAACTTCCTCTCCATCTACTCCCTCTTTGGACTCTGCTTCTACAACATTCACTTATCAACTCTAGGTGGGCACATAAGACCAATGACAATTATGTTGAGATATTTTGCCTTTTTAGTCCAATGACGGTGAAGCTCATCCCACAGAACCTTCATATTTTTCAGCATCTTATAATAAATATACCATTACAAGAAAATAGCTATTTAGCAACGAAAATTTAACAATAGAAAATTTTAATTTTTCGTTGCTAATCAAAAATAGTAACAGAATCAATGGTTGCTAATTTGATTGTTGCTATTTTTTAGCAACAAAATTCACTTTCCGTTGCTAAATCCAGCCAATGTATATTCGATGAATTGGTCAAAACTAGCAACTAAAATTGTGTTTCCGCTGCTAAAATTTGTAACACAATCTATTGCTAAATTTAGCAACGGAAATTCATTTTTCATTGCTAAATTCACACATCAATAAAAAAATGAAGACGGTAAAATTCGTTGCTATTTCATCGCTAAAAATTACTACACTACTTTAATATTATTTCTAATGCATAATACATAAACAATCTTTAAGCAAGCACAAATAACCAAATTTCACAAATTATTACATCTCCATCTATAAGTCTTAAAAACAAATAACAAAAATAAGTTATTTTGAAGACTTTGTATAAGTATCAAACTAGCATATCCTAAAAATAGCAAAAACAAATAACAAAAATATGTAACCCAAAAATAGGCTACAATTGAACTTACAGTTAATTCATTCGCCACTCAAAAAATTCATACTTCTAAGTTAGCTGGTGCTTCAGAAGAGTGTTATTACTTTAATACTTGTTCCATCACAAGTTTAGGGCTTCTTCATAAGCCTGCAGTCCCAAAATGGAGGAAAGAAGACAGGAAAAGAGACTTGTAAATAAGAAAAAATGAACTTTGAGTAAAGTGACAAGTGGGTTTGATTCCTAGTCTCTTGAGAAGCAATAAAACTTGGGGAAAATTGAAATCTTAAACTACAAAGTAAACAAACATAATATAAAAAATTGATAATAGATAATTGATGAATATGCAAGAGGCAGAAACATAAATGGAAAATCCATATTATAAATCCCATCAAACAGCAATTCCCTACTTCCTACTGCCTTATTTTGAACTGTTAGACCTGTGTAAGTTAAGGTCTGTGTGATATTGAACTTAAGTTGTTCAATAATAATAATAATAGTTCAATTTCAAAATACTCATAAAGAGCCCCGAAAGTTAAGAGCATACATGCAATTTCCTCTTTTCCCAAAAACACTTGTTTCCTACAAACTAATGTCTAATTAAGGCATGCATGGGCAAAAAGCATTTAGATCATGAGGACTGCCATAATTCTCCGTCTAAATTCAAGAATGAAACTTTAATTATGCCCTAAAGAATTTATTTTATTACATACTTAAAATAAAATAGGATGACCAATGTTAGTTAGGATGACCAATGTTAATTAAGTATTAACATCTACTGCACAGAAGGAATTGATATGCTCTTTCATACATTAAGGATCATATCCCAACTTTCTAAGAGAGAGGACAAAAATAATAATTATCCTCTAATATCAGCAGGGGTTACATATATCTTCCCCTGAGTCAAGCTATATCCCAGATTATTCGTTATTTTCAAAATTAAAAATGACATAACACCTTAGGAATCTAGGTTCTTCCATAGCAGTTATTAACAAGCAAATAAGAAAGGAGGACAAAATTAATACACCTATCAATGGAGTGGAAAATATGGACAGACATTGAATCTACAATAACAAAATAAATGTTTTTAAGCCCTTGAATCTACAATAACAAAATAAAACAAAAAATTTTAAAAATACAAATGCTAAAAGGGCCCCAGGAGTCTAGTATCAACACAACTTCAGCCCTAAGTGGCAGTTGAGTTTTCCTAACGCTAGATCAAGTTTACAATTCTGTTCTACTTCTTCAAGCAAAATCACATAGCAAAAGCAATTAATTAAACAAGATTGAAAGTTTAAACTTATAGAGGCCCTCAAAAATCAGTCATGCAATTATGCAAGTATAGTAGGTCTTAAATAGCTCATGCTCAGGAAACAGCAATATTTGGAAGTGACTAGAATGAATTTATATACACATTCTTTTTAATTCGCAATCTCTTTTAGAGTACTAAAACATAAAAGATGTGGCTCTATGTATAGTTCACTAACTGGAGAACGTAAATTCCATGAGAACTTGAACTCATATAGTGACTTTCAATTCTAAATGTCATGGAGTTGAAGATAAAAACTATACCATATCATCTGATTGAAAAAAAAAACGGAAAGAAAGAAAGAAAGAAAGAAAGAAAGAAAGAAAGAAAGAAAATACAAGAGATGGAAGGAGAATGGAAGTCAAAAGAAAAATTGCACTTACATGCTGCAGTTGGTTTCTCTACGGATTGACAAAGTTAGCCAAGGAATGCATCTCCAATGCTCCTTTTGCAGATTCCCAAACACACAGATATATTTACATTTACAGCAAATAAATCAAAGCAGTAAGAAACGAAAGCTTTAATATTTATTATTATTTGCAAGAATGGAAGTCAATTTTTGATTAGTTAGTTGATAATTACTCTTTATGTCGGTTACTGATGATTTAGAATAGTAAATCTTCGAAGTCAATCACTAATTTAAGTAAGTTTAAGTTGTAATTATAATTAATGATGGCTTTTTAATCATTCTTTGTTTTAATATTAATTTTTGGTGAATAAAGATCTTCGAGACAAAGTATAACTATCAATTTATGAAGAGTTAGATGACTTGTCATATTTTCATAGTCTTGCCACTATTGAATAGAACAAGATTTTGGAACTTTGTCCACTAGATATTTAAAAAGATTAACATATAAACAAAAAAATTAACCAAATATCCTACCTCCTTAATAGGGAATATGAGAAATTGTATCTTACAGTCATTGTCAAGTCCTTAAGTTGTCACCTTTGCTTTACAAGTGATAGAAGGCCACATTAAGATGTGATAAGATGCAAAAAAGCTACAAATGAAATATTGAGGATAAGCATAGAAAATCTTACTAGTTCCCCACGATATCTAGGTCCAGATATGTGCAGCATTTCATTCTTACCCATTATTATATTTTACCCAATCTCTGTTATATGGCTCATCATTTGCATCACCCTAGATTCATTGTCAGGGATTACCTGAAAGTGAAATATAAAACTGCTCAAGATAACTAATTATAATGACTTACAACAATCAATAATGTGAGTTAATATCACAAATATATTCATAAAATCACAGAAATCTTGCAGACACAAGAAAAATAAAAGGAGGAAATGTATTCGACAAATCAGCCACAGAAGTTACCAATAAAATGTAGGAAAATTGACATGTAAGCCTAAATAAGAAGTTTCCCTATATCAAAATGCAGAAAATTGATGTACGACAAAAAAAAAAAAGGATGAGGAGGATCACCTAACTACGTAACATTTTCATGGATTAATAATATAAGAACAAAAATAGATCAATATCTCTGGTTATGTTACCATTTAGCAGCTCTCTTGTAAGATTTTCAACGAGTCCTGTGCATTAAATTCAGCAATGTTACTCCTTCTTTTGAGAGTTACTCTAGTGCTTGGTGATCAAAGACTTTCCCATCCAATGGTGATTCATCAATCTGTAATTAAAAACATCTTATGCAGCTAGTGAACTCAAATGAAATAGAAAAGAAAAAGTGTGAATAAGTAAGTTTACATTCCAGTCCCCAGAATGAAATATTGTACCATCATTGCAGCGAAGCACCTGTCCATTACAATTAGGAATAGAATGAGCCTGTATATGGAACTTTCAGATCCAACATATTTCTAAGCACAACACGCGAAATACGAAATAAAAGAAGGAACAAGAATCTTTCTAAGCAACAATTTTACAAGTGAATCGATCGCTAGGTATGTACAACTTCTTTAATACGTCAACAGAAGCTGGAAATTCTTAGTTATGAGAAATAGAACTTTCTAAATCACGGAGCTTGTTTTCCTGCACTTTCTAACGCTGCTAAACTCAACTAAAAATAAAACTTTAATGCTTATGAGTAGAAATTTCCAAAAATCAAAACATATTAATTGAAAATTGAGCAAAAACAAATCCCAAACTATGGAAAATGAACTAAAATTACCTGCAATTGGCAGTCTGCCTCTGTCTTCGAATCTATCATAAGATTTCCATAAGTGTTGAAGCTCAAAGAAGAGAAAAATGGCACAAAAAAACACATCAGCAATCTTCGGATCCAAAACCCTAACCGCCTCTTTCTCTTCTCCGCCGTCGTCTTACAAAAGCGAAGCCATTAACCAATACTCTACATTGTGCTACTTCCTTAAGCCCGAATTTTTGGGCCACCGCGGCAAATTCTTCGTTGTCACCGGTGCATCATTAGCTCTTTTGCTCTTGTGGTTCACCATACCAACATTGAATCTTCACGGGAGATCATACATATAGACCTTGAGAGGAGATCTGGTGACAGTAGCCCAGAAAAAGTGTGAAGTCTCAAGCAACTGTCGCAAGAGAGGGAAGAAGTATGATCTGAAATCGAAGTGGGAAGGAGGGAGAAAAGAAAAAAACTAATTTTATATGTAACCAAGACGGAGAGAACAGGAAAAAATAATGTGTACCTAGGGTAACATTGAAAATATTTAAATGCCCCTAATTAGCAACTGAATATTTATTTTATTGTTAAATTAGCAATAAAATTCGATTTCCATTGAAAATACTTAAATGCCCTTAATTAGCATCTGGATATTTATTTCGTTGTTAAATTAGCAAAGAAATTCAATTTTCATTGCTAAATAAAAAGAAAACATAATATATATATAGATAACCATTAAAAATACTTAGATTTCCCTAATTAGCAATGAAAAATGAATTTTGTTGCTAAATAACAAACCTTCATGTATTTTAGTTTTATTTTAGCAATCAAAAATACATTCCATTGCTATGTAAGCAACACAAAAAAAAATTGCTGGTAATTTCCGTTGCTATATTTTGGCACTAAAAGTTCCCTCTATTTTTTGTGACGAAAGACAACCATTTTTATTTTCATTGCTAAATCTAAAAACTTTAATCAATTTTAGCAATGGTCTTTAATTTCAATTGCTAATTAATTTCATTGCTATTTTTTCGTTGTCATTTTAACATTTTCTTTTAGTGTACCTCAGTTCTCCAAGAGAGGGTCCAAATCCAAATGCATGACCGCCTTCTCTAATACTATCACTATATTGCCCAAAGATATATTCTTCACAAAACACGACTTTCATTGTAAATCCTTTATCTTTCGCCAAAATAAATAAGCACCATTCAATCGGATTCCTTCTACCATGGTTCTCAAAATAAGAACTTCACATGTATTGACACCTTCAGGACCACGAGTATGCCCAAAAGATGCAAGAGCTAAAAATCGATGAAGAACTCTCAAAGCATAATTCCTCAGGTGCTAGGCCTTAGTGTTCTTAGCATTAAAAATAATGGGCTCAACATCATCTCTGACCAACTCCTAGTTCTACCACGGAGTAGAATTTATAAGATAGCGAACACCATCAGCAGGGAACCCGAAATGCTTGGTGATGTAACACTCTACGTTCATTAATGATTTCTATATATTGTATACTATTCCTAATGACATCCCATGGTTACTATTCATATGATATAAATTTCGGCAGCATAGCGTCTTAAAATACCGTGCTGCCCAAGCCTACAATTGACAAATTGACACTCCCAAAAGGCAACCTCCACCTCTAAAACTCCAATCACATACACAACACTTCTAAAATCATCAATCTCCTCATCGTAACTCATTCACAATTTCCATACACACATGATTAAATATATAAATCCATATAATTAAATTCCCAGTTCATTTGCCTCCAATATACAACATTAGTTACTACATGCTAATTATCCAAATCTAATAAATGAGTTATCTAAACTTAATGTCCACAAGTGCGACACATGTACATGCATGCCAATTCACTCCTTCTTCATTGTGTCTTTAGTAATTGTCCCTCCACACAGTCAACAAACCACGCGCTAACCAATAATGTTGCCTAGTGGTGGATACAATTACACAAAATTTCATTTAAATAAATGTACTTTTATCATCTTTAATATTGTTATTATTTTTTTTTATCTATCTATATATACATATTTTTTTAATTTCAAACTACTGTTTAGTTCTTATTGACCTCATGTTCTTACATTTTCGCTTTATTGTTAATTTACCTCTCATAAATAAAATTTTAGCATTTAATTTCACTTATGCCCTTGCTTCCTTATTTGATTACATAATGGTCCTTGTCTAGTACTTAATTAATATGTTTATTTCATTTTATTTAATTTTATTCTGATCTCCTTATAATTTACAAATTTTATCATACTAATCATACTAATGATATACTTTAGAATTTTATTATCAATATAATTCTCTTCTTTAATTAACTGTATAAAACTTAACCTATCTTAATTAATTAATTACTCTTAAATGTCTCAATCATTACTATTTTCCTCTATCTGTTGTTTTATCAGTGAAAATTCTTATTTAGTACCCATTTCATTATTAACTTTGAAGTAGAGTGAAATTTCATTTTATCTCGTCATGTTTCCATTATTTCATCATAAAATTTCATTTTCTTTTGTTTTAGTCCTTAATTTTACTTTGCAAAAATTTAAATTTTATCTCTATTTTCTCAACTTTTTTAGTAAATTGCAGTTTTGTCCTCCATTTACAAAATTTATTCAAAATCCCCTCTCTACCTTTCTTGTTTGAAAATTTTTGTTACCTATTGACCATTTTACCTTTGATTATTCTTTTTGTATTCTTATTTCATTTTAATTCCTCAATTTACAATTTTGGTCTTCTATATTTCTTTACATAAGAAAAAATTACCATTTTAACCTTTATAATACTTTTTTCTTATTTAAATCCATTTGGTTCTCTTATTATCATAATTTCCCCGATTTAATCCTTTTGATACTTATTCTTTTCTTATTAATTCTAACACGATTCTTACTTATACATAAAATTACGATTTAATCCCAAGACTTTTTTTTATCACATTTTACTTCATTTAATTCCAATTTTATTTCTTTTGATTTCCTTTATCTTTTATTTTCTCTTAGGTGGTAAATTTACATTCTAATCCTTATGTGTATCCATGAAATAGCAAATTACATTTTGATTCCTAAACTTTTATTTCATCATTCTTGATTAGTTTGACCTCTTTATTTCGTATTAAGTGTAAAATGTGCATTTTGACCCTTGTAATTTATCTTGTGATGGCAAATTACAATTTAGTACCTAAACTTTTATTTTCTTTATGTTTGACCTTGGTTGACTTTCTTTTTTACTCTTTTTGTTTCCTTTGACTTATGTTTCCTTCTAAACGAAAAATTTGCTTTTTTTAGTCCTTATATTTCCTCATAAAATGATAAATTATATTTTAAACCCTAAAACTTTTAGTATTTATGATTTTACACTTTTTCCTTATTTGACCATTTTAACATCATTAATCACCTTATTGACATCAAATTATGGTTTAGCCCTTGATTTATCACATAATTTCTTTTTTATCCTTTTTGAGTCTATTAATCAATTTTTCACCTTGTTTCTCGTTTATTCACATTTATTACTTTCTTTATGTTTAATTTTCTTTTTAGTCCTTATTTTCTCATATAATTATAATTTTATCCTTTTTTACTTATTAACTGCATTTCTCACTGTATTTCTTATTTAATTAACTTTGTGACATTCTTATTGCATATTTTGTTCCTTTATCTTTATTTTACCATATATTTACAGTTTTACCCTTTATAGAATTATTAATTTCATTTTTCATATTATTTCTTGTTTATTTTTCTTTATGACATCCTTTTTCCAAATTTATTATTCAATTCTTATTTTTTGTATAATTACCTTTTTGCCTTTATTGATGACCAATGAAAATCCTCAAATCAAATATGCAGGATAAGGACTGTATGAATATACTATATGATTGTATGTGAGGTGACTACTTAAGAGTAGCCATCCCTTATATATATATGGCTATATATGGTGATCCCATACTATATGTCTATATGTAAGGTGACTACTTGAGCAAAGCCATCCTTTGGTACTGTATGACTATATGATTCTACCGCGGTATGTGGATCCCTATGGTTAGTTATTATATCCTAGGATCCTGGATCACCCATCGTGCACTAAAGGGAACCAATTATCTTACTTTATGTTATATTTTCATGCCAAACTTTATGTTATTTCTATTATATATCATATCATAGGTTTTCAACCTTCACACATTCATTAGTATCACATGTGGTATCATTATAAATAAGATAAATAACATTCATACATGATGACATTGTAACATTATCATGCTTAACATGCCTTAATGGTTATTTTAGCCCTTTATGTATTGTTAATTAACATCAATTTATCATATTACGCTTTATAATGTATAATTCAGCCAACAATGAATTTCCTATTTTCAAAGTGTTTTCTCCACTAATTCCTACTCAAATAATCTTAATTCATCATTCCTACATGTTATCTTAATTTATTTCACATTTTTACTCAAATTTGTAAAGTTAAATAATGTAAATTCTAAGTAACTTACAAGTAATTAAATGAAATAGAGTATAGTTTGTATCCACTAACCTTATTTTAACTTGAGATTGACCTGTTCTTCCCTTTCCTCTCCTTATTTCTCTTTGCCTTTCTCTTTCCCTTGAATTTCCTCGTTAGGCTACATTTAGAAGGGAGAAATTCGATAGTTTCAGCTATGAATTTAAAACCTAATTTCTACTAAATAATCTTACTCATGATGTTCTATAAGCCAATAACAATTTCCCTAATTAAATTTAACAAATACTCAAGAATTTACCATTTTAGGGTTATTTTCTCTCACTAAAAATCCTCCACTTCCAAGTTTTCTTGAGCTCTAAGCTAATTTATGATGGAATTTGACATGGTATGATAATCATGATAGCACAGCGGAAAAACAAAATTTTATCATGCATACCATACATATCCAAAACTAGAATCGAAAACATGCAATTTTAGAGTTTTGAAACTTACAACTTTAGATGCACTTCAAGACTTGATTTTGATGATGACCAGCAACTAAGATGAATTTATTTACCTTAGATCTTCACCACCAATGCCAAAGGAACAGCCTTTATGCCATTCCTCTCTATGTTCACACACACTTGCAAAGATAGCTTAAAATCAAGAGTGCTAGCTCTATATTTGTGTATTAGGCAATGGAGTTGTTTGAAAGACACAAGAACTCTTCTTGTTCTTTCTTCTTTTGTTTCTATCTTAGTCACCTTCCATGAGAGAATTAAGAGCAAAAGGAATCTCTACCAATCCCACTAATAGTCTCATGGCCAAAAGAGAGAAGAAGAATAAAAGTGGCACCCACCATTATTCCTTTAATTCATTTAATATATATCACTTACTTTAGTCATGTGTGAGTGCCTTAAATTAGGTAGCAATTTCAGCCACTAACACTTAATAATTAAGAGATATATATTTTAATTTAAATTCTATTAGAATTTAAATTCAAATGGCATCATTTAGTTAATCAAAACAAACTTACTTAACTAAGGTAATTAGTTGCCAAATTTAACTAGGATTCCTAGTTTAAACTTTGGTTACTTTAATTCCCTCTCAAGTATTATATTTTGATTAAACATAATTTAGGATTTAATACTCAATTAACTTAATTATACATAGATAATTAATCAATTGAAATTAAACCTAACACATGCCAGTAAATTTCTCTCGTGACCAATTGTTAACAGTAAAAAATCTGTTCACCCATTGCATGCATTAATTTGACTTTAAATAAAAGTCTAAATTAATTTCCAATACAATTTTAAGCCCAGTGCTTTATGTGCGATCCTATAGGTCCATTTAATGTTGGCAATGAATTAATAAATTAATTCAAAGGCTATATATATTCTCTAGCAAGATATTATAGCATTCTAAATTAAATGAAAATGCATATGGCATTTGGTGACCTAATGCAATTTCGCATAGTCCCTTACCCATAAATATCAGAATTAATATAAGGCATGGAACTAGTCATCCTTATATACATTAATTCATTTCTTGATATTCCAGTGACACTGAACTCTCAGATAAATAATGATTACTCATTATTTCATCTCGGTATGGCCATACACTTCTCAGTTCACTGATCAAGTGGCCGGTGATATTTTTCTCTCTTATCGAGAGGGGTAATCCCTTCACTTCTCTCATGCTCTCTAACATGAATCAGTGCATACCCAATCATACCCGTACTTGTCACTCTGTTACGAGCACGTTAGGTGTATGTCAAAGTACACAGTAATTCATAAAGAGTTTCATAGAGATTTCAGGTCTAAGAACTCCGATACAAAACTTGCATATGAGAAACACTTATGACTTGTACCATGTAGTGTTCTCATGAGCGGATCGAATCCAGATACCATGTTCTTTAACATGTATCTATGATCTCTGATTGACACTCTTGTCCTAATGATTCGTAAGACAGAACTCATAAGATCAGAGAGAGCATACTAGTCTTAATTCATTTGTTATTCCCATAACAATGACTGACTAGGGATATTTAGAATGATGTCTCATTTGTTTCAAGGTCTTACAATCCATGTGCCTCACACATGATAACTTAAACCGAAACGACATTCTTGGATAGTTTTATCAATTGATATGCACAGGAATACAAAAGATAAAACTAATGCCTCATTTTATTAATTTCAAGTGTTTCGTTACAATGCATTGGGGCTAGGGCTTACACTAACAATCTCCCACTAGCACTAGTCCCAATTGGGCATAGCCCTAAGACCGAACGCTCTCAAATGAGCTTCGTGCAGATTTGGACGTAACTGTTTCGTCAAAGGATCTGCTACATTGTCTTCACTTGATATCTTGCTAACCTCGACGTCCCCACGATCAATGATTTCTCTGATCAAGTGGTACCTTCTGAGTATGTGTTTGGATTTCTGGTGTGACCGGGGCTCCTTGGCCTGTGCAATGGCCCCGTTATTGTCACAGAAAATTTCTAATGGATCTAGGACGCTTGGGACCACTCCTAATCCATTAATGAAATTTTTAATCCAAACAGCCTCTATTGCAGCCTCACTTGCTGCAATGTACTCAGATTCTGTAGTTGAGTCGGCAACGGTTTCTTGCTTCGAGCTTCTCCAGCTGACAGCACCACCGTTCAAAACAAAAACAAACCCAGATTGCGATCTAGAATCCTGAGTGCTGGTCTGAAAAGCAGCATCGGCATAACCTTGTATGACGAGCTCTTCTTGACCACCATACACCAAGAAGTGATCCTTAGTCCTTCGCAGGTACTTCAGGATCCCTTTTACAGCAGACCAGTGCTTCTCACCAGGGTCTTGCTGAAACCTACTGGTTATACTCAGTGCATGAGCAACATCCAACCTAGTACATAACATAGCGTACATGATAGATCCAATAGCAGATGCATATGGGATTCTACTCATGTTGTCCCTTTCCTCTTTGGTTTTAGGGCACTGTTCTTTAGTCAAAGGAACTCCCAAAGCCAAAGGTATGTATCCTTTCTTTGAGTCTCCCATACTAAAACGCTTTAGTACTTTGTCTATATACTTTTCTTGACTTAGTCCCAAAAGCCGATTCGATCTATCTCTATAGATTCGAATACCAAGTATTGTCTCGGCTTCACCTAAGTCTTTCATTGAGAAACATTTTCCCAACCATTGCTTAACCTTTTGTAATGTTGGAATGTCATTTCCAATGAGAAGGATTTCGTCCACATATAGGACTAGAAACACTACTATGCTCCCACTAACCTTCTTGTACACACAAGGCTCATCTTCGTTCTTGATGAAGTCAAAATCTTTGACTGCTTCATCAAAACGAAGATTCCAACTTCGGGATGCTTGCTTTAATCCATAAATGGATTTTTGAAGCTTGCAAACCTTCTTAGGATGCTTGGGATTGACAAAACCTTCAGGCTGTGTCATATACACATCCTCAAGTAAATTTCCGTTGAGGAAAGCAGTTTTGACATCCATTTGCCATATCTCATAATCATGATATGCAGCTATGGCAAGCAAGATCCTAATGGACTTGAGCATGACTACAGGCGAAAAGGTCTCGTCATAGTCTATACCATGAGTTTGTCGAAAACCTTTTGCTACTAGTCTACCTTTGTAGGTCTTATCAGCTTTTAGTTTGAATAACCACTTGCATTCAATTACCTTAGCACCTTCCGGTGGATCAACCAAGGTCCAAACCTGGTTATCGTACATTGATTGTATCTCGGATTTCATGGCTTCAAGCCAATTATCCGAGTTTGGGCTTTCAATAGCTTCTCGGTAGGTAGTAGGATCCTCACGATCTACTAACTCAATAGTGTCATTGTCAGTGATTAGAAATCCATATCTCTCAATCTCCTGACGTACCCTACCAGACCTTCTAGGTACTTGTGTAATGGGTTCTTGTTCCACAACTGGTTGTGAACTTGATCCCATTTCCAACTCATCCTCTATAGGAGTTTGTGGCACTTGAATTTCTCCAAATTCTACTTTACTCCCACTATCTTTCTTGAGAAGGAACTCCTTTTCCAAGAAAACAGCCTTGCGAGCAACAAATACTTTGTTCTCGGCTTTTGAGTAAAAGTAGTATCCCTTTGTTTCTTTGGGATAACCCACAAACAAGCAGACAGTCGATTTGGACTCTAGTTTGTCAGATGTTAATTTCTTAACATGTGCTTCACAGCCCCAAATCTTGAGAAAAGACATATTGGGTTCTTTCCCAGTCCATACCTCGTATGGTGTCTTCTCAACTGCTTTAGTTGGAGTACGGTTCAATAGAAACGCAGCAGTTTCTAATGCATAACCCCAAAAAGAGATAGGAAGATTAGCTTGACTCATCATAGATCGAACCATGTCCAACAGAGTTCGATTTCTCCTTTCGGACACACCATTCCATTGCGGTGTTCCAGGAGGAGTGAGCTGTGAAATAATTCCACACTCTTTTAGATGATCATCAAACTCTTGGCTTAAGTATTCGCCACCTCGATCTGATCGAATGGCTTTTATACTTTTGCCAAGTTGGTTTTCTACTTCGTTCTTAAACTCTTTGAATTTCTCAAAAGTTTCAGACTTGTACTTCATTAGATAGACATAGCCATATCTACTGAAGTCGTCTGTGAAAGTCACGAAGTAGCTAAAACCACTTCTAGCTTGTGTACTTAATGGTCCACATACATCGGTATGTATTAGTTTCAATAAGCCATTAGTCCTTTCACCTTTCTTGTTAAAAGGACTCTTTGTCATTTTTCCATACAAACATGGCTCGCATGTGTCATAAGATTCTAAGTCAAATGACCCAAGCACTCCAGTTTTGTGGAGTCTTGAAATGCGTTTTTCGTTTGCATATCCTAAACGACAATGCCAGAAGTAAGTAGGGTTTAATTCGTTTGATTTAACCCTCTTTGTATTAATGTTGTATATAGACTCTTTGTTTTGTAAATCAAGGATATAAAGGCCATTTTGCAACATGGCATTGCCATAAGAAATGCCTTCGCGACGAATATGAGCATTGCCCTTTTTAATAACAAAATCAAATTCATCATTATCCAAACATGAAACTGAAATAATGTTTCTGCTCATAGCAGGCACATAATAACAATTATTCAAAACAATACAAAGTCCGGAAGGTAAAGTGAGGTGATAGTCGCCTATCTCCATGGCAGCAACTCGTGCTCCATTCCCCACACGGAGGTCCACTTCATTCTTCCCAAGTAACCGCCTATTTCTTAACCCCTGCACATTTGAACAAATGTGAGAACCACAACCGGTATCCAATACCCAAGTGGTAGAAATAGAAAGGTTAACTTCAACAACAAAAATACCAGAACTGGACGCCTTGGCTCCATTCTTCTTTTGTTCTTCCTTAAAGAGAGCGCAATTCTTCCTCCAATGCCCTATCTTGTTGCAATGGAAGCAAGTGCTCTCACTCTCTTTGAGTTTTGGTGCCTTGGGCTTGGATTGGGCCTGAGGTGCACTCCCAACTGACTTGGGTTTTCCCTTTCCCTTTCCCTTTCCCTTAGCTTGTCCTTTCTTAATTCCCTTTTGAACCATTAGTACGGGATTGGTCTTTCGAATGTTCTCCTCAGCATTCTTAAGCATCCCATGAAGCTCAGTAACTGACTTGTTCATTGCATGCATGTTATAATTCATCACAAATGGATCATAAGCAGCAGACAATGATCCTAAGATCAAGTCAGTGGCCAATTCCTTTGGCACTAGTACCTCAAGCTTCTCAAGAGTATCAAGATACCCTTTCATCTTGAGTACATGGGTACTAACAGGAGTACCCTCTGCCATCTTGCAAGAAATTAAAGCCTTTGTTGTCACGAACCTCTCGTGACGAGCTTGTTCTTGGAACATCTCCTTGAGGTGCACCATGATCGCATAGGCCTCTTGGTCCATAAATTGCTTTTGCAATTCAGGCACCATAGTGGCTAGCATCAAACAGGTCACATCATTAGAGTCACTCTTCTTGGTCTCAAAAGTTTCCTTTTGAACCGCAGAGGCGTTCCTTCCTGGTTCTTCAGGCAAGGGTGCATCCAAAACATACGACTTCTTCTCTTGCTTAAGAACTATTCTTAAGTTTCGAGACCAGTCTATGAAATTGGTGCCATCTAATTTGTCCTTTTCAAGGACCGATCGCAATGAGAAATTGTTATTTGAAGATGCCATTTTCAATCTACAATAAAATTTAGCAAGATTAAATGAGGTCTTATTAATGATCCCACAAACCGAATTAATATCCCCATAAATAATTCGCGTTAGTGATTTAATGTGGGCCAAGATCCACTTTTCGCAACAACTTATTAGTCAAGCTGAGCCTGTACACCTAATAAGTTAAGTTACTTAGGTAGGAAAAACTCCAATCATGTCTCGTACATGACTCTTGGATCAAATGGGCTAACATCAAACAATGTTATAGCACAAACCCATTTATAAGTTGCCTAGGTCCGAGCATCCCATTCCATGTTAAGTCCAACCTACATTCACAACCCATGCCTCACAAAGATAATCGGGCGCATCTAGGACTCCTAGTCTACGTGACCGATGATCGATGCCTTGACATGTTTCGAATTAGGAAGGCAACTTTGTGACTTACTATTTTTAGGGATTCATTTTATTACGGCTTACATGGCATACGATTTGTCATCCATACATAGCATGCATATATATATAATTGCATAAAGTAAAGCGTGACAAACATGGGCCCAAAAACCTACAACTAAGATTCTATACTATTACATAAGAATCTTCGAGTTGGGCTTCTCCACTTCGATGGGCTTCGTCTTGATTTACAAAGTCTTCAAATAAATTCTATTCTAAGAAATAAATGAAACTTTTACAATAAAATATAATGGCACGCAGGCCATATTTAATTACAAAAACCCAGGGCCCATGAATGCACCATGCATATCCATTCATCACACCAAACAAGCAAATAAATATACATAGCATTCATGGATCAGACAAAGTCCAATTTTAATCAATTTAGCCAAGCCCATTAATGGAAATTGTGTACTTGAACCTTTAAGAGAATACCCCGTGATGGGCCTGGGCCGAAGCCCAATGGACTAAATCCTCTTATTGAATAAGTTCTCTTAAAAGCCCAAAACACAAACTAGTTAGATTTGTGCCATAAATCAACTCTAGTATAATTTCCAATTTTGCCATTTTTAATTTTATGTCATACAGCCCATAAACATTAAAAATACATATAATATGTACCAACATGAATTAAACATAAAATCATGAAGAACATATATATATAATACCCGGCATTCATGCAAAACAAACAAACAACAAAAACTAGTTGTTTAATGCTTATGTAATGCCATGAAATGCACAAACATTTAAATCAATTTTATGAGTCATTTAAAAAACTAAATAAGTCCATAAACATTGATTTAATATTCTGTACCATTTAAATCTAAATGTGTTTTTTACCATTTTAATCAAAACAAAGCAAACAATGTTGATTAAACATGTAACAAACACAAACTAGTCATTGTTTTAAGTGATTTTAAAATTAATCAATTAAATTGTCATGGACCAGAATTAAAACCAAATTTAAAATATGTCCAGACCTGATATTTAATCTTTAAAAATCACTTACAAACATGCCAAAATCAATTTTACATTTAATTTTGAAAACTAGTTGTTAAACTAGCAATTTACATGCCAACTAGCACCTAGTTTCATAATTAACATGTACCATCAGGTATAAATAATTAAATCCGACCATTACCAGCCCTAATAACATCTTAGGACAGTATATTAACATGTCATATTAATTATAATACCTATCTAATCAATTAAAATCGTTTTTACACCAAAACAATGCAAAAAACTCAAAACAGAAAATTTCAGATTTGCATGTTTTCAAAATAACGATTTTTAATTAATTTTTTCATGCATCTAAAGCACTAAAATAAGCATGTCTAGTCTCTGATACCACTGATGGAATTTGACATGGTATGATAATCATGATAGCACAGCGGAAAAACAAAATTTTATCATGCATACCATACATATCCAAAACTAGAATCGAAAACATGCAATTTTAGAGTTTTGAAACTTACAACTTTAGATGCACTTCAAGACTTGATTTTGATGATGACCAGCAACTAAGATGAATTTATTTACCTTAGATCTTCACCACCAATGCCAAAGGAACAGCCTTTATGCCATTCCTCTCTATGTTCACACACACTTGCAAAGATAGCTTAAAATCAAGAGTGCTAGCTCTATATTTGTGTATTAGGCAATGGAGTTGTTTGAAAGACACAAGAACTCTTCTTGTTCTTTCTTCTTTTGTTTCTATCTTAGTCACCTTCCATGAGAGAATTAAGAGCAAAAGGAATCTCTACCAATCCCACTAATAGTCTCATGGCCAAAAGAGAGAAGAAGAATAAAAGTGGCACCCACCATTATTCCTTTAATTCATTTAATATATATCACTTACTTTAGTCATGTGTGAGTGCCTTAAATTAGGTAGCAATTTCAGCCACTAACACTTAATAATTAAGAGATATATATTTTAATTTAAATTCTATTAGAATTTAAATTCAAATGGCATCATTTAGTTAATCAAAACAAACTTACTTAACTAAGGTAATTAGTTGCCAAATTTAACTAGGATTCCTAGTTTAAACTTTGGTTACTTTAATTCCCTCTCAAGTATTATATTTTGATTAAACATAATTTAGGATTTAATACTCAATTAACTTAATTATACATAGATAATTAATCAATTGAAATTAAACCTAACACATGCCAGTAAATTTCTCTCGTGACCAATTGTTAACAGTAAAAAATCTGTTCACCCATTGCATGAATTAATTCAAAGGCTATATATATTCTCTAGCAAGATATTATAGCATTCCAAATTAAATGAAAATGCATATGGCATTTGGTGACCTAATGCAATTTCGCATAGTCCCTTACCCATAAATATCAGAATTAATATAAGGCATGGAACTAGTCATCCTTATATACATTAATTCATTTCTTGATATTCCAGTGACACTGAACTCTCAGATAAATAATGATTACTCATTATTTCATCTCGGTATGGCCATACACTTCTCAGTTCACTGATCAAGTGGCCGGTGATATTTTTCTCTCTTATCGAGAGGGGTAATCCCTTCACTTCTCTCATGCTCTCTAACATGAATCAGTGCATACCCAATCATACCCGTACTTGTCACTCTGTTACGAGCACGTTAGGTGTATGTCAAAGTACACAGTAATTCATAAAGAGTTTCATAGAGATTTCAGGTCTAAGAACTCCGATACAAAACTTGCATATGAGAAACACTTATGACTTGTACCATGTAGTGTTCTCATGAGCGGATCGAATCCAGATACCATGTTCTTTAACATGTATCTATGATCTCTGATTGACACTCTTGTCCTAATGATTCGTAAGACAGAACTCATAAGATCAGAGAGAGCATACTAGTCTTAATTCATTTGTTATTCCCATAACAATGACTGACTAGGGATATTTAGAATGATGTCTCATTTGTTTCAAGGTCTTACAATCCATGTGCCTCACACATGATAACTTAAACCGAAACGACATTCTTGGATAGTTTTATCAATTGATATGCACAGGAATACAAAAGATAAAACTAATGCCTCATTTTATTAATTTCAAGTGTTTCGTTACAATGCATTGGGGCTAGGGCTTACACTAACAATTTACATTCTGGATAGGATGCTTTCTATATTTATGGATAAAATTTGGGCTTAAGATATGATGGGAGGTGAGAGAAATGAAGAAAAAATGGTAGAAAGCTAACAAAAAGGGCTGGTTTGATTTTCTTAAAGAAAAGGAAGGAAGATGGCAAATTATTGGTTAAAATTATAGATGATTCTAGACATCTCTAGTCTTTCCATAATTCCATCAAATCTAAGGTCAAGATTCCTCCATATACTATTTGATCCAAAGGCTTATTTTTAAGCCACTTCTCACCATTTCGTGGATCCCTACATCTCCTTAGGCTATACTGCTACAGTTAGTTGATTATGGTTCATTTATAATGACATTTATGTCCTTAGATATTTTAAATATGGTAATTAAGCCCTTTAATTAATTCAATCTCCATTTTTCACTATTTTTGCCTTTTTTTGGAAATCAATGTTTTCTTATTAAAATTCCCTAAAATTTTTCTAGCATACAATAGCATATACAAAAGCATGTTTTTAAAATTTTAGCTCATTCTAACCTTGTTTTGATATACTTCTGGCTCTAGAAGAAAATTTAGTTGGTCTAAAACTTAAAATTTTGAAATTTTCAAAAAAAATATTTTTCACTTATAATGGCTCCTTTATACCATTTCTAATGGGTCTATGTGATTAAAAAAAATTTTAAAGGTCTTTGTGTTATTTTAAGGCTCGGTCAAACTTTTGGTCAACCCTTTCTATGGTATCAAGCAAAATCTTCGTTGTCTAATTTAAGGGCCCATTTGAGCTCAACTTCATCTCAAATTGTACCACTTGATTCCTGTTTAATATATATTTTCTTATTCCAGTATTAAATCAAACTGCCTGCTAGGTCAACCATCCTCATATTTTCCTGGTCTGAGCATATTTAGCATTTATGTGCTTCCAAAATTTTTGATATTGTACTACTGTAATTACTTCAAAAACTATCCCAAGATTACTATTAATGCTTTAGAATGTACCAGACATGTCAGATATGAATTTTGGCATGTTACATTTCTTCTCCTTTAATAAAAATTTCATCCTCAAAATTTACCTGAATGGCAAAGCTATAATTACTATTGTCTTATGGTTCCTCAAGTTTCCAAATTGTTTCCTCTATGTCATGACGTATCCTAAGTACTTTGATGAGTATTATCTATCTATTCCTTAACTAATTAACTTTATAGCTAGAAGTCTTAGTGATTTTTCATTAGATGATAGATTTAGTCAAAGTTGAACTTCCTTTGACTTCTTTGGTAATTTTGATTTTGACCTACTTGTTTTCATTAAGCTTGGTTCATCACACTTCTGCTGCACCACTCTGATTTTTAACTCCTTCTGGCTAACGTGTTTAATACATTTTGCTACTCTCTGGATGCACAACTTGTTTATAAGTTTTATCAAAATATTCTCTTTAACTATAAACTGCCTAATGCACATATTCCCCTTTTATATTATAGGTAGTCATCTTTACTAAGAGGGGACTCACTGTCTTTTCTTGATTGTATTAATAAAATAATGAATATCACGTGTTCCCTTTTTATCTCTATATGAATTTTACTTGTTGTAACTAATTGGATCTATATCGGATTTCAACTACAAGTGCTACATTTTGAACTATGGTCAACCTGACATTCATAGCCTCTAAGGCCATCAAATCTTCAACTTTAAACTTTTTTCATAGTAATACTATAGACTTTTTTGTTAGAGAGTATGCCCTAGAGCCTATGTAATGGGGATGTATTTCATATGTATGAACTCATATTCTTAATAAAAGGCATCATTCATTTATTAATGTTATGTTTAAATACATGAGTTTGTAAATCTTAAATTAATAAATGAAGTCCTAGATATTATAAACACATTGCAAAGGTAATCATGAAAGTGTACATGATGTGAGATGTCTATTACATGCAAATGTGATAATATCTAAATATCCCTAGTCATAGAATTAACAAGATAGGACGTTGTTAATTCAGACAGACTAGCACATGTTATGATTCTTAAATAGTTCAAGCAGTGGTTCTCATAACTGTAATTATGAAAAATGACCAAAGCTAACATGTGGATGCTTGTTAGAAGGACAAGTTCATTGGAGACCTGTAAAGAGAATCCTCACATGGATATTAAATCTATGTTAGGGAGGAATCTCTTCATAGCGGTTATGCAAGTATCCTTAGACTTGAGATCACCAAGGTTATCTTAAGTAGCAAGTGATATACTTTAACTCTATAACTGATTACTTCCAACTAGGGGTGAACATAGTTGGGAGGTTGGGTATATTATAACCTACTTGAAGATAGTTGAGTTATCTCAAATGATTCTATAATTGCCTTGTTCAGAGAATCTCTGGCCAGAGTAATATGCCAAGATGGATAGGGATCCATGAAGAGCATTTCGGAACAATGGTTAAATTAATAGAACATACATAATTAGATTTATATGAGTTGATAGAAATCCATAATCAAAATCTAATTAAGATAAGAGTGGTGAAAGGAGTAATTACGCGGTAATTGATTCTACGGAAGGGTATAGTCAAACCACTTGACTTTCCTGAAATTTGGATAGTCATGATGCCTAGCTAGAGGCCACTCATGATTTGTATAATAGTGTATCATAAATATCAATAGGAATTGATAAAATGATTTAAAGAAGTTTAAATTATGTGAGTTTTGAATAGAACTCATAATTACATATTATACTGCCAATATGGACAGAAACCCAATAGGTCACACACATATAAAGTAAATGATAAGATGGTAAAATGACGTGGATAATAATATTTGATATTATTATGGGAGAAGAGAAATGAATAAGAGAATAATTAATTAAAGAGTTTAATTAATTATGATAAAGTAGAATTGTTCGCAGAATTTTTTAGAAATATTCTGTAAAATGGACCAAATTAAAATATTGTATTTTATAATTAATTATTATTGGACTATAAGTTTTATAGGGCTAATATAATAATTAATAGATCCATTGAAGGAATTAAAAGAGGCTCAAAGAATTGGTTTTGGTGCAGAAACCCTTTAGAGGAAGGGTTACACGCCAAACCCATATAGAAGGCCTTAGAGGCCTAATTATTGGACCATAATAAATTAAATATGTTTCATAAGTATTATGGAGCCTACATATTTAATTTGGATGGATTTGGAATTCATTTGGGTGATTAAATCCAAGTGTATGCATAAAGGGCCTAGTTTATGGGTTTTGTGCATAGTCCTTTATGAATGAACTTAAATTGGATTTAATTAAGCCCAAATAAATTATTAATAATTCCCAAAGCCCATTTTATATTTTTCCAGCAATTTTAAAGAGCCCAATCCCATTATGAAGTTGGATTTTTAACCTAACTATAAAAATCCAAGTGATAGGGATTTTAGGGTTAAGTGAACATTAAGAGAAAAGAAATTCTCTTTCTTAAAAAAACCCTAGCCGCCACTCCCTTGATAGCATCAAGGGGAATTCGGCCAGCCCTTGTGTTACATCATTCTTGGTTCATTCAATCATTCTCTAGTGTGGATTACTAATTAGAGGTGTTCAATTTTGGACATTGTGGTTTGTGACAACTTGATGAGAAGGAAAATCAACTGTTCAATAAAAATTAAAGGTGATTTTTCTTATTCTCATTAATATTTATATTTTAAATTCATGGTAAGATCAGATCTATTGGTTAACAAATTTTAAATTCCGCTTATGCTTGTGATGCATGTAATCGATAATTTCCAACATGGTATCAGAGCCTAGGTTTTGCCAAGAATTTACAATTCTATATTTTTTTGCGGAATAGTTTTTATTTTTGAGTTATTTATTTCATGAACTTTAGAATATCAGATTTGATCATGAATGAGAAATATTTATATTTGGATGTATGTGATCAAATATATAAAATGAAAAATAAAAATGATTCTTTTGAGAAAAGAATAATTGATTTTGGCATGTAGGGTTTCTATTTTTTAATAAAAGTTTTAGGGGTTGTTCTAAATTAAATTTTTATTGATCCACTCTAAAATAATTTTGATGATAATTTATGTGTTTAATATGTGATATTAAGCCATAGAATCAAACAAAATAAAAATTGAACAAGTTTTGCATGAAAACTAGTTTAGTCGAAAAGTTCGATAAATTGGTGTTCTTCGTGTGTTCTTGGTGGGTTCTTATTTAGAACATTTTTAATTATTTAAATCTGATATATCTGGTATATTAATGTGTTTTTAATTAATTGGATTAATTAAAATGGGCCTTAAATTAATTGGATTAATTTTAATTCATTAAAACTACTTAATGGGTTTAATTATGTTTACGAACTTAATTTAAATTAGTGAATGACTTGATGGGCCCAAGGAGCTGATTTAAATTAAATATTATAAACTATAATTAAGTTTATTAATGGGTTTTAAGAGCTAGAGTGGGCTTGGCTCATTCCAAAAGGCCCAAATGGTCCAATAGACACAAAACTAGTTTGTGTGTGAACACACTTTAGGGTTTCGGCCTACCCTTTGTTTTAAGCCCAAAATTGATTTTTTAATAATTTAATATGATTAATTAATTAAATAATCAATTAATAATCAATTGGATTGATAATTAAGAAAAGAACACATGCATGCAAAAAGGTTTCCTAAAATGAAATTTACCAAAATCGAAAAAGTTTCCTAATTTGATCACATTATTAAAATAACTCAAAAGTAAGTTTCAAGAGTTAAAACATAGTTTGTATTCCATTATATGATTTTACTTTATGCATTAGAAAGGCATATAAGGATGTATGATTAGCATGATGGATAGTTATAGACAAGGCCCAATGTAATTGAGCATAATGCATGTTTCGGCTCAATGACGGCTTTCATGTCCCGACCACTTGTTTTTGGTTTGTATTTCTTTTTCAAATTGTAATGTGTAATTAGATTACTTAGATTAGAATTAGAGATAGAGATGGAGACCACTATCAAGGAGCAAGATCCAACAAGATTAAAGATAATGTAATTATTTTTACTTGTTTGAATCATGCATATTACCTAGGTATGACCTTTTGATTTCCCTTTTGACTTGGGGAAATCAATGTAGTAAAGTCCGTAACTATACCATATTTGTATGCTTATATTTATGTGATAGATATAGGATGCATACCAATGTATGCCAACCATGTATGGTGAGACTTAATTAACTAAAATCCCTCAAACAAAAACTAAGGTATATAAGCCTTCAATTAATTGAAGGAGAACCATAGTTCTTTATAGTGTGGGTTGTTGAACACAGTCAAGCTCACTTTATATCAAATATGTTCGAATCTAATTAAATGGGTCATCTTAGCTAGCCCATTAGTTTGTTAACCACAGTCAAGGCTAATGGTTCTAGAGGCAAGATTAGGGAATGCATATATGATATGCATGTATCAAGAGTTAATAACCTAATGATCTAATAGTTGTGTAAAGATACAATTGGTATAGAGATACCTACCTTTCAAGGGTATGGAGTTTGGCTTGTTGACCATAGTCAAGGTCAAATTACATATCAAGGATTGCATATTGGCCTACTAAGTAAACCATTGGGTTTTCTCGAATTATATAGTGAGGGCTATTAATTCGCAATAAAATAGTAGGAGTAAATGGATTAATTAAAGACCTAATTAATGCATACATATATATGAACATACTCTCATATGTTTTCTTTTCACATCTAGGTCATCATCATGAGCACATCGAACATTAACATATGATCAATCTTGGATAACAAGCTGGTTGGTAGTAACTATTCTAACTGGATCAGACAAGTGAGAATTGTTCTCAGAGCTAAAAAGATCCATTATGTCTTGGATAAAGATCCACCACCACTTCCATCAGATGATGCCATTAATGAGATCAAGGGAACTTATCAAAAATACATAGAGGATAGTGAAGTAGCGGCATGTCTGATGCTGGGTGCTATATCCTCAGAGCTTCAAAAGCAACATGAGATGATGGATGCTAGAACAATCATTTTGCATCTAGAGGAGCTTTATTCTTCTTAGGCTAGAACTGAGCAATATGAGATTGCTCGAGCCCTATTTAGCTGCAAAATGGTGGAAGGCACTTCGGCTACTACTCATGCATTAAAAATGTATGGGTATATTAAGCATTTGAGTAGACTTGGCTATGTAATGGATAATGATCTATACATGGATTTAATCTTGTAATTGTTGGCTCCAAGTTATGCACCTTTCGTGCTTAACTTTAACTTGAACAAGATCCAAGTAACCATTCTTGAGTTAATCAACGTGCTCAAAACAATTGATGGATCCTTCAAGAAGAATTCAAAAAGTGTCGTGGTTGTCACTTCTGCTAAAGGCTAGAAGCAAAAGAAGAAGAAAAAGAAGAAGAAGAAGAAAATGATGACCAAGTCATAGCCAAAAAATGGTGGGATTTCCAAGAATAAGGTTGCCAAGAAAGAGAATTCCAATGGAACTTGCTTCCATTGTGGAAAAAATGGTCATTGGAAGCGTAATTGCAAGGCCTATCTAGATTCTCTCAAGGAGAAGAAGCAAGCTGATGCTTCTACTTCAAGTATTCATATAATTGAGATTAATACTTATCTATTGTTTCAAAACAATCTTGGGTATTAGATACCGTATGTGGATCTCATTTATGTAATGATCTACAGGGGCTTAAAAGCAGTAGAAGAGTTAGAAAGGCAGAAATATGTCTACAGTCAGCTACTGGACAAAATATCTCTACAACAGTTGTGGACACTTATCATTTGCCTCTTCCAAGTGGATTAATACTGGAATTAAATAATTGTTATTATGTTCCAGCTTCATCCAAAAGTATTATTTCTTTCAGTTGTTTATTGAACGATTATGACATTTCTTTAAAAGACAAATGTTGTTATATTTTTAAGAACAATATGTTTTATGCTAAAACTATCATTAAGAATGGTATATTTGTTCTTGATTTAATTAAAGAAGTGCATAATGTGGATACTAAGAGAATGAAACAAGATAATCTAAATACCTCATATTTATGGCATTTTCGTTTAGGCCATATAAATGAGAAACGCATGACCAAATTACACAAGTCAGGTGATTTAGGGTTATTTGATTATGAATCATTTGATACATGTGAATCTTATTTATTAGGAAAAATGACAAAAGCTCCCTTTATTGGTAAAGAATAACGAGCTAAAATGGTTTTGGACTTAATACATTTAGGTGTATATGGTCCAATGACTATAAATGCCCAAGGAGGTTACTCCTACTTTATTACTTTCATAGATGATTATTTCAGGTTTGGATATATCTATCTAATGAAATATAAATCAAAAGCATTTGAAAAGTTCAAAGAATTCAGAAATGAAGTAAAGAAGCAACTTGGCAAGAGTATTAAGACACTTAGATCAGATTAAGGTGGAGAGTACTTAAGTAAAGAATTTCAAGATTATCTTAGAGACAATTGGATTTTATCTCATTGGACTCCACCATATACACAACAACATAATGGTGTATCTGAAAGGAGAAATCAAACACTATTAGATATGGTTCGATCCATGATGAGCCGAGCAGACTTACCTAAGTCCTTTTGGGGATATGCACTAGAAACTATTATTTATGTGTTAAACAGAGTTCCTAGTAAATCAGTTGATGTTACTCCATATGAGATATGGAATAACAAGAAACCCACACTTTCTTATATGAAAGTATGGGGTTGTCCTACTTATGTGAAGAGGACAATATCAGACAAACTAGATGTTAAGTCTGACAAATGTTTATTTGTGGGATATCTAAAAGAAAAGTTTGGATATTATTTCTATCATCCCTTAGAGAAAAAGGTGTTTATTTTTAAAGGCATGTTGTCTTCTTGGAAAGAGAATTTCTCCTACGAGAGGACAGCGGGAGTAAAATTGAACTTGATGAAGTTCAAGAGCCAAAAGTAGAAGTAGATCAACCAATTAAACTCGAGACTGAATTTCATAATGATCATATTACAATTGAACCTAATTATACACAAAATCCTAGAAGATCTGTTAGAGAGTATGCCCTAGAGCCCATGTAATAGGGATGTTTTTCATATGTATGAAATTTATATTCTTAATAAAAGGCATCATTCATTTATTAATGCTATGTTTGAATACATGAGTTTGTAAATCTTAAATTAATAAATGAAGTCCTAGATATAATAAACACAGTGCAAAGGCAATCATGAAGGTGTTCATGATGTGAGATGTCTATCGCATGCAAATGTGTTAATATCTAAATATCCCTAGTCATAAAATTAATAAGATAGGACATTGTTAATTCGGACAGACTAGCACATATTATGCTTCTTGAATGGTTCAAGCAGTGGTTCTCATAACTGTGATTATGGATGATAATCAAAGCTAACATGTGGATGCTTGTTAGAGGAACAAGTTCATTGGAGACCTGCAAAGAGAATCCTCATATGGATATTAAATCTATGTCAGTGAGGAATCTCTTCATAGCGGTTGTGCAAGTATCCTTAGACTTGAGATCACCAAAGTTATCTTAAGTAGCAAGTGGTATACTTTGACTCCATAACTGATTACTTCCAACTGGGAGTGAACATAGTTAGGAGATTGGGTATATCATGATCTACTTGAAGATAGTTGAGTGATTGACAAAGGATTCACCATCCTAGATTTAACAAGGGAAGTTATCTCGCATGATTCTATAATTGCCTTGTTCAGAGAATCTTTGGCTAGAGTAATATGCCGAGATGGATGGAGATCCATGAAGGGAATTTTAGGAACAATGGTTAAATTAATAGAACATACATAATTAGATTTATATGAGTTGACAGAAATCCATACTCAGAATCTAATTGAGATAAGAGTGGTGAAAGGAGTAATTGCACGGTAACTGTTTCTATGGAAGGGTACAGTCAAACCACATGACTTTCCTGACATTTGGGTAGTCATGATGCCTAGCTAGAGGCCAATCATGACTTGTATAATGATGTATCAAAATATCAATAGAGATTGATAAAATGATTTAAAGGAGTTTAAATCATGTGAGTTTTGAATAGAACTCACAATTACATATTATACTGTCAACATGGACAGGAACCCAATAGATCACACACATATAGAGAAAAGGGTAAAATGGTAAAATGATAAGGATAATAATATTTGATATTATTATAAAGGTAGAGAGGAGAATATGATAATAATTAATTAAAGAGTTTAATTAATTATGATCAAATAAAATTGTCCGCGGAACTTTTGAGAAATATTCTGTAAATTGGACTTAAATGAAATAATGTATTTCATAATTAATTATTATTGTCTTATAAGTGTTATAAGACTACTATAAGTGTTATAGGACTGATATAATAATTAATAGGACCATTGGAGAAATTATAAAGGGGCCAAAGGAATGAAGAAGTTGGAGGAAGCCATCCAGGAGAGGGCTACACGCCAACTCAATACAGAAGGGCTTGGAGGGCTTTTTCTTGGACCAAATTAATTTATATATGTTACATAAGTGTTATGGAACTCACATATTTAATTTGGTTGGATTTGGAATCCATTTGGGTATTTAAATCCAATTAGATGCACAAAGGGCCTAGTTTGTGGATTTTATGCATGGTCTTTTATGAAAAAATTTAATTTGGATTTAATTAAGCCCAAATGATTATAATTAATTCCAGAGGCCCAATTAATAATTCTCCAGCAATTTTAAAGAGTCCAATCTCATTAAGGAGTTGGAATTTTAACCTAACTATAAAAGGCCAACTAATGAGAATTAGGGTTAAGTGATTAAAACAAAAGGAAAGTCTTTTCTCTTAATCTCTCTCCCTTTTTGCGCCAACTCCTAAGCTAGCTCTTGGGAATTTCGGCCAGCCCTAGTTGAACACCAATTTGTTGGTTCAATTTACCCCTCTCTAGTGTGGATTACTCATTGGAGGTGTTCGATTTTGGACACTGTGGTTTGCGACAACCCGGTGCGAAGTAAAATCAACTGTTCAACAAAAATCAAACGTGATTTTTCTTATTCTCATATAGTTATATTGTGTATTCATGGCAAGATCAGATCTAATGGTTAAAAAAATTTAAAATTCCGCTCATGTATGTGATGCATGTAACCGTTAAAATCCAATATGTTATCAGAGCCAGGTTTTGCAATGGATATACAATTCTATATTTTTCTGCGGAATAAGTTTTGTTTTGTTTTGAGTTATTTATTTCATGAACTTTAAAATATTAGATTTTATTGTTCATGAATGAGAAATATTGATTTCTGGTTGTATGTGTGATCAAATAAATTTGGTGGAAACAAAAACGAAATTTTTGAATGATTAAGATTAGGGTTTGGCGTGAAACTCATTAGGGTTTGGCGTGAAACCCTAGGTAATGTAGGGGCTGTTATAATTTAATTTCTTATGGATCCATTTAAAAATCATTTAGATGATATTTTATGTGTTTAATATGTGATATTAAGCCGTAGGATCGAACGGAATTAAAATCGAACAAGTTTTGCATGAAAACTAGTTTTGTAGAAAAGTTCGATAAATTGGTGTTCTTCGTGTGTTCTTGATGTGTTCATGGTTAGAACGACTTTTGATCTTCTAAATTTTATATATATGATATATTAAAGTGTTTTTAATTAATTGGATTAATTAAATTTTGCCTTAAATTAATTTGATTAATTTTAATTCATTAAAATCACTTAATGGGCTTAATTATGTTTACGGACTTGGTTTAAATTAGTGAATGACTTGGTGGGTCCAAGGAGCTGATTTAAATTAACTATTATAAACATTAATTAAGTTTATTAATGGATTTTAAGGGCTGGAGTGGGCTTGGCTCATTCCAAAAGGCCCAAATGGTCCAAATGACACAAAACTAGTTTGTGTGTGAACACACTTAGGCTTTTTCTTCTGTGGGTTTCAGCCTACACTTGTTTTAAGCCCAAAATTGATTCTTTTAATTATTTAATATGATTAATTAATTAAATAATCAATTTATAATTAATTAATAATCAATTTGATTGATTATTAAGGCAAGAACACATTCATGAAAAAAGGTTTCCTAAAATGAAAGTTTTAAAAATGGAAAAAGTTTCCTAATTTGATCACATCATTAAAATAACTCAAAATATAGTTTCAAAGGTTGAAACAAAGTTAGTAATCCATTTCTTTATGCATTAGAGAGGCATATAAGGGTGTATGATTGGCATGATGGATAGTTATGGACAAAGCCCAATGTGATTGAGCATTATGCATGTTTTGGCCCAATAAGGACTTTTATGTCCTGACTACTTGTTTTTGGTTTGTATTTCATTTCAAATTGTAATATGTAATTAGATTACTTAGATTAGAAATAGAAATAGAGATGGAGACCATTTTTAAGGAGCAAGATGGGCCGGATGGAGATCCAACAAGCTTGAAGATAATGTAATTATTTTTCTTGTTTGAATCATGCATACTACCTAGGTGTGACCTTTTGATTTCCCTCTTGGCTCGGGGAAATAAATGTAGTGAAGTCCATAACTATACCATATTTGTATGCTTATATTTATGTGATAGATATAGGATGCATACCAATGTATGCCAACCATGTATGATGAGACTTAATTAACTAAAACCCTCAAACAAATACTAAGGTATATAAGCCTTCCATTAATTTGAGGAGAACCAGAGTTCTTTATAGTGTGGGTTGTTTACCACAGTCAAGCTCACATTATATCGAATATGTTCAAATCTAATTAAATGGGTCATCTTAGCTAGCCCATTAGTTTGTTGACCACAGTCAAGGCTAATGGTTCTAGAGGCAAGATTAAGGAATGCATATATGATATGCATGCATCAAGAGTTGATAACCTAATGATCCAATAGTTGTGTAGAGACACAATTGGTATAGAGATACCTACTTTTCAAGGGTATGGAATTTGGCTTGTTTACCACAATCAAGGTCAAATTACATATCAAGGATTGGATATTGGCCCACTAAGAAAACCATCGGGTTTTCTCGGATTATATAGTGAGGGCTATTAATTCGCAATAAAATAGTGGGAGTAAATGGATTAATTAAAGACCTTATTAATGCATACATATATATGAACATACTCTCATATCTTTTCTTTTTCACATCTAGGTCATCATCATGAGCACATCAAACATTAATATACGATCAATCTTGGATAACAAGCTGGTTGGCAACAACTATTCTGACTGGATCAGGTAAGTGAGAATTGTTCTCAGAGCTGAAAAGATCCATTATGTCTTGGATAAAGATCCACCACCACTTTCATCAGATGATGCCATTGATGAGATCAAAGGCATTTATCAAAAATACATGGAGGATAGTGAAGTAGCAGCATGTCTGATGCTGGGTGCTATGTCCTCGAAGCTTCAGAAGCAACATGAAATGATGGATGCTAGAACCATCGTTTTGCATCTAGAGGAGCTTTATTCTTCTCAGGCTAGAACTGAGCAATATGAGATTGCTCGAGCTCTATTTAGTTGCAAAATGGTGGAAGGCACTTCAGCTGCTACTCATGCATTGAAGATGTATGGGTATATTGAGCATTTGAGTAGACTTGGCTATGTTATGGATAATGATCTATACATAGATTTAATCTTGTACTCGTTGGCTCCAAGTTATGCACCTTTCATTCTTAACTTCAACATGAACAAGATCCAAGTATCCATTCCTGAGTTAATCAACATGCTCAAGACAGCTGATGGATCATTTAAGAAGGATCCAAAAAGTGTCATGGTTGTCACTTCTGCTAAAGGCAAGAAGCAGAAGAAGAAGAAGAAGAAGATAACCAAGGCGCAGCCAAAGAATGGTGGGATCTCCAAGAAGAAGGCTGCCAAGAAAGAGAATCCCAAAGGAACTTGCTTCCATTGTGGAAAGGATGGTCATTGGAAGCGTAACTGCAAGGCCTATCTAAATTCTCTCAAGGAGAAGAAGCAAGCTGATGCTTCTACTTCAGGTATTCATATGATTGAAATTAATACTTATTCTATTGCTTCAAAACAATCTTGGGTATTAGATACTGGATGTGTATCTCATTTATGTAATGATCTACAGGGGCTTAGAAGCTTTAGAAGAGCTGGAAAGGTAGAGATATGTTTGCAGTCAGCTACTGGACAGAACATCTCTACAACAGTTGTGGGGACTTACTATTTGCCTCTTCCTAGTGGATTAGTACTGGAATTAAATAATTGTTATTATGTTCCAGCCTTATCCAAAAGTATTATTTCTTTTAGTCGTTTGATGAACGATTATGATATTTCTTTGAAGGACAAATGTTATTACATTTTTAAGAACAATATGTTTTATGCAAAAGCTATCATTGAGAATGGTATATTTGTTCTTGATTTAATTAAAGAAGTACATAATGTGAATACCAAGAGAATGAAACATGATAATCTGAATACCTCATACTTATGGCATTGTCGTTTAGGCCATATAAATGAAAAACGCATGACCAAGTTACACAAGTCAGGTGATTTGGGATCATTTGATACATGTGAATCTTGTTTATTGGAAAAAATGACAAAAGCTCCCTTTATTGGTAAAGGAGAACGAGCTAAAATGGTTTTGGACTTAATACATTCAGATGTATGTGGTCCAATGACTACACATGCCAGAGGAGGTTACTCCTACTTCATTACTTTCATAGATGATTATTCCAGGTTTGGATACATCTATCTAATGAAATATAAGTCTGAAGCATTTAAAAAGTTCAAAGAGTTCAGAAATGAAGTAGAGAAACAACTTGGCAAAAGTATTAAAACACTTAGATCAGATCGAGGTGGAAAATACTTAAGTCAAGAGTTTCAGGATTATCTTAGAGATAATGGGATTTTATCTCAATGGACTCCTCCATATACACCACAACGCAATGGTGTATCTGAAAGGAGAAATCGAACACTATTAGATATGGTTCGATCAATGATGAGCCGAGCAGACTTGCCTAAGTCTTTTTGGGGATATGCACTAGAAAATGCTGTTTATGTGTTAAACAGAGTTCCTAGTAAATCGGTTGATGTTACTCCATATGAGATGTGGAATAACAAGAAACCCACGCTTTCTCATATGAAAGTATGGGGTTGTCCTGCTTATGTGAAGAGGACAATATCAGACAAACTGGATGTTAAGTCTGACAAATGTTTATTTGTGGGATATCCAAAAGAAACGTTTGGATATTATTTCTATCATCCTTTAGAACAAAAGGTGTTTGTTTCAAGGCATGCTATCTTCTTGGAAAGAGAATTTCTCCTACGAGAGGATAGTTGGAGTAAAATTGAGCTAGGTGAAGTTCAAGACCCACAAATAGAAGATGATCAACCAATTGAACCCGAAACTGAATTTCATAATGATGAGATTACAGTTGAACCTGATTATACACAAAATCCTAGAAGATCTACTAGGATGCGTTCTATCCCTGTGAGATATGGATTTCACGTTGATTCAGATAGAGGCATAATTGTAGTAGAGGACAATGAGCCTACAAGCTATCAAGAAGTTTTGAACAGTTCAGAATGTGATTTATGGCTTAAGGCTATACAGTCCGAAATGGACTCCATGTATGAGAATAAAGTATGGACTTTAACTCAACCACCTGAAGGGATAAAACCCATAGGGTGCAAATGGGTCTTCAAAAAGAAGACTGACATGAAAGATAATATAGTTACCTATAAAGCTCGCTTAGTAGCAAAAGGTTATCGTAAAAAAGAAGGTATTGACTATGATGAAACTTTTTCTCCTGTAGCGATGCTTAAGTCTATAAGAATACTTTTAGCCATTGCAGCTCATTATGATTATGAGATTTGGCAAATGGATGTGAAGACAGCTTTCCTTAATGGAAATCTTTCTGAGGATTTGTATATGACACAACCAGAAGGATTCACATTAGGAAATGGCGAAAAGGTATGCAAGCTTCAAAGATCCATTTATGGATTGAAGCAAGCCTCTAGGAGCTGGAACATACGATTCAATGAGACAATCAAAGAGTTTGGTTTCTCATAGAATGAAGATGAACCTTGTGTGTATAAAAGGGTCAGTGGGAGTGCAATTGTCTTCCTAGTTCTATATGTAGATGACATATTGATCATGGGAAATGACATTTCTCTTCTCCAATCTGTTAAAATATGGTTATCCAAGCAATTCTCCATGAAAGACCTTGGAGAAGCATCTTATATTTTGGGAATAAGGATCTATAGATATAGATCCAAAAGGTTGCTAGGTCTTTCTCAGAGTACATATATAGATAAAATATTGAAGAGTTCAATATGGATCTCTCTAAGAAAGGGTTTATACCCATGGTGCATGGGAAACACCTTTCTAAGTCTATATGTCCGCAAACACTAGAGGATAGAGAGAGCATGAATAGAATACCATATGCATCTGCAATTGGTTCTATCATGTATGCTATGTTATGTACACGTCCAGATGTAGCATTTGCTTTGAGTGTCACAAGCAGATTCCAATCCAATTTTGGAGAGGAACATTGGGCAGCTGTCAAGAATATTCTTAAGTACTTGAGAAGGACTAAGGATATATTCTTGGTATATGGAGAGGGCAGTTTGGAAGTAAATGGGTATACAGATGCCAGCTTCCAATCTGACAAAGATGATTGTAAATCATAATCTAGTTATGTGTTCATAATGGGAGGAGGAGCAGTTAGTTGGAAAAGTACCAAACAAGAAACAACTGCTGATTCCACGACGGAAGCTGAGTACATTGCTGCTTCAGAAGCAGCCAAAGAAGCAGTCTGGATCAAAAAGTTCATAATCGAACTAGGAGTGGTGCCTAGCATTGTTGATCCGATTCCTTTATATTGTGACAGCAATGGAGCCATTGCGCAAGCAAAGGAACCACGGTCTCATCAGTGATCCAAACATGTTCTCAGACACTACCATCTCATAAGGGAAATAGTAGCTAGAAATGATGTGAAAATAGAAAGGGTTCCCATAGATGACAATGCGGCGGATCCCCTCACTAAAGCACTTTCCCAGATAAAGCATGATCACCATATAAATAGCATGGGTCTGAGACATATGAGTGATTGGATCTAGTGCAAGTGGGAGATTGTTAGAGAGTATGCCCTAGAGCCCATGTAATAGGGATGTTTTTCACATGTATGAAATTTATATTCTTAATAAAAGGCATCATTCATTTATTAATGCTATGTTTGAATACATGAGTTTGTAAATCTTAAATTAATAAATGAAGTCCTAGATATTATAAACACAGTGCAAAGGTAATCATAAAGGTGTTCATGATGTGAGATGTCTATCGCATGCAAATGTGTTAATATCTAAATATCCCTAGTCATAGAATTAACAAGATAGGACATTGTTAATTCGGACAGACTAACACATGTTATGCTTCTTGAATGGTTCAAGCAGTGGTTCTTATAACTGTGATTATGGATGATAATCAAAGCTAACATGTGGATGCTTGTTAGAGGAACAAGTTCATTGGAGACCTGCAAAGAGAATCCTCATATGGATATTAAATCTATGTCAGTGAGGAATCTCTTCATAGCGGTTGTGCAAGTATCCTTAGACTTGAGATCACCAAAGTTATCTTAAGTAGCAAGTGGAATACATTGACTCCATAACTGATTACCTCCAACTGGGAGTGAACATAGTTAGGAGATTGGGTATATCATGACTTACTTGATGATAGTTGAGTGATTGATAAAGGATTCACCATCCTAGATTTAACAAGGGAAGTTATCTCGCATGATTCTATAATTGCCTTGTTCAGAGAATCTCTGGCTAGAGTAATATGCCGAGATGGATGGAGATCCATGAAGGGCATTTTAGGAATAATGGTTAAATTAATAGAACATACATAATTAGATTTATATGAGTTGACAGAAATCCATACTCAGAATCTAATTGAGATAAGAGTGGTGAAAGGAGTAATTGCACGGTAACTATTTCTATGGAAGGGTACAGTCAAACCACATGACTTTCCTGACATTTGGGTAGTCATGATGCCTAGCTAGAGGCCAATCACGACTTGTATAATGATGTATCAAAATATCAATAGAGATTGATAAAATGATTTAAAGGAGTTTAAATCATGTGAGTTTTGAATAGAACTCACAATTACATATTATACTGCCAACATGGACAGGAACCCAATAGGTCACACACATATAGAGAAAAGGGTAAAATGGTAAAATGATAAGGATAATAATATTTGATATTATTATAAAGGTAGAGAGGAGAATATGATAATAATTAATTAAAGAGTTTAATTAATTATGATCAAATAAAATTGTCCGCGGAACTTTTGAGAAATGTTCTGTAAATTGGACCTAAATGAAATAATGTATTTCATGATTAATTATTATTGTCTTATAAGTGTTATAAGACTACTATAAGTGTTATAGGACTGATATAATAATTAATAGGACCATTGGAGAAATTATAAAGGGGCCAAAGGAATGAAGAAGTTGGAGGAAGCCATCCAGGAGAGGGGCTACACGCCAACTCCATACAAAAGGGCTTGGAGGGCTTTTTCCTAGACCAAATTAATTTATATATGTTACATAAGTGTTATGGAACTCACATATTTAATTTGGTTGGATTTGGAATCCATTTGGGTATTTAAATCCAATTAAATGAACAAAGGGCCTAGTTTGTGGATTTTGTGCATGGTCTTTTATGAAAAGATTTAATTTAAATTTAATTAAGCCCAAATGATTATAATTAATTCCAGAGGCCCAATTAATAATTCTCCAGAAATTTTAAAGAGCCCAATCTCATTAAGGAGTTGGAATTTTAACCTAACTATAAAAGGCCAACTAATGAGAATTAGGGTTAAGTGATTAAAACAAAAGGAAAGTCTTTTCTCTTAATCTCTCTCCCTTTTTGCGCCAACTCCTAAGCTAGATCTTGGGAATTTCGGCCAGCCCTAGTTGAACACAAATTTGTTGGTTCAATTTACCCCTCTCTAGTGTGGATTACTCATTGGAGGTGTTCGATTTTGGACACTGTGGTTTGCGACAACCCGGTGCGAAGTAAAATCAACTGTTCAACAAAAATCAAAGGTGATTTGTCTTATTCTCATATAGTTATATTATGTATTCATGGCAATATCAGATCTAATGGTTAAAAAAAATTTAAAATTCCGCTCATGTATGTGATGCATGTAACCGTTAAAATCGAACAAGATCTACTAGGATGCATTCTATTCCTATGAGATATGAATTTCACATTGATTCAGATAGAGGCATAACTGTAGTATAGGATAATGAGCCTACAAGCTATCAAGAAGTTTTGAACAGTTCAGAACGTGATTTATGGCTTAAGGCTATGCAGTATGAAATGGACTCCTGTATGAGAACAAAGTATGGACTTTAACTCAACCACCTAAAGGGATAAAACCTATAGGGTGCAAATAAGTCTTCAAAAAGAAGATCGACATGGAAGGTAATATAGTTACCTATAATGCTCATTGACTAGCAAAAGGCTATCATAAAAAAGAAGGTATTGACTATGATGAAACCTTATCTCCTATAGCAAAGCTTAAGTCTATAAGAATACTTTTAGCCATTGCAGCTCATTATGATTATGAGATTTGGCAAATGGATGTGAAGACAACTTTCCTAAATGGAAATCTGACTGAGGATGTGTATATGACACAATCAGAAGGGTTCATATAAGGAGATGGCAAAAAGGTATGCAAGCTTCAAAGATCCATTTATGGATTGAAGCAAGCCTCTAGGAGTTGGAACATACGATTCAATGAGACAATCAAAGAGTTTGGTTTCTCACAGAATGAAGATGAACCTTGTGTGTATAAAAGGATCAATGGGAGTGCAATTGTCTTCCTAGTTCTCTATGTGGATGACATATTAATCAAGGGAAACAAAATTTCTCTTCTCTAATATGTTAAAATATGGTTATCTAAGAAACTCTCCATGAAAGACCTTGGAGAAGCATCCTATATTCTGGGAATAAGGATCTATAGATATAGATCCAATAGGTTTCTAGGTATTTCTCAAATTATATATATAGATAAAGTATTAAAGAGGTTCAATATAGATCTCTCTAAGAAAGGGTTTATACTCTTGGTGCATGGAAAATACCTTTCTAAGTTTATGTGTCCGCAGACACTAGAGGTTAAAGAGAGCATGAACAGAATACCATATGCATCTGCAATTGGTTCTATCATGTATGCTATGTTATGTATACATCCAGATGTAGCATGTGCTTTGAGTGTCATAAGTAGATTTCAATCCAATTTTTGAGAGGAACACTGGGCAGCTGTCAAGGATATCCTTAAGAACTTAAGAAGGACTAAGGATATATTCTTGGTATATGAGGAGGGCAGTTTGGAAGTAAATGGCTATACAGATGCTAGCTTCCAATCTAACAAAGATGATTGTAAATCACAGTTTGGTTTTGTGTTCATAATAGGAGGAGGGATAGTTAGTTGGAAGAGTTCCAAACAAGAAACAACTGCTGATTCCATGACAGACATTGAGTACATTATTAATTTAAAAGTAGCCAAAGAAGCAGTCTGGATCAAAAAGTTCATATCTTAACTAGCAGTGGTGCCTAGCATTGTTGATCCGATTCCTTTATATTAAGACAACAATGGAGCCATTGCGCAAGCAAAGGAATCATGGTCTCATCAGCGATACAAGCATATTCTCAGATGCTATCATCTCATAAGGAAAATAGTAGCTAGAAATGATGTGAAAATAGAAAGGGTCCCCACATATGATAATGTGGCGGATCCCCTCGCTAAAACACTTTCCCAAATAAAGCAAGATCACCATATAAATAACATGGGTTTAAGACATATGAGTGATTGACTCTAGTGCAAGTAGGAGATTTTTAGAGAGTATGCCCTAGAGCCCATGTAATAGGGATATATTTCATATGTATGAACTCATATTCTTAATAAAAGGCATCATTCATTTATTAATACTATGTTTAAATACATGAGTTTGTAAATCTTAAATTAATAAATGAAGTCCTAGATATTATAAACACAATGCAAAGGCAATCATGAAAGTGTTCATGATGTTAGATGTCTATTGCATGCAAATGTGATAATATCTAAATATCTCTAGTCATAGAATTAACAAGATAGGACATTGCTAATTCGGATAGACTAGCACATGTTATGCTTCTTGAATAGTTCAAGCAGTGGTTCTCATAACTGTGATTATGAAAGATGATCAAAGCTAACATGTGGATGCTTGTTAGAAAAACAAGTTCATTGGAGACTTGCAAAGAGAGTCCTCACATGGATATTAAATCTATGTCAGTGAGGAATCGCTTCATAGCGGTTGTGTAAGTATCCTTAGACTTGAGATCACCAAGGTTATCTTAAGTAGCAAGTGATATACTTTGACTCTATAACTGACTACTTCCAACTAGGGATGAACATAGTTAGGAGGTTGGGTATATCATAACCTACTTGAAGATAGTTGAATGATTAACAAAGGATTCACCATCACAAATTTATTAAGGGAAGTTATCTCACATGATTCTATAATTGCCTTGTTCAGAGAATCTCTGGCCAGAGTAATATGCCAACATGGATAGGGATCTATGAAGGGCATTTTGGGAATAATGATTAAATTAATAGAGCATACATAATTAGATTTATATGAGTTGAAAAAAATTGATACTTAGAATCAAAGTGAGATAAGAGTGGTGAAAGGAGTAATTATACGGTAACTAATTCTATGGAAGGGTATAGTCAAACCACTTGACTTTCCTGACATTTGGATAGTCATGATGCCTAGATAGAGGCCGCTCATGATTTGTATAATAGTATATCATAAATATCAATAGGGATTGATAGAATGATTTAAATCAGTTTAAATCATATGAGTTTTGAATAATTACATATTATACTGCCAATATGGACAAGAACCCAATATGTCACACACATATAGAGTAAAGGATAAAATGGTAAAATGACAAGGATAATAATATTTGATATTATTATGGGAGAAGAGAAATGAATAAGAGAATAGTTAATTAATGAGTTTAATTAATTATGATAAAGTAGAATTATTCGCATAACTTTTTAGAAATGTTCTGTTAAATAGACCTAATTGAAATATTGTATTTCATAATTAATTATTATTTGACTACAAGTGTTATAGGGCTGATATAATAATTAATAGATCCATTGGAGGAATTAAAAGATGCCCAATGAATTGGTTTTGGCGCAGAAACCCTCAAGAGGAAGGGTTACATGCCATACCCATATAGAAGGCTTTAGAGGCCTAATTCTTGGATTAAAATAAATTAAATATATTTCATAAGTGTTATGGAGCCTACATATTTAATTTGGATGGATTTGGAATTCATTTGGGTGATTAAATCCAAGTGTATGCATAAAGGGCCTAGTTTATGGATTTTGTGCATAGTCCTTTATGAATGGACTTAAATGGATTTAATTGAGCCCAAATAAATTATTAATAATTCTAGAAGCCAATTTAATATTTCTCTAGCAATTTTAAAGAGCCCAATGCCATTAAGAAGTTGGAGTTTTAACCTAACTATAAAAATCCAAGTGATGGAGATTTTAGGATTAAGTGAACATTAAGAAAAAAGAAATTCTCTCTCTTAAAAAACCCTAGCCGCCACTCCCTTGCTAGCATCAAGGGGAATTTGGCCAGCCTTTGTATTCCATTATTTTGTGTTCATTCAATCCTTCTTTAGTGTGGATTACTAATTGAAGGTGTTTAATTTTGGACACTTTGGTTTGCGACAATCCGATGAGAAGGAAAATTAACTGTTCAACAAAAATCAAAGGTGATTTTTCTTATTCTCATTAATATTTATATTGTAAATTCATAGCAATATCAGATCTATTGGTTAAAAAATTTTAAATTCTACTTATGCATGTGATGCATGTAACGGATAATTCCCAACATTTTTGAGTGGCCAAAATGGCAACTGATGCTATACCTATGAAAGATCTAGGGTCTACAATCATTAATATAGCAGATCTGCCACCAACTATGCAAAGTGTAAAGTGTATGACTATATGAAGGGTTAATGCATAGATTTACTGTGTGATGTATGACTGTGTGAGTATGATATATGATTGTATGATTGGATGTATATGTTATATGTCTGTGTGTGTGAAGGTTTGTATGTATGAAGGAATGCAAATGTATGTGCAACTAGCTAAAGTGTTGAGTTGTTGCTGGCGTATACTAGCTGGGTCAGTGAGATTGACTAATGAGAATCATTTTGTTAACTATTATACTGGTTGGGGCCCTACTCTCGTCATCGTTCGCTTTCACGCTCATTCATCTAAGGCTAAAAGTTATAACTTTCACTTGAAAAACCCAAAAGGGACAGGTAAATTCCAATCTTGAGTTCACTTTTTCCCTTATGGCATTTATATGTATTAACTTAGACATTCATCCTTTTTGATGTGTTCACTCTGATCATAGGATTGTATAAACCTTGCTTTGATACCACTTAAGTAACACCCTATGTTCATTAATGATTTCTAAATATTGCATACTATTCCTAAAGATATCCAATGGTTACTATTCAGTTAGTATAAATTTCGACAGCATAACAGCTAAAAAATTGTGCTGCCCAAACCTGCAATTGATAAATTGACACTCCTAAAAGGTACCCTCCACATCCAAAACTCTAATAGTATATACAACACTTCTAAAATTATCCATCTCATCATCACAACTCATTCACAATTTCCATACACACATGCTTAAATATATAAATTCATATAATTAAATTCACGGTTCATTTACATCCAATATACAACATTAGTTACTACATGCTAATTATTAAATCTAATACATGAGTTATCTAAACTTCGTGTCCACAAACGCGACACATGTGCATACCAATTTGCTCATTCATTGTGTCTTCAGTAATTGTCCCTGTGCGCAGTCAACAAACCACATGCTAAGCAATGATGTTGCCTAATGGTGGATACAAATAACAGAATTTCATTTAAATAAATTTATTTTTATTATCTTAATATTGTTATTATTTTTTATCTATCTGTATACATAAAATTTGTTTTTTTATTTTCAAACTACTATTTAGTTCTTGTTGACCTCATGTTCTTACATATTTGCTTTATTGTTAATTTACCTCTCATAAATAAAATTTTAGCATTTAATTTCACTTATGCCCCTGCTTCCTTATTTGATTACATAATGGTCCTTTTAGTAATTAATTGATATGTTTATTTCGTTTTATTTAATTTTATCCTGAACTTGTTATAATGTACAAATTTTATCATACTAATTATATATTTTAGAATTTTATTATCAATATAATTCTCTTCTTTAATTAATTGTATAAAACTTAATCTATCTTAATTCCTTAATTACTCTTAAATGTTGTAATCTTTACTATTTTCCTCTATCTGTTTGTTTTATCTATGAAAATTCTTATTTAGTACCCATTTCATTATTAACTTTGACGTAGAGTGAAATTTTTTTTTTATCTCATCTTGTTTCCATTCTTTCATAATAAAATTTCATTTTCTTTCCTTTTAGTCCTTAATTTTACAGTCTTTGCAAAAATTTCTATTTTATCTCTATTTTCTCAACCTTTTCAGTAAATTGTAGTTTCGTCTTTCATTTACTAAATTTGTTCATAATCACCTCTCTACCTTTTCTGTGTGAAAAGTCTTATTACCAATTGACCGTTTTACCTTTACGTACTCTTTTTGTATTCTTATTTCATTTTAATTCCTCAATTTATAAGTTTGGTCTTATATATTTCTTTATGTAAGGATAAATTACCATTTTACCCTTTATATTACTTTTTACTAATTTAAATCCGTTTGGTTCTCTTATTATCATTATTTCGCTATTTAATCCTTTTGATACTTATTCTTTTCTTATTAATTCTCACGTGATTCTTACTTGTACGTAAAATTATGATTTAGTCTCTAGACTTTCTTTTTATCACATTTTACTTCATTTAATTCCAATCATAATTATTTCTTTTGATTTCCTTTATCTTTTAATTTCTCTTAGATGATAAATTGACATTTTAATCCTTATGTGTATCTATCAAATGACAAATTACGTTTTAATTCCTAAACTTTTATTTCATCATTCTTGACTTAGTTTGACCTCAATTTTAATCCTTTTTGCTTTCTTTATCTTTTATTCCATACTAAGTGTAAAATTTGCATTTTGGCCCTTGTACTTTATCTTATGATGGCAAATTATAATTTAGTACCTAAACTATTATTTTCTTTACGTTTGATCTTTTTAACTTTCTTTTTGACTCTTTTTGCTTCCTTTGACTTTTGTTTCCTTCTAAATGGAAAATTTTCTTTTTTAGTCCTTATATTTCTTTATAAAGTAATAAATTACGTTTTAGTCCTTAAAATTTTCCATATTTACGTGTTTTCCCCTTTTCTTATTTGACCATTTTAATTTCTTTAATCACCTTATTGATATCAAATTACTGTTTGGCCTCTGATTTACTACGTAATGGCATTTTTGCCCTTTTTGAGTCTACTAGAATTTTTTCACCTTGTTTCTCGTTTATTCACATTTATGGCTTCCTTTATGCTTAATTTTCTTTTTGGTCCTTACTTTCTCACGTAATTACAATTTTACCCTTTTAACTTATTAACTGTATTTCTCACTTTATTTCTTATTTATTAACTTTATGACATTCTTCTTGCATATTTTATTCATTTATCCTTATTCTACCATATATTTACAATATTTCCCTTTATAGAATTATTAATTTCATTTTTTATATTATTTATTGTTCATTTATCTATATTGCATCCTTTTGCTTAATTTATTATTCAATTCCTATTTTCATATATAATTACCTTTTTATCCCTAGTGATGACCAGTGAAAATCCTTGAATCTGAAATGCAAGATGAGGACTATATGAATATACTGTGTGATTGTATGTGAGGTGAATACTTGAGTGGAGCTATAACTCCCTTACTATAATAGTCTTTTAAATTTAAACGATTGGTCAATTCTTTTTCTTAACTTAAAACTCATAATCTTAACTCATTATTATTCATTAATAAAAGTTCTTATCCAAAAATCGTATTCAAAGTTCACCTTATCGATGACTTATAACTGTCAAACTTTACTATTCATTTTGCAAAATTTCGATAATATGACGGCGATATACTAGACTAGCCCTCTGAAAAACAGACAATAGCCACAGTCCCTTAGGGGCACAACAGTTTATAACTAATATAACCATCTCATCCACACCTTTCCATCACGTCTCAACTATACACAAACCATCCACTAGGAGTTAAATCCATATACATATATACAATCAAAGTATTATTACAAATCAATTCTTAACTTCAAATATTTTCAATAATAGACATGCCAAAATAACAATATAACTTTTGTCCTTCAAAATTCTCCATCCTCTGTGTACTATTGCTCCTGATCACATTATGAACCTACACATTGTAAATCCTATGTGCTAAGCATTAAATATGCCTAGTGGTGACTAAAAATCATAATATTTTCAAAACAAGCATAATTGTACCAAAAGCATAAAACATCAATCACTCTTATCAAAAAGAAAATTTCCTTATTTTTTGCAGTCTTTTCAATTAATTACAAAAATTCCATTTTTACAACTTAGTTATAAAATTGCCATTATTTTTCATATTTTCACTTTTCAATAGACTTTACAAAACTTCATTTTTTGACTGTTTGGACATTAAATTATCATTTTTCCCTTTATAGTCATTTCTTAATTACTTTTATTCACTAGGCATAACTTTTAAAGATATTATAATTCTGCCCTAAACTTTTAATTTCCTTTAATTAGGTCCTTTTTTCACTTTTAACTACACTTTTAACTTACTTTTTACATTTTTTTCTTATTTTTATCATAGTGCTTCTAGTACAATCCTAACAAAAATTTTCAAATCGGATATACAAGATGTGGATCCTACACCACATAGAAATTGAAAAATGACCTTAAAGACCATTTATCACAGAACAGATAACAGAATAGACAAATACTATGGAGATCAGTAATCCTACCATAGTAAAGTAAGTCACCATGACTTGTACCATGGTATAGGTGTCCCTATGGCTAGCCAATTATATCCTGTGGTAGATTTTGACTGTGGTAGATTTTGATTGCTTGACTATTGCTAAAGGCATAATTTCACTTATTTTCAAAACATTTTTTAGTTTTTCCATAATTTCAGTTATTTTTCAATCCAACAAATGCAGTCATTCAGAATATTTAATACTTTTATATAGTTTATGAATTATTTATTCATAATTCACCATTTTCTAATTAATTATAAATTAATTCACATTAATTCAAAATTTTTACCTTATTCATAATCAAAATTCTTAACAAAAATATTCAATTAATTTTCATAAATTCTATAAAAATTTATGAACATATTATTTCACATTTATAGTCATTTTAAGGCTTAAATACATCAAAATACACAAAATAAACACTAATTATCCCTAAGGAAAATGTTGGCTTTATGAAGACTCATGCCATACAAATTTTTTTAATTCAATTTATGCATTTCAATAGGCTTATTCAAGGTCCAATTGAGCTATTCTAATGTTAATTTAAAATATTCATACATTTACTAATTTTCCCTAAGTTACCCAAAGGTAAATCATGCTGAATAATGGAAAATAGATGGATTTGAAGCCACTAACCTTTTTTCCTTGCATTAACCTTGCCTAGACCTCCTTTTCTTTCCCTTTAGCTTTGGGAGATTGGCCTTCACCTTGAGTACCTACCATGGCCGATTATATAACCCATCAAAATCCTATTTTTTGTTCTTTTTTACTAAAATAAACATCATAAATGAAATTTATGATGCCAAGCATAATCTTTGTTTCCTGTTTTAAGGGTCCATTTAAGCTCAACTTCATCTCAAATTATACCACCTGACTCCATTTAACACCTATTTTTTTATTCCAATGTTAAATTAAACTATTTATCAGGTAACCAATCCTCGTATTTCCCTAACTTGAGTATATTTAACACTTATGCACTTCTAAACTTTTCTATACTGTACTATTGTAATTACTTCAAAAACCATCTTAGGATTATTATTCATGCTCTAAAATATACTAGACATGTCAGATATGAATTTTGGGATGTTACAGGTGAAATCATTGAATGTCATGGTTTATTTCTTTTGGTCTAATTGGAAGCAAACATGCGATCATCATCATCATCATCATCATCATCGAATTCATAGCTAAATGTAGTTAAAAAGTTAGTGTAATGGTAGGTGTACTTATGGTTTTTTCTACACAAATTCAGTCCACCCAATATTCTCGATGAATTGATATACCTTTACCGATAAATTAACTGAACTTATATCAAGATAGAATTCCTTCAAAGATGTAGGTTTTACATATTGTACTCTTAAAAAATACTAATACAATGGGATATATTCATCTTCAAGATAAGGTGGAATGTGAACTCCCAAAGAACTTAAAGCACTATCATTATTGGTTTATTTAGGAGCCACTATAAAAGTTAAAAGTAGCAAGTAAGTGCCTAAATAAATGCAAACTAAGACAACAATGTGATTGATACAAGGCAAAACCATTACGGGTAACAACCAAAATAAAGCAAAAAGTGAGATATGAAGCAATGGGATGAGTAGATTATTTAACCAGAACATTATAAAGAATACTTCAAGTAGAAGAAATTACTGAAGAATCTTATAATTTAAACAAATAAGTAATACCCTCTCAAAATTTCAACACTCAATTCAAGCATCCAACATGCATGAAAAAACAAAAAATGCAAGAGATAAAGCTAGAATGTCAAGGCCAGCCAAATAAAGAAATTTACTTGAGTTAAAATGCTCCTTTGCTAAATTCACACAACTAATGTGTTATGCCATTGCACAAAAATGTGTGTGGATTGAGGAAAAACATCTCAAATCAATAGGTGTTGAGTCATTGAAGAAAAAGATTTTAAATTGGTCATTAGGTCATTTTAGCAAACACATTATGGGTAGAACAATAACCAAGTTAAATCAAGAGTAAAACAAACCAATTGCATGCCAAAATAGAAAATTAACAAAAATTTAAGCAAATTAAACAACTCAATTTCACATTTTAAACAAATAAGCACATGCAATTAAAGCACAAACTCAACCTAAATTAAGCCCTAATAAGTTTTTTCAAGAGAGAAAATCAAGAAGAAGAATCACCAATATAATACTTCAAATCAAAGATAAAATAATAGTTAAGCATTTAGAATTAAAAGCATGAAGAATATTTACTTGATTCCTATGGATGTGCCAAAATGAAGAAGAGGAAAAGTGAGAGAGTGTGAGTGTAGAGTGAAATGCATTAAAACAAAACAAAAAAAAAGAGAATTTTTAAATGACCTAATAAGGAACCCAAAGAACTCAGTAAAGATGAAGGGTGTCTTGGTGGGAAAGGGTAGTTTTGGCCTAAAGGACTCGGTGGCAATGAAATGTATCCTTATTGAGTTATTTGGCTTTGTTTTAAACATACCAGGTGACTTGATAGGGATGGCTTCCTTCCTTATCAACTTTTAAGCTACTAGAACAAAAAAGGATAAAAGCACTCAGTGGGAATGGTATTCCTTCGTACCGAGTTCTAAGCTATTGGAGTAAAAAGTTCCACACACTTGGTGGGATGGTGTTCCTCCCTATCTTATTGATTTTCACATAACAAAGGAATCAACTATCTAAGTGCAAAAATCTACCCTGTTTGCTCACTAAAAATTATTTTCCTTATGTTAACACCTTAAGACTCAATTTAAATCTAAAATACAATTTAGAAATAATGTCCAAATTAATTAAAACTAATTAGCACAAACTTAACATATCTTGAGCTTTTAACCCATATTATGCTAAGAGAATTAATAGTAAATAGGCAGAAGAATTCATACCTAAAATTTGGCATTTAATGTCCACTCCACACAGGAAATAATGAAACAATTCAAAATAGGAATGCACTAAATAAAATACACAATAAAAAAAGGGTAGAAAATGTAGTTATGAATTTATAAATTTTTTAGTTAGACTTTTAAAATTGCCTTACTTATCATGAAAGATTAAGGTTTCCTCAGTAATCACCACTTGAGTAGCATTATAAGGCTTCAACTGGTGATCGTTAACCTTATATTCATGACCATCATTCGAACTCTTCATAGTTATCACCCTCCCCCGAATTCATTGCTTGTAACTACTTGGTGTGGACCAAGCCATCTAGACTTCAGTTAGCTCGGGAATAATCTCAACCTACTTTTGTAAAATAGAACTAACATGCCTAGAACAAATTCATTTAGAGCCAACTTTTTGTCAAAATAATGTTTTGTCTTCTCCTTATATGGGGCAGTGTTTTCATATGACTAAAGTCAAAATTCCTTGAGTTTATTGAGCGGCAAACATAACTTTCCACCAGTATATCTCATATCAAAATTAAAAAAATTTATGGCCCAATATGCTTTATGCTCCAATTTGATCAATAAATGGCATGCTTTTTTAAATGAAGATATACCTATAAGGGTGAAACCTTGGTTTAGTATTATTAAGTAAATGTTAGATCATTCAATTATAGTTTATTTTTATAATATATAGAGGATAAAATTATACTTTAGTGAGAGTGTTACAATTTATGGTATCAGAGCATAGGTTTCGTCATTTTTAGTCAATAAGAGTTTGGAAATTGTTACAATAAGAAGTTATAAAGTGTTGACCTAATGCAAATATTCCTATTTCTATTTATTATACATTGAAAGATGGATAAGTTAAAAGAAACTGGAAAAGTCATGAACTTTAGGGCTTTGAACTTTTCTGCCCTTGATTCTATGGATGAAACACTCAATGAGATAATGGCTTCTTTAGTAGAAGGATTAAAGGAAATGAACCATAACCTGACTCAGATTTTACTAGAGTTAACCAAGCATAGGGTATCAAGAGATGTCGAAAGGAAATGTCAGATAATAAGAAATAGAAATAAGAGTACAGAAAAGATGAAAATAGGTAAAAGAAAAACGATAATTGAAAAAGGTTCTTCTAGTAACATATCACAACTTATGCAAGGTTTATCAAGGCAAGGTAGAAGAGCTCAAACTCCTAAGTGCTCACATTGTTCTAAGAGCCATTAAGGTTTGTGTAGAGTTGTGAAAGGAGCTTGTCTAAGATGAAGGCACACTGATCATTTTATTGCGAATGGCCCAACATCTCAAAATAAAACACTACAAAAAAAATACATTTTACCGACGGATTTTTACCGACGAATTTGAGCTTTTACCGACAGAAAATGACCTTACCGATGATTTTTTATTATTTTACCGATGGAATAATTCCGTCGGTAAAATGATGATAGGTACCAAATTACCGGCGAAAAATTCTGTCAGTAAATATTACTGACAGATTTACCAATGGATTTATAAAAAACATTCCATCGGTGATTTTATTTAAAAATCATCGAATGTTTTGTCGCGTTGACCGTCTATCGACGAAAAATTTTGTCGATAAACTGTCAGTAGAATTTAATGAATAAATTATTAATTTATTTTAGTATACATAGCGATGGATTTGTTCGTCGGTAGTTTTGTCGGTAAATATATTTAGTATAATATTAAAATTATTGGAATAGCAGCGATGGATTTTTCTGTCGGTAATTTGTCGATAACATACTATTTTTATTCTTTTATAATTTTTTACTAAATTATATATTTTCTATTTGTAAATTCCAAATTAAATAGAATAAAGTCAATATAAAAGTATAAAATCTAAATTAAAAATATATATTAATTAATAATTTTAATATCTAACAAAAACAATTTGTACAAAAAATTATCTAAAATTTGTACAAATATTGTGTAAATTATAATGCCAAAAACATAAAACTCAATACTAAATAATTTTAGAACATTCTTAAAAACAATGAAAACTTTAAATTATTAAACCTGTCCTAAGCACGCAACCACCGCGTTAATGAACCTTTATTCTAAAATTTGAAACTGGAATGATAATCAACTGCAGAATATCTTGCCCAAGTTAATCTACTTCAAGTTTTGGTTTATCTTACCCAAGTTAATATGCCCAAGTTAATCTACCCAGGATGGACAACTAAAGGTCAATTGACACTTATTATACTCTATAAGTTATATGAATTTAGACTAACAAACAAATATCCTATTGCACTTTCAAAAACAAATAGGCAATAATCGAGTTTTCTAGAAAGCAGGTGAATATGTGCAAATTAGAAAAGGCTTGCTCTGAGATCTAATTCTAAACTGGGCATCCAGGGTGCTAAAGCAAGCACATAAACACAAAAGAAGAAATAAGATAAAATAAAATCAAGACTACCCCAAATGGTACAGATAACTTTCAACTCATGGTGAGCATTGTCCTAAAAATGAAAACATATATTCAGCTAAAGGAAAATGCAACAATTAGAGTTCAATTACCCGTACTCTTGAATGCTCGAGTTGTTCTACCAGTAATTGCTCCTGTAGAGAGTAATAGTTCTGTTAAACAAAATTCTTGAAATGAAAAATTACACAAGAGTAATGGAAATATGCTCATTTTTTGCTTTATGTGATGAAACTTTCAGAAGAAAATAAGTACGATAGGAAGTGCCTTTTTCTCTTTCACACACAGTAATCCTTCATTTAGTTGTTGTTCTAGGTGTTGTAACTCTTTCAAGCTCAAGCAAGTTAGGTTGAAAAAACATGAGGTTGGAAACATTAGTGCACACTTGAATTTAGACACTTGTTGCCATGACTCTACAGCTAGAGGAAAACCAAGTACTATGATTGTCAAAATCATGAGGCATATGATAGCTAGGTTTAACTCAATTGGTATATTTATAATGTAATTGTAAGTGGGGGGAAATAAGTTTGACACCAATTTAAAACTTTGTCAAAGTAATGGTGATGACAATGATGATGATAAATCATTTAAATATATAATGTATAATTCTTGAAAGTGTTGTGACAAATCATTCAGTGAATTTCTTTCCTCTAATGTTAATAAATATAGGAATATAGTGATTTCATGTTTCATAATCTTGACAGTTTCCTTTAAATCTCATATGTTGACATTTTCCATCTGAAAAAAAAGAAAAAAAGGAGAAAACTGAAGACTTCATCTAAAAGTTAAAATTCTTTTACCATGCCCCATGATTGTTCTCTGTGGAGCTAAGAAGAGAAGATCAAGACAGCATCAAGGAAATGCTCTGGCTTTCCTAGTTATCCATTCAAAACACAAAGGTTATCATGTTTTTTTTTAATCTTCAGAACAGAAGAACCATCCCACATCGCCCTAACCCCACAGCCAACAGTGTTTTGATAGTCAATAAAATGTAAATAATTTGTGTAACATCACCAAAAGAAGCAAATTTAGGAATTTTAGTGCTCAGGCCAAGGGTTGAAACACGAGGATATATTACTAAAAACAAGCTACTATTCACGCAATACTATATATATATATACAAACTATTCAATAATTTGTTTTCTATTATAAAGATATGGACAAATTGAATCATATATCAAATAATAGCCAAGTATAGGTAAGCAATGAACTTGATTGCATTTTGTGGCAATATTTATTTAGTGGCCAAAGTTTTATCCATGTCTTCCACTTGTTGATACTTGTCAGTTGATTTTTTTATTAAAAATTGATATTATATATTACCTTCAAAATATAATATAAATATTACAGTAATGTAAAAGGTATTGCAATAATTTATAAAATTAATAAACCCACAAGTAATAATAAGATAAAATTTAAATTGTAGAAATATTAAATAAACAAATGGGGCATAATTTAATGTATGTGTATGCATGCATAGTGAGAATATTTATACATTATTAGATCGAGGGAGAGCATATAATTATACAATAGTAAATTCACATGCAAAATAGTAACAATAATAGTAATAGTAAGAGTCATAAAATGTATCTAGAAAACAAATTTTTTAATTTTTTTTAAAATATTTTTTTAAAAAAATAAGTGTATTTGCCCGTTTTCTACTTTTATAATGTCATAATTCCCTTGTATAATTTTGACAAAAAATAAAGTCCTTTAGATAAATAATGATAGAAAGCTTGATGACAACATATTTGTTTTCTACAGATATCTTTCAGGCATTTCATCAGGTTGAAACACAAGTTTCTGGAGATCACAATGGAATTTGGTATTCAAACCACTTATTTAGAATTTCTAAATGCTTAATAGAGGATATCACAATGGAATTTGGCATTCAAACCACTAATTCTAGCAAAAACTTTTTAAGTCATGGTATACCAAAATATGTCAAAATGAGTTCATCAATAATCCAATCAAATAATCCTCTGCATTGCCTTTAAAAACTTTTACAATGTTTTGAATTGAGGTAATCGTCTCAACCTAAACCCTTATTTTCTTTTCATTCATGTGCAAGGATACATTTTTGGTTTCCAATTTGTGAATATCTAATTCTAAATTTGTCATCTAATTCCAAATTTGTTAGACATTTAATGATTTTCTTTCACATAAATTGCTGCAAGATCAAAGCTGCAAAACTTGTGCTTTGAAGCTAAATTAAATTAAATTATTATATGATAGTAAAAAAAACATTATATGTATGTAGTAGTGAACCATTTTTTATTTCACAACAAACATGCTATCGGAGCACCATAAAATCTATTTGGTTACAAAACAGTTTCTACTGTAATCTTAGATTTTGTGAAACTGCTTTTTATTTGATAGCAGAAGAGAATAATAACACTCATCACATGGACTAATTACATCCACTTACTCAGAGGACACCACCAAATAAGAAATTAAGTGTAATATTCACTAAACATAGATTGTCGGTTCATTACTCATTGTTACTTTGATTTCCTTTTTTATTAATTCAAACATTCCCTACTTTCTAGAAGTAAGATGATGCATATGCAAATATGACATAGTACTTCTTGTGAGTTAATTATCAATAGGAGGAAAAAAGTAATTCTGCACATTTCAAAGAAATTAAATCATCTATTTCAAAAGACAATCTACGGTTCAGTAGAAGAAGAAATATTAAGATGTAGTAATGTTAATAAGAAATTGGAGGTATTTAATAAAACATATTAATCTAGCTGATTAATGATTTTCCATCAAACCCATTTATTACTTTGAATAATTCATCCAACAAGAAAGCCAAAGAAAATCGAAATACTAGACTTCCAGCCAACTAAGACTGCAGCAATCACCAACCTAGAGCTGCAACTAGAATAGTAGCCACAAAACAAAACAATAGATTCAACAAAACAACATATCTTAACCATAAAATCAACCCTGCAAGAAAAATATAAGTAAAAAATAGGGGAAGGCAGTAAGAAGCAAACATTTCATTCAGCCTAAAATTAGCCAAATATCCAGTCCTATGTTCGTTCAGCCAAAGAAGAGGCATAGATCCACCATAAGAGATAAAATCACTTAATAAAATCAATTAATAAAATCACTCAAAAGAATGTTCTCTTAAGTTTAAAAGAAATAAATTTTAAAAAAGTGTAATATTTAAACAGCTATTGCAAAGAATACATGCTCCTTATAGAATTTGGATACACGCTGAAGACGTTCCACAGATTTTAGTTCCTCCTACTCGAAGTGAAATCGCCAATTAAATTTTCATCTCATTATAACTCAATAAACCACTTGCTTAAAATTTCCTTTCTTCCCTATGAATCGATAGTCAGCCTTTCTTAGTTTTAGTGCAAAAAAAATAGAAGGAAAATGGAGCAGTTAAAAAATAATCAAAAAAGGAAAAACCCATATCAAGAAAACCAATCTCTCTTTCAAGCAAGATAAGAAACTGTTATCAATCAAAAAGTACTAACAAAATTCATACTCATACACTCACACAAGCTACATCTAAATCCAAATCTCACTTTCAATATCAAATAAAAGGTAGAAGATTCTTAAATTGGAAACATCAATTCCAAAAAAATAAATCAAAGCCCTCGATCCAGTACCACAAAAGAAAAAGAAAACGAAAAATAAATATCCAAGCATACCTTAGAATTTAAAAACAAAAATTAGAAAGAAACTTAAAAAATAAGAAATATAACTTTAAATTAACAAAAAAAAAACTTACCTTGACACATGTGGCCCTTTCAGCCATAAAATCCCTTTCTAACTATTCCCTAAACAAAAAAACTACAGGCGAGCTTCAAGTGCTAAATAAACCAACTACCCAAGGGAGAAAGAATGACAGAATAAAGTGAGAGAGAGGGATAGACATAGAAAAAGAGTGATGGAGGGAGATTGCGAGGATGGGTGTTGGAGCGATGGCGATGAATGACTAGCAAGTGTAACCTCGTCGCCGAGATGGCAAGGATATGTGTTCAAGGGGCTGAGAGGAAAATGACCAGGGTTGTTTAGAAAGAGGGATCTCAAACAATTGGAGATTTTTAGCCCTAAAAGGTTTTATTAAATATTTTATTAATATTAAATATAATATATTTTATTAAACATTACCGATGAATTATCGACGACATAAAACCATAGCAAAAACCATAATCTTTAGCCTAAAAAATTTCACGCATTTACTTACTGATCGAAAATAAATCCATCGCACAATCCGTCGGTAAATCTAAAAGATGCATGTATTACCAATGGAAATTCTGTTGGTACATAAATTAAATGATAACATTTGTTACCAACAGACGTAACCATCGCTAAATCGATCCCTAAAAATTAGTGCCAACATTTCCCGCCAATAATACCGATGAATCATTACTTTCGTCGGTAATAATATTGTCATTTATCAAAATTATTTTTTTACCTATGCATTGTATATTTGGTCAGTAATCCATCGGTAATATCTTACTTTTACCTATGGAATATGTGTTCGTCGGTAAAATCCATCGATAAAATCCATTTTTTTGTAGTGAAAGTCGTACATTGCTTATGAGAAAAAGAATCTAAGGTTTCTGATGTACTTCAAAAAGAGAAGGTAGACTATAGCAAAAAAGGACATGTCTATAGACTTAATCATATCTTTACAAACCAACAAGAGTGAGGTTCCTATGAAGTGAGATGTCATCAAATTAGCTATTGGTATTTATCTTTCCCTCTTTTGATATTTATTTATATGTATTGATAGAATTCTGATGATGGAAATGCATATATGCACTTTTGTAATAATAGATAAGATGGAAGTTTTAAAAGTGATCTATATGTATAATAATATATCTAATGGAATTTAACTTTGGATTGAATAGTAAATTATATGTATATATATGGCTAGTGTCTGAATTATGGTATACGTGTGTTACTAGAGTAAATAGAGATTATTTAAATATTATATATGAGAAAGAGTATATGTAGGTTTGATAAGGTTTTCCATAGCTGAAGTTATTATGGTAATAAATTAAGGTTGATTACAATGCTCTATATACATGTCAATGATTCCTTAACAAGCAATGGCAGTTGATTAAACATTTTATAGTATGGGATGGGACAAAACATGTTTATTAGATAAGAATATGCATATGCATTCTATTGCATACATAAAATCCTCATTCTTTCATAACATAGCATCAAACATCATTTAACAGCATCATATCCCATGTATAGGCCCCAACCAAAAAGAAATTAACAGGATGTACATTGAGTGTAGCAATGATTTGATAACAAGAAAATGATTTTTTCATAAGGAAAAGAGTTGGACAGAACATTAAATTGATATTGTAAGAACAAGAGAAGCCAGTAGAGATAATATGGGATAAAACTTGATTGTAGTAGGTACAAATGTATGGCTATTGTGACATGCATTGGAGACATGCTCATTTTCGGTTGGATTCTCGAAGGCCCGTTTTTAGTGTTCAAGATCAGAGGAGGCTCACTTTTAATTGTAAACTGTCCAATTCATAATAAAAAGGATTAGGTCTAAATTATCGCTGATGGTCAAACCTATAAATGCATCTACTAGTAGGCTCAAAAAGGTAGGTGTCATGTAGTTGCTACCAAACAGAACGTTGGAAAATAATTCTCAACCTCATTTTGATGCCCAAACAGAGACTGGTGTTAGGACATCCCTTTTATTAGGCACTTTGGTTAGGTGTTATTTTATAATTGGATTTTAAAATTAATCCACTCCCCCCTTCTCACAAGATGCAAGCAATAGAATTAAAAAATTCCAATCAAGTAAGAAAGCAAAACATAAATAAAACTAAAGTAAGGTCCTACCTAAGCTATTACATAAGCAAATCGTCTAAAGAAAAGAAAAGAAATGAAAAGCATCATACATGAATCGAGATATTCATTTAGGTTGGGAAAATTGGTTCCCTCATAGCATTATAAGAGCATAGAAGTAAAATCAATTAATTAAATAAAATTGAATCATGGCATAAACATTAAAATCTAAATCAAATAAACCACATATTCAAGATAGAAATTAAGAGAGAGAAAAGCCCAAAATATTACCCTTAGTTGCTCTTTAGAAGGCTAGAAAATTATTCTTTAAGTCCCTCTCCAATGATTTCCATGATTGATAAAAATGAAAATATTTATGTGCTATAAAAAGATGTAAAGAAACATTTTAATTCTTAAGAGATAAAAATTAATTTTTTATTCTTAAGAACTAATGGCTGCCTTTCTTAAGTTTCTCAAGGAAATTGAAATTTTTCTCAGCCACTAAAAGAAAAAGAAGAAGAAGAGAGAGAAAGACCCAAAAACCCTAGGATTTTTCTATTTCTTTAATAGGGTCATTCAGTCATATTAAAACTCGCTTTTTTAGGACTTTAAATTGCTTCAAAAATTTTAATTTTAAGGCTCAAATCCTTTATGTAATCCCTTAAGATCAAATTAGATTTGGGATAAAAGTCATCCAAAAAATGCCCCCTTTCTCCAAAAAATATGGGAAGAAAATCTAAAAAATGCATGATGGATAGGTAGCCCATCTATCATGATAGACAAGAGCGATAGACGGGTAAGCTATCTGTCAAAAGAAAAAGGTTGATTTTTTTGCAATTAAAAGCTTATTTTAGGCCCAAAAAATGCAATAAGATAAAGCTCAATAAAAAATCATATAAACTTTATGAAAATCAAGGATAAGACTCAAAGTTTTCAATTTATTTTTATTGAATTAAGGGAAAACCCTATATAAAGCCAAATATAGTTGTCTTCTTTTAGTTGAGCTTGTTGCGCTATTTAAATAAACTTTAAATTAAATTCTATAATAAGATAAATTTGAAATGAATTTGTATTTATTTGAAGTATTTTAGCTATGGTATATTAAAGTATGAGGTTGGAATTTAGCTGTAATGGAGAAGGGAGTGTGTGTTGAACCATTAATGGAACGTCTTAATTTACTATTTAACAAAGGTTGCATACTTGGTTGAGGAGAAAGAACCCTCTTCTGAGGTAAGGCTACACTCTTTTGAGTATAGTCCACACTCTCCCAAGTAGTTTTATCATATTTCATGTATAAACGATAGAGAAAACTCACTCACCTGAGGCATAAGGTGCTCACCAAAGGTATAAATCACTCACCCGAGCTCCTAAATCCCTCAATCGAGTTGTATAAGCCTCAACCGAGTTATCAAGGCCCTCAGCTGAGTAAATAAGGCCTCACCTGAGTTATAAATCCCTCTCTTAAGTTGTAAAGTCTTTTTTCTGAGTTGTAATCACATGTTTTGAAAAATTAAGTGCAGTAAAAGTTCATCCTTATTAGTATCATAGTAATTATTTAGAAATAACTACTTGTTTATTATTCAAAGGCTAGTTTTTCAACTAAATGAAATTGAAGTGATTATCATGGGGTTATTTAATTTTAAGGTAAAATAACAATGTAGAATGATAGATTTGACAATGGTTAGAAACATACTATTAAACTATGAATGAGCTCTATTATCTTGATCACTTAAAAGGCAAGTAATGGATAACTTTACAATTCTTAAAAGTGCATGTTTATACATGCCAAACATATGAATAAACCTAAAGTATGTTGTTTATTTAAAGTGGCTTATTTGTGTTTAAATGATACACTCTTTCATTATCTTCTGAAGATATACAATTATAATGTTATATGTATATATATGGGATTTTACATTCTTGTATATAAAGGTATAAGTGCAATACTATTTTTATGGAATAAGTATGATAATCTGAAATATACATGAACAAAGTTAATGTGTGAAAATATAGTTCAGTATGGATAGATAGGTATGCCTATAGTGATATCATTATAGCCACTATAGTAGACCCAATTTTGATCTATAGATTGTTCTCATTTAGGACCATAGCTCGATCCTATTTGGGTCTATAGTTTGATGTCTTTGGATATCTATAGTGATTAATACCTACAAGTATTCATATGTTCGATACCTATTAGTATCGATCATTCCCGTTATCCACTCTTAGAACTTAAGTAGGAGAATAAAGTATAGCAAACATCTTTAAAGTAAAATTATACAATTTCTTTGAATAATTCATATGTGTACTTTAGTTTGATATAATTATTGAGTTTTACTATAGTTTCTCACTTATGTATTTTGTTACATAATTATTATTATGATGTTATTAATAATGTTATAATATAATTTGATGCTTATTGCATGTGTTTGTTGATGACTGCTATGAGTAGTCATCTATAATGAATTTGTTTTCCTATTACGCTATATAGTTTAGCATGGGTTATTTTATCCGTGTGGTTTTGCAGTTGGACTTTTGCAAGGGACTTAATTTTTCATTGGGTGCCAACGCAAGTCTATCAATGAATTTCAATGTAGGATGTTTTTGTTTAAAGTTTTGTATGATTTTTGTTTTTAAGATAGTATATATGATATGATGTATTTGATATGATAATTGGGAGTTTTAATAAGCTCATTTTTTTAAATCAACAGTATATGTATGCATGTATGGCCTAATAGTAACTAGGGCAGTGTATGATAGGAATGGATAAATGTATGGGATATATATGTATATATATATATGTGTGTGTGTGTGTGTGTGTTATGTATGAGAGTATCAAAGATAATAATAATATATGATTAGTCATAATTCCATTTGCATCGATAATATTAAATAAATTGATAATAACATGTTGATATTATAATGTATGCATAAAGATGTATGTGAAATATAGAATTAGATTATTTGTAAGAGGGTGTCACAGTCGCGACTGCGATAGAACATGCTTTCTACTTACCCTCATTGACCTCCTACATGATATCTAAAATTTATATACATGACCTTTTGATGTTGTAAGGTTTATAGGGTGTAATTTAATGATTTTTGAGTGATTTAATGAGGAGAATTAGTTATGCAATGCTCTATAAATTTAGAAAAAGATGTTAACTCTATAATGTAAAGATATCCATGAAACTAAAAATAACATATTTATATGACCTTGATAGTCTACATGAAATAGTAATGTATGCTTGAATGACTATGACATTATGTTATATTATGACTGTAAGATATTATCGAATTACTATGTTTACAGGTATTGTACAAATATGAGAGGGTATGACTATTATATACACACACACACATACATACATACATACATACATACATACATACATATGTACGTACGTACATACATACATACATATAAATGCATATGTGTGTATAGATATACAATTGTAAAATGATAATGTACTTACGTAATGTGTCCATATAATTATAGTTTTGATGAACATATAATATGAAGATGATAGTAAAGTATGTGTGTGCATACATGATCATACAAATGTGTTGTTAAGTGGTTTTAATTTTATACTATACTTCAAAGGTAAATATGTTACAGACATGTACACATATATTATTTGATTAAAGAAACTCAATATATTATGATGTTAAGTATCATTGTCATACATATATGAAAGAGTTACATACCCTTGAACTGATTACAAGTACAGAATATCAATACTCAAACGTGTACATGATATCATGCTTACAAAAAGTTTATACATGCTAATCTAATACAAATATATAATGTTAAGTCTTAGAGACAAAGATGCATATGATTTATATACAGTGTTATATAGACATATATGCTTAAGAAACGGTATAGTTGTATATGTTTAATTCCATATAATTAGAGTTATTGTGAACATGACATATTGGTATAACAAAGAAGTATATTGGCATGAAGATATAAATATAAGTAATCTATACTTCTAAATAACAATATATACTTAAAGGAAAAATGAAATATAGACATGTTTACGCATATTATATGAATATAGATAACATGGTGATAAGAATCACTTTCGTGTACGTATGATGAACTACAAGTCACTAACTATATATACCAAATCTAGTTTTTCTAGCATGCATATAATATTATGTTTATATGATGTTTATACATGAATGGAGATATTGTTCTATGATTATAGTTATACATTTATATGTATATATATGATTGGAAAGAAAAAAGAAAAGGAAAGAAAAGTTAAAGTAAAGAGCTTTAATTGCCTACATTGTGTTTAGGTTGTAGATAGATAGGCATGCCTATATAGATAATTTATAGTTCCGATTGTATATTTTCACCCTGATTTAGTCATAAAGTATAGAAATGGTCCCATTTAGATCATTAACAGCCCCATTTAGGTTGTTGGTTAACCCCGTTTGGGTTCGCTCAATCGGTTAATCTTATAGTTTTATCCCCATTTGGGTTTATTGTTTAATACCTTCAAGTATCTTATTTGTACCTTTGGGTTCTATCGTATTGTCCCTTATCCACTTCTTTATAAAAGAGCAGGATTAATTCAAAATATATAAAAGTATCAAGTAAAACTAAAGATAATGGCATATAATTGTTGGGTTTCGAATAAAAATAATAAAACTTAAATGCAGTGGAATTAGGAAACCCACCAGGATCCATACGATCCGATTAAATCAATTGTGAAAGAGAGTAACAATTACTATCCTCTTTAAAAAAACATCTTGTAGGTTTTGCTTCACGAGAAACGAACACCCTCTACTGGTATCCACACTCAAACAAGTTGAATGGATTTGCCTGGGGTGCTAGCTCCCTTCTATAGTGGCTAGGGTTAGAGAAAATGTTTTTCTCTCTTTTCTTTTCTCTTAAAGCGATGCCTCACTTTCTAGTGTGTCTCTTAGGGTTAGAAATCTTACATATCATATGTATATATAGGTAGCCTAACCCTAATTAAGAGAGATAATTTTGGGCTTATATATTTCTTATTAAAATAAGAAATACTTTATTTCTTATTTAAAATAAAATATAATATTAATCCTAATTAATATTTATTTATTTCATTATTTATTTCGAATTTTAATTTGTCATAAAATAAAATTCGAAATGTAAGGACCCTAAATAGGTCTTAGTAGAATTCAAGGGCAATTATACATTATTAAAGTTTAATTAAGCATTATTGGATGAATTATTAGTAGTTATGATCTCATGAATTCATGGTCTTATGTGATAAAGAATATAATAGTCAATTGATATTATAGTGTATAATGTGTATAATTGGAGCAAAAATATAGTTAAGATATTGTTTGAGGCATAAATGTTATTATGTTATCATTAATTATGTGATAAATGTGTGAATTATATGGTATAAATTTTATAAGGGCATAATTAAATTATTATTGTTGGTTTAAAAATATTCAAGGGTGTAATTGAAGTATAAAGTATTAGTTTAGGGGTCAGTTTGTAAATACGGCATCTTAAGAGTCAAATGTGAATAAAAGAATGATTTGAGAGGTTGATTTAAGAAAATTATAAAATATATGGGTTAATGTTAAGTATGCAAGAAGATGAGAGGCATTTGTGTAACATGCAAAAGCTAGAGGGAAATTAGTGGAACATACAAATTTTTGAGGGACCAACAAAGGAATTTTTCCTTTGTAGTATAAAATATGAAAGTGGTATAAAAGAAAGGGAAATTTAAGAAAAGAGAATGAAGGGGATGGCATTCTTGAGAGGGAGTTATAGAATTTCTTTATTCTCTTCTCTTTCACTCTTGGTTAATCTCTAAGAAATCTTTGAAGATATTTTTGCATGTGGATTTTTTTTAAGAACAAGTTAGTGTATATCTACAAGATAATTAGCTTAATTTGATAATTCTTCTTCTTCTTCTTCTTCTTCTTCTTCTTATTTTGGTTAATATTAGATTAAGTTAAATGCTGGAAGTTTGTATTAATGGATGAAATTGTTGTGAAAGGAAAAGAAGGAGAAAGTTAGGATCATGAAAGAAGAAGATAATGAGAGAAAAAGGAGAATTTTGAAGAAGATTTGAGTTGCATGTCCAGGTTTGGGAACTTATTCTTCATGCATGTGTTTTTTCCTTGAGTGAAAAATGTGATTACATTGTGACATGGTTGCATTTTGACAAGTAACTTGAAATAAAACATAAATCTTTTATGTTTAAATGGACATGCATGTAAGTTTCAAAATTCTGGGTTTGGGTTCATTGGACCTAGTTGTGTTCTTTTGGTAATATCTTGAATTTTAGAATAGTTAATTAGATGATTCCAAATGGGTTTTAACATAGACTTCCATAAAAATATTTCATCAGAAGAAATCACATTCTAATTCTGCTTCAAAATGGGACATAACCTAGCTTGAAAATCGGATAAGTGTGCAGTCCTGTGCTCATGAATAGTCTTCATTTTTTGGGAATATTTTATTATAGAAGACTCAGAATGAGATAATACAAAATTCTTGGTAAACTAGACATTTATGGCTACAACTTTCATGAAGAAACTTTTGTCTAATTATGTACGAATATGTTTCAATGAATTTTATAATTGGTGATAAAAACTGTTTTTGGTATTATGAACTGTTATGGTTTTTCTTAATTGTGTTAAGTTATAGATGTGATATTAAGGTAATTCTTGATGTTTTGGAAATTAGACATATAGGGGATTAGTATTCTCATACTTGTATGTAAATAATTAGAGAATAAACATGAATATTTTTGTAGGATAAGTTGAACAAATGTGATGAGATTAAATTTAAGGAATCTTTAATAAAGAGAAACATATAAGCATCATGAACTAGTTGCTATAATTACAGTATAATTTGGGCTATGAAACCTTAATTGAGTTAATTTTAATTTCATATTTTACATAAGAAACATACCTATAACTTAGTAGGAGATACCTAGGGCTAAATATGCCTGTATACTATCCAAATATTCACTGGAAATTGTAGTGAGCTGTTATTCTCGATTTTGGAACAGATTGTCGAAAAAATGATATATCTCTTCGTATAGTGAATGAAATACTTTTAGGTTTGATTCTATGAAAACTATACTTCTAATCCTATACTTTTCATGAAGAAATCAAAGCCTAATTTTGTCCTTAAGCTTGTCTAATTTTAGCTTAATTCCAGACCTATACACAACACTATCCATAGGAATAGTATTTATTAATGTAAATATCTTGAGTTCTGGAAGTGCTATTGAAATGATTTTTGATGTTCTATAAATGGGAAACATAGGGGATCATGTTTGTAGAGGACAATTTTTCTAAAAATGACATTTTCCAGGTCCAAAATGGCATATAATTTGCATTTGAAACTCTACCACTGTGCAGAATTCTAAAGGCAGAATTTTCAATATTTAGTTTTAAATGTTGCTATGTTAAATCTATGTATATAATGAAAATACACTGATTTACAAATAGCATGTAAAATATTTGATTGAAGTGTTATGTATATACATGTATGTTCAAAAACATGTGCATGGCTGGTTATGTGAAATTATGCTTATATATATATATATATAATCAAATTATAGAGTATATTTTTATACAACTATTCAACTATGAAATTGATAATGAAATGTTAAAGCATTATAAATGAAATTTGATGCATAAAATGTATATAGAGTTCAATAATTGAAAAAGAAAACATGAATATATATATATATATATATATATATAATTACATGAATGCTGGAAGTTGTGTATATAAACATACATAGTTGTCCATATGGATGCATATGATTTATATGACCTCAAATTGAATGTGCATGTATATGTATGTTTAAAACATTGAAAATATAAATGCTAATACTATCACGAATGAACATAATTAAGATGCTGAAATTAGATAGTATATATATACATATATGCCTAAATAATTATATGCATAGGAATATAGCTAATTAATATCAATTTAATGGATTTACTAATACACTATAATATTAGATATTAACCTTGAAATGTAAATGTGGATGATTAATTTTACTTGAAATAATTATGCTGATTGATTGTGCTTGTCATATGAAATATGTTTAAGAGTAATGATATAAAGCATGTTTTTATAGTGAATTGTATAAATACACAATTATATTATGATAACATACATGTGTACATTTATCTCCATATAACTACGACTCCTGTGAATGTGATATATATGTATGATAGAAAAATGTGTAAAAAGATATGCATACTCAATATATGATTCTAAACTTTACTATATATCTTGAAGTAATAGGAAATATTGGCATATATGTATATAATAAATGAATATTGGAATTTAAGATAGCATGATGATAAATATCGTTATCACATACATGTGAATGAACTACATGCATTTGAATTGATCAAGAGTACAGCTTATTTATGCTCGTACATGTTTGTGATATCATGTTCACATAAAGTCTATACATGAATATGCATATGAAACTTCGCATATAGTTGTACATATATAAATAAATATATGCATGTGATTAGAAAGATAAATCAAAGGGATTTAATTATCTGTATTGAGTCTAGGATATGGATAGATAGGCATGCTTATAAGGGTACCTTGCAGCTACTTCTGAACAGTTTTGACCTATTTAGGTCCACTTGAAATTAAAAGTTACCGTGACCCTATTTGGGTTTATAATTTAGAGTTGATTTGAATAACCCTATTTGGGTTGTAACCGACCCCGTTTGGGTTCACTTGATCGGTTCAAGTTATTTGTTTGACCCTGTTTGGGTCCAAGTTAATTGTTTGACCTTGTTTGGGTCCAAGTTATTTGTTTGACCTTGTTTGGGTCCAAGTTATTTAATTGACCCTGTTTGGGTCCATTGTTTGTCCTTTGGGACCTTTATATTGGCCCTTTTGGGTTTATTGATTGTCCTTCAGGACCTCTATATTGACCCCATTTATCCACTTCTTTAGAATAGTGCAAGCTTAATTACAAAGGTTAAGAAAAGTTTATTGATGAATTTAAAGTTTCATAAAGCATGAAAGTTCTTAATTAACTTCATACTATTTCATGTGTAGAATTCATTTTATTGTAAATAGATTGTGCATCTATAAGAAGACCACACAGTAAAGATATGTAAGCAATATTATTAGTATCAAAAATATGTGCTAGCGTGTTAAATGATGAACTTGCATTGTATTAATGCTTTGTTTACAATTTATAATTTATGAAGAAACTTATATTAGGGTAAAGGGTAGTATATTATTAAATGATCATAATAATTGTCATAATTGCATAAGCATAATCCATACTAAAGGTTATAAGAGTTATACTATAACACCCATTGTTTTTGAAATATTTTTCTTATGATTATATATATGTGTTCACAATGTTTTTATGTGCACACCTATTAATGTGTATTTGTCATTGTGATCCGATGTATGCAAATCTAAGACCCATGATCTTGGTATGTAAGTATAGTCTGGTTATAATGTATAATTGATATACTTGATTGATAAGCTTCTTTTTATGATTAAGTATTAATAAATAAACTAATCATATGATAAAAAGTTAAATTTAAGGACAAAGGATGTTGGAGCTTACATTATTATACATGGTGAATGAAGCATCAATGTAAATGTTACTGTTGAATTTTATGATTTCCATAAGTTGATATGAATATTGAATTTTATTCATTTATTGAAATAAATTATTGTTATAATTGAGGCATGATGTGTGCATTGTTGACGATCACTATGAGTGGTCATTTATCATGATTTTAGTTCTCCCTTAAGATTTATAGCTTAGTACGGGTGTTTCATTCGTGTAGGTTTTTGAGGTGATATCTACTGTAGGATGGCCAACTCAAGTCATCGAGAGAGACTATTATAGACTTTTATTTTGGGCTCTTTGTATATAGTAAATATTTTGTTGTATTAGAGATATTGTATGTAAAGATGTTAATCATTTATTGTATTTTGTAAAGAGACTTTAATGTATATTGTAAAGTTTTAATAGTATAGCACTCTTATGTATTAAGTTTGAATATATGTTCTCTGAGTAGTTGGTTTATATTTAAGTTTCATTGTTAAACTTGCATAATGAGAGGGATAAAGTGATATGTATTGGTTAAAGGATAAGGGTGCTACACGAAATGCCCAAATTAACCCTTAGTCCATTTATCACATTCTATGTGTGCGACCCAATAAGTTCATATTATGTTGGCCATGGGCCCTAATCCATCATGGGCCTATAAGTCATAAGTGGTCTCTAGCAAGACATTATGACTACCCAAATAATATGAATATCGATAATTCAATTTTAACCTAATAGAACATTTTATAATCCCTTTGTCACACCATATATTGTTTGAACATAAGTCATGGTCCATGTCAAACTTATATAGTTCAAACCTATAATTTCTCGATCACTAAGTAGACTGATAATATCAAATGACATTGATCTCATCATCAATTCATTTGAGCATGACCATACATTTCTCAGTCCTACTTATCGAGGGACCCAATAGATATCTCTCTCATAAGAGAGGGACAAATTCCATCTTGATTATTCATTATCCTTTACATTATTCTCATAATGTCCAATCATAACCTTTATTATTATCTAGTTAAAGATAATATTTAGTTATGTCAAAACATAATGTTCCTCATATAGGATACTATGATAATCATAGGTCTAATGATCAATAACATAACTATTATAAGATCACCAATGACATTAACACATGTAGTATCTCATAGCGGGTCAATCTAGTACTCTATTCTCTAATGAGTATCTACAAGTTTGATTTATAACACCATATATAATTATCCCATAATTATCAATCAAACTCGTACTAGTTTTATTTATCATTATTCCTTTAATGATAAATAACTAAGGATAGTCAAAATAACATTAAATTGTTATTTACAAATATTATCATATTCTAACATGCCAAAATATAATAACATGAAAAAATTCAATTTTATAAAATGAAATGTGACATTACATAAAGAGCCAAACATATGGCCTAAGGCATAACCGCTAACAATAATCTTCACTTGATCCTCATGTTATCTTTATATGAAACTTTATATTGTAAATGGAAAATGTGATAATAAAGGAGGTTACATTTTATATATGTATATTTACAACATATAGTACCGCATGTACATACTAGAATTATAAGCTATATGCATAATGAATTTGTGCTTCATTAATGTTTAGTCCATAATGATATTGGTGAATGTATGTTCTCTATATACACATACTACTTGTTTGATATTGTTAAATGATCTGTGTTACTCCTCGTATATAAAAGCTATGAAATTATGAATGAAAATTCAGGTGTTTCCTATACCTAGGAACACAAGATATATGTATAGGTATTTATGCTTGGTTATGCCTTCCAACAATTACATTAGCTAAGATGTATTTCTTATAGCTACATGTTGCTTGCTTAATATAGAGAAATGATATGTGTAAATTCTTACATGTAAACTTAAATGAATTATGAACTTACAACATGTGAATTCAATGTATGTTTGAAATGGAAGTATAATAATAACATTGCCATACATTTGGAAATTAGAATGGTACCAAGGAAAAGATAAAATGGCATAATAGGAATAATCATTAATTAAGTGGGTGAAAACACATCTTATACATGAAATATGTTACACATATGTATACGACATGAAACTTATTAGTATTTGTCAATTCATAGAGATTCAATTCATTAACATAAAGTTCTATGATTTCAAAAATATGAAATTGAATAGTAATTGGAATATGTTTGTGCATTATTTTTTTATGACTTTCAAAAGAGATCATCTATATGTTTTATGTTCTCCACTAAGCTTTATAACTTAGCACATATTTTTATCCATGTAGGTTATCAAAAGAATACTTTTTCTCGAGGGTGATATTTGCAATCGAGCTAACATAAGTCATAGGAGAGACTGAAAGTATAGTCTTCATTTTGGGTTCTTTTTGGTTATAAAGTCTTTAATTTATGTTGGAATTTTTGGTAAGTAAAGATGCTTAATAGTTGTAAATATTGTAATGTTTAAAGATACTCATATATCAGTTATGTTGTAATAAGTAAAGCTTATATGTTTTAAATTTTCTTATAAGAACTTTAGATCAATGTTGCTCAGTAAATGTTAGATCATTTGATTATAGTTAATTTTTGTAATATGTAAAGGATAGAATTATGCTTTAGGGAGGGTGTTACGTAATGGTTAACAAAGAATTGATACAGATAAATAAGAAGAATAGCCACCCTTTAATTTAATAGACTACATTTCTTACCTTCATTCCACTAAGTTAAAAACACACCATGTAAACATGCTTACTTACCTAACCCCTTATACACAAAGTAATTCTGAACATAAATCACTAAAAATCCCCTCAATTTTCTAATTCAACAAATTTCATAAGTCACAATTATTTTCCTTTGTAAATACCCTACACTTAAAACTTTTCCATAGATTGTTAGCTTTATTTCAAAATTTTTCTTTCTTTTCCTTCTTTTTATTATAAATTTATATAAACTTGTTAGCTTCATTGTTGGCAACCAAGGATAACATGGGTGTTTACAAGTTCAACTTTATTACTTTTTTTTTTACTTTAATCATAACCCTTAGTAATAGTATCCTAAGAACCTTCTCTACTACACTCTTCAATTATCCAAAAAAAATTAATCTATTCCACCCTTAGAGTGGCCAATTCTTAGAAGGAAAGATAAAGGTTTTTTAGGTTATATGGTAAATAGATAAGTGTGACAAGAAAAATAAATATGGCATTCATTAAGCATGCCTTATTAAGCTCAAAATGGCTAACAAGGGATAAATATACACATAGGATAGGTAAATAAGCTTAATTAAGTTAAATAAGAAAAATATGCCTAGATCACTTTCTAGATTGTTTTGAGTTGTTTTTATGCTTCGAAGGGTGATGAGGAAGGTTTTAGTGTCCTAAGATTCTTTGCTTAACTACCTCAATGTACTGGTTTTTCTTCTTATTCAAAAATTGGTCTTAGTGTTCAAAATGTGGAAACTAACAAATATTATTCAACTTAAATGCTAAACAAGCTACGATTCCATTAAGCAATATGTCCACCTTAATGCTAAACATAGATTTTAAACACTACACATTCTGAGTTAAAGTTTAACAAGTTTAATTTTTGAGAAAAAAACTAAGGTAAACTAAACTCAGTGTGAGATGCATGATATTTGTACTAAACCTACTCAATTAACATGTAAATTACAAACCAAACTATACAAACTAAAATAAAAACAAAACAACTAAAACAATTCATGAGTATAAAGAAAAACATTTCATAAATTGATATTAAAAATTGAGTTCATCTACGCTCTATCCCCCTTTCTAAAATCTTATTGTCCTCAGTAAGGTAGCAAAAATATCAGCTTATTGCAAAAATTTTAATGAACAAGTAAATGCCCAAGAGAAATGTAAACTAAAGCATCACTGCCACTAAAACAAGATAATATTGTCATAGGTAGAAAACCCTGATAGAGCCAAAAAGAGACATAAGACCAATGGAAATGATTGCACAATTCAAACATTTAAACCAAGGGAAAATCGACCTCACATAATTTGTCAAACAATTCAAACATTCAAAATACCTCTAGAACTAAGATAATGAAGAAACAAGGCTTCACAATCATGGTGGCAAAGTGAAGAAATGCACCTAAGCCAAAATGCTTCAATGCCATATTCATACAATTAATATGCAACATAATTGCTATTAAATGGGTACAAAGTGAGTGAAAGCATCTCAAGCAATATAATTTCATTTAGGGCAGCATAAAACAAGCAATTAAAGTATCAAATCAACCAAAAATGAGCATTTGAGAGCCATATTCAAAAGAAGAATCAAATCCCTATTTAATTCATCAAACACAAAATAACGTAAAATTAAGCATGAAGAATTAAATGACAGGATTAAAACTTACTTAATCAGTTATGGATGCCAAATGATGAAAAAGCAAAGTGCAAAAATTTGATTGACCTAACTAAGGGTGTGTGTATATTGGTGGGGAGGAGAAATTGGGGAAGAAATAAAGTATAACTTGGTTGAGAATGAACAAAAAGGCTTGTATAGGTATAGGACCTCGATTGGAGTACGAGTGAGGTGAATCACCTCGGTGGAGGTAGGGATGTGGTGAGGGTAAGGAGAAACTTTTTGGTAGAGGTAAGGGTGAGGATAATCTCCTTGGTAGAGGTGAGGGTGAGGAGAATCACCTCGACGGAGGTGAAGGTGGCAAGAAGGTAAGGAGAATCACCTCAGTGGAGGTGAAAATCTCCTCTACCAAGGAGATGGGTGCTGGAACTCAAAGACAAAATCCTAAAATCCACTTTAACACACACTTTTACTCAAATCCCATAATTTAAACTTAACCATCATTAGTCTTTCCTCATGCTCGCTCTCACTTCACTACCACATGAATAATTAAATCCACACTAGTTCCCTAAAAATTAAGCATAATAAAAGCTCTAATTACTCACCATCTTGAACACTTAACCAACTCTAAGTCAAGAAAGCTGACAGATTTAAGTGAAAACATGCATACCTAATATTGGTCACTTAGTGTCCACTCCATACAATAAATAAGCATAACTTCACCTTAAGCTTATGAACCATAAAATACACCAAAATAATGAAAAATCAAAAAGCAAAAACTAAAAACATGCTAAATAAACACACAATTAAAACAAAGCAAAGTTAGAGAATTTAGTTTTGAATTTATCAAGTCTTCAACTAGACTTTTGTTACTCTCTTTGGAGGTTGAGTTTGTGATCCAAATAAAAGTCTCTTTGAACTTTGCATCTGAATTTCTCCCATCAGTAGGAGAAATTTATTAAAGTTCACGAAAGATGAAAATTCCATATCTTCAATAAAGTATGATTCCACCTTTGGTTCTTCAAATACAAACTTTAGCGACTCTTTTAGCCTTAATATTTTTTTCAAGTGACTAAATTTAATGCTTCCACATGAGAATTGAACACTTCTTACTCGTTTGGCGATAAATTCATTGCAAAAGGCTGAGCCACACCTTCCAAACAACTTATGATTTGTCTTCAAAGATGAGTTATCCCTTTTTTACTTTATACAACCTAAAATTAGATTCTTCTTTGTCCACCATTAATGCATGATTTACTTTCTTCTCCTTACCACCATCACTTTGAATTTGAATTGAAACTCTTAAGAGTTCTAGTTTGGATTCTAACTTTTCAATTCCCTTTTCTTGATCTCTCAATAAAATCCCTTGACTCTTGATAGTCTCTTCTTGATTCCTTAACTTCTCCTTTTGAATTTTAAATGTAGTCTCGCACTCTTCCTTTTTAGCCTTAAACTATTTTTTCTAACTTTCAAGTAAATCCAAAAGACTTTGAACTTTGGAAGTGGTGGACTATTATAACACCTATTAAGACTAAGATCATCAAAAGATGATAAATAAGAAATTAGTGAATATGTATGCAAAAGCTGTAATTCCTGCATTTCTCTCTTTAAATCATTCATTTGTTCTCTCAAAAAGACTAATTCATAATCTTTGGCATCATCCCGTATCATTTTGAAAAATATCTCAAAATCTCCCTACAAAAATAATCACAAATCAAAATTAAAAAAATAAAAATCTCAAACTAGCTCAACCAAAGATATCAAATTAACAACACTGATGTTCCCTGACAATGGCATCGAAAACTTGATAAAATTCTAGCAAGTGTACTGGATTGGCTAGTAATATAGGAAAATATATTTAAGACCCCAAGAATATTGAACCCGAGGGACTAAGGTTTGCTAAGTAAAATATCTATAATTGAAAGGAATTAAGCTAAGATAATCCCAAGTTTTTAAATTAAAAAGAAGTTCTAAACTAGACAAGAAAATAAATCTAAGAAATAACGACTATGTTAAAACAAGTTCATCAAGGAAAATCAAAAAAATTGAAATTAATGTTTAGAAAATTCTATCCTTATAAATGCAATTGGAAACAAATAAAATAATATTAACATGAATATCTGGAAAAACCAACTCAAAATAGGTCTTATTAAAAACGCCATTCTAGATTATTAAACTCCTAGATTAAAAATAGTTTAAAAAATAACATTAGCTCAAGTTTTATAAATTCCTAAATCTCAATTGAATCTCCTCTCAGAACACTCAATTAAAAATCCATCTATTCCCTAACACATTTAAACTAAATATAATCCACACATAGGAATCAAAACCTCCTCTCGGTACATGAAGACAATTAGATGCAAAAAATAAATGAACAAGACATAAACACATATAATTAACATTTGAATTTAATAAATAACCATCTCTCGATACATTAAAAGTCAAAATCAAATATCAACATAAGTGCATAATTAATCATAAAGAGAATAGAAGAAAACATACAAATATCTATTAAATTCAAAATTCCAATACAAATATGGTTCAAGAATTCCTAAGCAAACAGAACTACTCAAACATCATAAATGTAATCATTAAAGAACAAAGATAAAGTTAAGAATACACCTTTGATGAAGAGAAACTATAAGTTGAAGTCCTTCTTCTTCAACCTTGAAGTCTTATTTGAATTGCCAAAAGTAAACTATACTAAAAGAGAAAATAAACCCTAATTTACAAAAGCTAAAAGAAAGAATAATAAAACCCTTAAAACTTTAGAAAATTCATCTCTATTTATGCTATTGTTTTAGTCTGCTTAAATACCTTAAAATAACTTTTTGTTCCAAAGAAAATAAAAGTTGTAAAGGGAGAGATCCCTTCCACCGAGGAGATTAATTTTCCTGTGGCTTTTAGGTTGCCTCGTTAGAGGGTGAATTCCCCTTCACTGAGGAAGGATCTTTCGCGTATCATGTTTTCAAGCTCTTATTGGTAAAAGAGGATTCTCCCTCCACCAAAGTCGCTTCTTTTCCTTGACTCTTTATATTCCCCACAGGAGAAATCCTCCTTTACCAAGAAGATTGGTTCTGGATTGAATGTGACTTTTGACTCTTTAATAATCCTTTGATCAAGCAGATTTTCTCCTTTCTCCAAGGAATTTTCTTCTTTTCTTCAATTAAGCACCTTATAAACACCAAAAATACAATTTAGTCCCTATAATTAGAAATTTTGAAATTTAACACAAAATTAAACAAATTAACACTAAAACATCATTTTAAACACACTAAAATATACTAAAAATATACTTATAATTCAAGCTACCAATCTTTAACCTTACTTTCTGGTATAACATGTCAGCCCTCATAAATATATCATCCTTAAGACAAGGTTGAAACATTTTGCACCTTTAAAACACTTAATTCCTTCTTTAATAGTTCCATTTAAGCCCTAAGCATTGCCAACTCATCTACACTATGCACTCCTTACTTTTTTTGTATAGTCCTCATATTTGCCTATTGAGCTTCATTTGTGGCCATCTCATCCATGAGTAGGAAAGCTTCCTCCAATATCTTATTCATAAAACTTCCTCCTAAAGATGCATCTAGGAGAGATCATATTGATTAAATGACACCTGTATAAAAAGTAGACATCAATTAATGCATAGCAATTTCATAATGAAAATAACTCTTTAAGCACCTCTTAAACCTCCCTTAAGCCTTATGAAATGGTTCCTCATAAAACTGCTAAAACTTATAAATATTATACCTAATGGTAGCCATCTTGGTTGGTTGGAAAAATCTAACTAACAACTTCTCTTGTATCTATTCCCATGACTTTATAGACTGGCTTGGTAGCATTTTCACCCAATCTTATGCCTTACCAATATGTGTGAATTGAAATAACTTCAGTCGGATAGCATCCATAGACACATTTGGAATTCGCACAGTACCACTTATCTCTAGAAAAATGTCCAAATGCTGAGCTAGATCTTCAATCTTTAAACCCGAGAACATATTCTTTTGGACCATTGTGATGGTGGTGGGTTTTAGCTAACAATTGTTATTTTGAGGTAACATAATATTCTTGTGCTTCTTATTTCCCCTAGGAGTGGCATAGTCTATAATAGTCTTTGGTCTTAGCCCATTCCCTTAGACTTGATTTTGGTTGTGTTGTAGCTAGTTTTAAATGACTTACCCTCTGAGTAATGGTGTGTGATTTTTAAAAAGTGGGTCATCATGTGGCTTATCCTATGGATTTATGTTTTCTCGTTGTTGTCACCTCCATCTACGCTATGTCTTCTCATTCTTAGGGTCAATAGGTAAAAAGGGGTTGTCTCTTACCACGCACTATTGATGCCTAAAAAGAATTAAAAAACTAATAAATAAAAGAATAAGAAAGAAAAGAAGAGTAGCATACAAAATTCATTGTAAAATCAAATATAAATGCAAATCCCTCGTAATGGCTCCAAAAACTTGATCAGTGTCTAGCAAATGTACTAGATCAATTAAGTAATATAGGAAAATAAGACCAAGACCATTTTAATATCGTACCCTAGATATTGTATATTTCATATTTTATAATAAATAATGTGTGAAAGAATTTTCCAAGTGTTTGAAGTGATTATAAATTAATTAAGCTAAAATTAACAACTAAGCAAATCAAAACTAAATTTAGACTAAAACAAACTATATGCAGAACAAAAAATTAAAAGATGATAAAAATTAATAACTAAAATATTTCTACTAAGGGACTATCCACCTCACCTTTTATTAATAATGACTTAATTTAAGATAACATAAGTTATTATAGAAAACTAGTTAAAAACATATATCTTATTCAGAATATCATTTTAGAGTATTAAACTTCAATTTAAGAACAATCTAACAACTCCCATGCAAATCCAGTTTTTAACTCCTAAACTTTTGTTAAATCATCTTTCAAGAAATCTAACTCCAGCTTACTCTTAATTCATATTCTTAAGCCTAATTAACTCATGAACAACAAACTATTACCTCAATTTTTAGAATGTAATAACACATTGGCATGAGTAAAATAAGTTAAAAACATGCATATCATTGATTAAAGACTAAATTAACATTCAATCATCTATCAAAAAAATTAAAAATCAATTCAACCATAACCAAAGATAAAATTTAGCATAGAAATTAAGAAATAATGAACTTGTATTGAAATTAAGTTCAATTCAAAGTCATTACAATAAAAGAATGAGGGTTTAAGCTTTCCTCAACAAAAAGAAAAGAATTATTCACCATTCATGATTGAAACAAATAAAAAATTAAAATAAATAAATAACTATTATACTCATAAAGCTTCAAGGTTTCTCTTGATGTCTTCACAAAATAATAGAGCTTAAAAACCCTAAGAGAATTCAACTACCTAATTTCAAAAAGAAGAGCAAACTAGGTATATTTCTAAAGTAAAATTGACTAGCCCCTTAATTCTCTATTTAGAAAGCTTAAATACCCTAAATTGTAAGAATCTGATCACCATCCAACTTTTTAAAATTTCTTGTATCACAACTCTATGGATAAAACTTGATAGAGAAGGCTTGCCATCCCTACCTAGTTGAATGGAAAAAGACTAAGATCAAAGATTACTCAGTGGGGATGTGATCTTGTTCCTACAAGGTTGATTGTTATCTTTAAAGGCTGATGCATGACTCGGTAGGGATGAATTCTTATCCTTACCGAGTTGTTCTTTTCTTCTTGTATGATAATAACCACTCGGTGGGGATGAGTTTCCTTTCCTGCCATGTTGATTCCTATTAGAATGGCATAAATTTTGATTCATTCAACCTAATGGAGAATTTTTTTTCACCCCTACATGGTTGATTAAAACTTTATTCAATAGAAACCCTACAAAATTACACAAAATAAAATTAAACACACTCAATTCAAAACACTGACACTTTAATTATAAAGTCAAACACTTTAACAACAAAAACTACTAAACATACCTAAAAAACATAAAAAAAACATAGTTGTAAATTAAAGTTATCACGTCTTTTTTCTTTTATTCTAAATTTATCTCACTTAGGAACTAGTGCACAAGTTTTTCTAAAATTAGGGGTAACTATAGACATCGGGTCCTAAGGTTGCCTATGTTAGAGTTATCAAATGATGAAAAACTATTAGTATTTCACACAAAAAGAGCAAAGCTGAGTTTCATCCTTATTTTTTAGTGTTTTCTAAAAATGTTTTTATGGATTTTAACCTTTCATTTCTTAAGGATTGAAAATGGGTTTTTAAATCTTAAATTATGGTCCATTTTTATGATAGACAACTGTCTATCATTGATGGATAACTTTTTGTCACAATTTTCTTCCTGAAAGATAACCTATCTTGGTCATCCATATCCTATCCATAGCTTGATAATGGATAGCCATCGATCACTAAGTCATAACCATAGGTCACTAGGTTAAATTCAAGCGTATTTTTGTGATTTTTAATATCATTTTTAAGTGTCGATCATGTTGGATTTTAACGGTTACATGCACCACATACATGAGCGGAATTTTAAAGTTTTTAACCATTAGATCTGATCTTACCATGAATACACAATATAACTATATGAGAATAAGAAAAATCACCTTTGATTTTTGTTGAACAATTGATTTTACTTCGCACCTGGTTGTTGCAAACCACAGTGTCCAAAATCGAACACCTCCAATGAATAATCCACACTAGAGAGGGGTAAATTGAACCAACAAATTGGTGTAATACAAGGAGTGGCCAAAAATCCAAGAGGCTAGCAATGGAAGTGGTGGAAAAAGGGAGAGAGATTAAGAGAAAAGACTTTCCTTTTGTTTTAATCACTTAACCCTAATTCTCATTAGTTGGCCTTTTATAGTTAGGTTAAAATTCCAACTCCTTAATGAGATTGGGCTCTTTAAAATTGCTGGAGAATTATTAATTGGGCCTCTGGAATTAATTATAATCATTTGGGCTTAATTAAATCCAAATTAAATCTTTTCATAAAAGACCATGCACAAAATCCACAAACTAGGCCCTTTGTGCATCTAATTGGATTTAAATACCCAAATGGATTCCAAATCCAACCAAATTAAATATGTGAGTTCCATAACACTTATTTAACATATATAAATTAATTTGGTCCAAGAAAAATCCCTCCAAGCCCTTCTGTATGGAGTTGGCGTGTAGCCCTCTTCTGGAGGGCTTCCTCCAACTTCTTCATTCCTTTGGCCCTTTATAATTTCTCCAATGGTCCTATTAATTATTATATCAGTCCTATAACACTTATAGTAGTCTTATAACACTTATAAGATAATAATAATTAATCATGAAATGCATTATTTCATTTAGGTCCAATTTACAGAATATTTCTCAAAAGTTCCGCGGACAATTTTATTTGATCATAATTAATTAAACTCTTTAATTAATTATTATCATATTCTCCGCTCTACCTTTATAATAATATCAAATATTATTATCCTTGTCATTTTACCATTTTACCCTTTTCTCTATATGTGTGTGACCTATTGGGTTCCTGTCCATGTTGGCAGTATAATATGTAATTGTGAGTTCTATTCAAAACTCACATGATTCAAACTCCTTTAAATAATTTTATCAATCTCTATTGATATTTTGATACATCATTATACAAGTCATGATTGGCCTCTAGCTAGGCATCATGACTACCGAAATGTCAGGAAAGTCATGTGGTTTGATTGTACCCTTCCATAGAAACAGTTACAGTGCAATTACTCCTTTCACCACTCTTATCTCAATTAGATTCTGAGTATGGATTTCTGTCAACTCATATAAATCTAATTTTGTATGTTTTATTAATTTAACCATTGTTCCTAAAATGCCCTTGATGGATCTCCATCCATCTCGGCATGTTACTCTGGCCAGAGATTCTTTGAACAAGGCAATTATAGAATCATGCGAGATAACTTCCCATGTTAAATCTGAGATGGTGAATCCTTTGTCAATCACTCAACTACCTTCAAGTAGGTCATGATATACCCAATCTCCTAACTATGTTCACTTCCAATTGGAAGTAATCAGTTATGGAGTCAAAGTATACCACTTGCTACTTAAGATAACTTTGGTGATCTCAAGTCTAAGGATACTTGCACAACCGCTATGAGGAGATTCCTCATTGACATAGATTTAATATCCATATGAGGATTCTCTTTACAGGTCTCCAATAAACTTGTTCCTCTAACAAGCATCCACATGTTAGCTTTGATTATCATCCATAATCACAGTTATGAGAACCACTGCTTAAACCATTCAAGAAGCATAACATGTGCTAGTCTGTCGGAAATAACAATGTCCTATCTTGTTAATTCCATGACTAGGGATATTTAGATATTAACACATTTACATACGATAGACATCTCACATCATGAACACCTTCATGATTGCCTTTGCATTTTGTTTATAATATCTAGGACTTCATTTATTAATTTAAGATTTACAAACTCATGTATTCAAACATAGCATTAATAAATGAATGATGCCTTTTATTAAGAATATAAATTTCATACATATGAAAAACATCCCTATTACATGGGCTCTAGGGCATACTCTCTAACAATCTCCCACTTGCACTAGAGCCAATCACTCATATGTCTCAGACCCATGCTATTTATAAGGTGATCATGCTTTATCTGGGAAAGTTCTTTAGTGAGGGGATCCGCCACATTGTCATCTGTGGGAACCCTTTTTATTTTCACATCATTTCTAGCTACTATTTCCCTTATGAGATGGTAGCGTCTGAGAACATGTTTAGATCGCTGATGAGACCGTGGTTCCTTTGCTTGCGAAATGGCTCCATTGTTGTCAAATTATAAAGGAATCGGATCAACAATGCTAGGTACCACTCCTAGTTCGGTTATGAACTTTTTGATCCAGACTGCTTCTTTGGCTACTTCTGAAGCAGCAATGTACTCAGCTTCCGTCGTGGAATCAGCAGTTGTTTCTTGTTTGGAACTTTTCAAACTAACTGCTCCTCCTCCCATTATGAACACATAACCAGATTGTGATTTACAATCATCTTTGTCAGATTGGAAGCTGGCATCTGTATACCCATTTACTTCCAAACTGCCCTCTCCATATACCAAGAATATATCCTTAGTCCTTCTCAAGTACTTAAGAATATTCTTGACAACTGCCCAGTGTTCCTCTCCAAAATTGGATTGGAATCTGCTTGTGACACTCAAAGCAAATGCTACATCTTAATGTGTACATAACATAGCATACATGATAGAACCAATTGCAGATGCATATGGTATTCTATTCATGCTCTCTCTATCCTCTAGTGTCTGCGGACACATAGACTTAGAAAGGTGTTTCCCATGCACCATGGGTATAAACCCTTTCTTAGAGAGATCCATATTGAACCTCTTCCATACTTTATCTATATATGTACTCTGAGAAAGACCTAGCAACCTATTGGATCTATCTCTATAGATCCTTATTCCCAGAATATAGGATGCTTCTCTAAGGTCTTTCATGGAGAATTGCTTGGATAACCATATTTTAACAGATTGGAGAAGAGAAATGTCATTTCCCATGATCAATATGTCATCTACATATAGAACTAGGAAGACAATTGCACTCCCACTGACCCTTTTATACACACAAGGTTCATCTTCATTTTGTGAGAAACCAAACTCTTTGATTGTCTCATTGAATCGTATGTTCCGGCTCCTAGAGGCTTGCTTCAATCCATAAATGGATCTTTGAACCTTGCATACCTTTTCGCCATTTCCAGATGTGAATCCTTCTGGTTGTGTCATATACACATCCTCGGTAAGATTTCCATTAAGGAAAGCTGTCTTCACTTCCATTTGCCAAATCTCATAATCATAATGAGCTGCAATGGCTAAAAGTATTCTTATAGACTTAAGCATCGCTATAGGAGAAAAAGTTTCGTCATAGTCAATACCTTCTTTTTGACGATAACCTTTTGCTACTAAGCGAGCTTTATAGGTAACTATATTACCTTCCATGTCAGTCTTCTTTTTGAAGACCCATTTGCACCCTATGGGTTTTATCCCTTCAGGTGGTTGAGTTAAAGTCCATACTTTGTTCTCATACATGGAGTCCATTTCAGACTGCATAGCCTTAAGCCATAAATCACGTTCTGAACTGTTCAAAACTTCTTGATAGCTTGTAGGCTCATTGTCCTCTACTACAGTTATGCCTCTATCCGAGTCTATGTGAAATCCATATCTTACAGGGATAGAGCGCATCCTAGTTGACCTTCTAGGATTTTGTGTATAATCAGGTTCAACTGCAATCTCATCTTTATGAAATTCAGTTTTGGGTTCAATCGGTTGATCTACTTCTATTTGTGGGTCCTGAACTTCACCAAGTTCAATTTTACTCCCACTGTCCTCTCGTAGGAGAAACTCTTTTTTCCAAGAAGACAGCATACCTTGAAACAAACACTTTTTGTTCTAAGGGATGATAGAAATAATATCCAAATGTTTCTTTTGGATATCCCACAAATAAACATTTGTCAGATTTAACATCCAGTTTGTCTGACATTGTCCTCTTCACATAAGCAGGATAACCCCATACCTTCATATGAGAAAGCGTGGGTTTCTTGTTATTCCACATCTCATATGGAGTAACATCAACCGATTTACTAGGAACTCTGTTTAACACATAAACAGCAGTTTCTAGTGCATATCCCCAAAAGGACTTAGGCAAGTCCGCTCGGCTCATCATTGATCGAACCATATCTAATAGTGTTCGATTCCTCCTTTCAGATACACCATTGTGTTGTGGTGTATATGGAGGAGTCCATTGAGATAAAATCCCATTATCTCTAAGATAATCCTGAAACTCTTGACTTAAGTATTCTCCACCTCGATCTAATCCAAGTGTTTTAATACTTTTGCCAAGTTGTTTCTCTACGTCATTTCTGAACTCTTTGAACTTTTCAAATGCTTCATACTTATATTTCAATAGATAGATGTATCCAAACCTGGAATAATCATCTATGAAAGTAATGAAGTAGGAGTAACCTCCTCTGGCATGTGTAGTCATTGGACCACATACATCTGAATGTATTAATTCCAAAACCATTTTAGCTCGTTCTCCTTTACCAATAAAGGGAGCTTTTGTCATTTTTCCCATTAAACAAGATTCACATGTATCAAATGATTCATAATCAAATGATCCCAAATCACCTGACTTGTGTAATTTGGTCATGCATTTTTCATTTATATGGCCTAAACGACAATTCCATAAGTATGAGGTATTCAGATTATCATGTTTCATTCTCTTGGTATTCACATTATGTACTTCTTTAATTAAATCAAGAACAAATATACCATTCTCAATGATAGCTTTTGCATAAAACATATTGTTCTTAAAAATGTAACAACATTTGTCCTTCAAAGAAATATCATAATCATTCATCAAACGACTGAAAGATATAATACTTTTGGATAAGGCTGGAACATAATAACAATTATTTAATTCCAGTACTAATCCACTCGGAAGAGGCAAATAGTAAGTCCCCACAACTGTTATAGAGATGTTATGTCCAGTAGCTGACTGTAAATATATCTCTGCATTTCCAACTCTTCTAAAGCTTCTAAGCCCATGTAGATCATTACATAAATGAGATCCACATCCGGTATCTAATACCCAAGATTGTTTTGAAGCAATAGAATAAGTATTAATTTCAATCATATGAATACCTAAAGTAGAAGCATCAGCTTGCTTCTTCTCCTTGAGAGAATCTAGATAGGCCTTGCAGTTACGCTTCCAATGAACATCCTTTCCACAATGGAAGCAAGTTCCTTTGGGATTCTCTTTCTTGGCAACCTTCTTCTTGGAGATCCCACCATTCTTTGGCTGCGCCTTGGTTATCTTCTTCTTCTTCTGCTTCTTGCCTTTAGTAGAAGTGACAACCATGAGACTTTTTGGTGATGGAATATGACATGGTATGATAATCATGATAGCACAGCGGAAAAACAAAAATTTTATCATGCATACCATACATATCCAAAACTAGGAACAAAAACATGCAATTTTAGGGTTTTGAAACTTACAATAGATGATGCCTTTTTATTCTTTGATTTTGTGATGTCCAGCAACCAAGATGCCTTTATCCACCTTAGTTCTCGATCACCAATGCCAAGGAACAGCCTTTTGCGCCACTCCCTCTATTCTCACACACACACTTGCACCGACGGCTTAAAATCGAGATTGCTAGCTCTCTTTTTCGGTATTGTGTAATGGTTATAGTTTGAAGCTACAAAATTTGATTTTGTACTTCTCTTAGGTTGCTATTACTACCCAAGAACACAAGAGAATGAGGAACTATCCTTTCTCCTTGTGAAAAATTGGGCCAAAAGAATTGAGAGAGAGAGAGATGAAGGTCACGCAATTTTCATAGAAAAACCCTAGGTTTTGCGCCAACTCTTCTATCCTTTCTCCTAGGGTTTTATTTCTTTTGTATCATTATCTCTTAGGCAAGTGTTTTGATCTGAATTTCCTACCTTAAGATAAGCAATTCAAACTCTACCACTTCCTAAAGATAAGTAATACATTTTGAATTAAAATCCTTTGAATTTAAAATTCAAATTTGAAATAAAACATAAGACATTTAATTAAATAAAATCACTTAATATAACTTAATTGCATGTGCCGAAATTCCTTGAATTCCATCTTGGAATTTCGGCCACTTCATTATATATTTAAGTGATTTGATTTAATTTAAATTCCTTTAGGCTTTAATACTCAATTAACTTAATTAACACAAGATAATTAATTAATTGAAATTAAACCTTGTGGGCTGAATTTCTCTCTCTCATGGACCAAAGCCCAATAGTAATATTATAACCCATTACATACATTAATTTGACTTTAATTAAAAGCCCAAATTAATGCCCAATACTTAATTTAAGTATTTTAAGCCCAATGCTTTGTGTGCGATCCTATAGGTCCATTTAATGTTGGCAATGAATTAATAAATTAATTCAAAGGCTATATATATTCTCTAGCAAGATATTATAGCATTCCAAATTAAATGAAAATGCATATGGCATTTAGTGACCTAATGCAATTTTGCATAGTCCCTTACCCTTAAATATCAGAATTAATATAAGGCATGGAACTAGTCATCCTTATATATATTAATTCCTTTCTTGATTTTCCAGTGACACTGAACTCTCAAATAAATAATGATTACTCATTATCTCATCTCGGTATGGCCATACACTTCTCAGTTCACTGATCAAGTGGCCGATGATATTTTCTCTCTTATTGAGAGGGGTAATCCCTTCACTTCTCTCATGCTCTCTAACATGAATTAATGCATACCCAATCATACCCGTACTTGTCACTCTGTTACGAGCACGTTAGGTGTATGTCAAAGTACACAGTAATTCATAAAGAGTTTCATAGAGATTTCAGGTCTAAGAACTCCGATACAAAACTTGTATATGAGAAACACTTATGACTTGTACCATGTAGTGTTCTCATGAGCAGATCGAATCCAGATACCATGTTCTTTAACATGTATCTATGATCTCTGATTGACACTCTTGTCCTAATGATCCGTAAGACAGAACTCATAATATCAGAGAGAGCATACTAGTCTTAATTCATTTGTTATTCCCATAACAATGACTGACTAGGGATATTTAGAATGAAGTCCCATTTGTTTTAAGGTCTTACAATCCATGTGCCTCACACATGATAACTTAAACCAAAACGACATTCTTGGACTGTTTTATCAATTGATATGCACAGTAATACAAAAGATAAAACTAATGCCTCATTTTATTAATTTCAAGTGTTTCGTTACAATGCATTAGGGCTAGGGCTTACACTAACATTTGGATCCTTCTTAAATGATCCATTAGCTGTCTTGAGCATGTTGATTAACTCAAGAATGGATACTTGGATCTTGTTCATGTTGAAGTTAAGCATGAAAGGTGCATAACTTGGAGCCAACGAGTACAAGATTAAATCTATGTATAGATCATTATCCATAACATAGCCAAGTCTACTCAAATGCTCAATATACCCATACATCTTCAATGCATGAGTAGCAGCTGAAGTGCCTTCCACCATTTTGCAACTAAATAGAGCTCGAGCAATCTCATATTGCTCAGTTCTAGCCTAAGAAGAATAAAGCTCCTCTAGATGCAAAATGATGGTTTTAGCATCCATCATTTCATGTTCCTTCTGAAGCTCCGAGGACATAGCATCCAGCATCAGACATGCTGCTGCTTCACTATCCTCCATGTATTTTTGATAAATGCCTTTGATCTCATCAGTGGCATCATCTGATGGAAGTGGTGGTGGATCTTTATCCAAGACATAATGGATCTTTTCAGCCCTAAGAATAATTCTCACTTGCCTGATCCAGTCAGAATAGTTGTTGCCAACCAGCTTGTTATCCAAGATTGAACGTATATTAATGTTTGATGTGCTCATGATGATGACCTAGATGTGAAAAAGAAAAGATATGAAAGTATGTTCATATATATGTATGCATTAATAAGGTCTTTAATTAATACATTTACTCCCACTATTTTATTGCAAATTAATAGCCCTCACTATATAATCCGAGAAAACCCGATGGTTTTCTTAGTGGGCCAATATCCAATCCTTGATATGTAATTTGACCTTGATTGTGGTCAATAAGACAAATTCCATACCCTTGAAAGGTAGGTATCCATATACCAATTATGTCTCTACACAACTATTGGATCATTAGGTTATCAACTCTTGATGCATGCATATCATATATGCATTCCCTAATCTTGCCTCTAGAACCATTAGCCTTGACTGTGGTCAACAAACTAATGGGCTAGCTAAGATGACCCATTTAATTAGATTTGAACATATTCGATATAATGTGAGCTTGACTGTGATCAACAACCCACACTATAAAGAACTCTGGTTCTCCTCAAATTAATGGAAGGCTTATATACCTTAGTATTTGTTTGAGGGTTTTAGTTAATTAAGTCTCATCATATATGGTTGGCATACATTGGTATGCATCCTATATCTATCACATAAATATAAGCATACAAATATGGTATAGTTATGGACTTCACTACATTGATTTCCCCGAGCCAAGAGGGAAATCAAAAGGTCACACCTAGGTAGTATGCATGATTCAAACAAGAAAAATAATTACATTATCTTCAAGCTTGTTGGATCTCCATCCGGCCCATCTTGCTCCTTGAAAATGGTCTCTATCTCTATTTCTAATTCTAATCTAAGTAATCTAATTACATATTACAATTTGAAATGAAATACAAACCAAAAACAAGTAGCCAGGACATGAAAGTCCTCATTGGGCCAAAACATGCATAATGCTCAATCACATTGGGCTTTGTCCATAACTATCCATCATGCCAATCATACACCCTTATATGCCTTTCTAACGCATAAAGAAATGGATTACTAACTTTTTTTCAACCTTTGAAACTATATTTTGAGTTATTTTAATGATGTGATCAAATTAGGAAACTTTTTCCATTTTGGAAACTTTCATTTTAGGAAACCTTTTGCATGCATGTGTTCTTTTCTTAATAATCAATCCAATTGATTATTAATTAATTATAAATTGATTATTTAATTAATTAATCCTATTAAATAATTAAAAGAATCAATTTTGGGCTTAAAACAAATGTAGGCCGAAACCCACAGAAGAAAAACCCTAAGTGTGTTCACACACAAACTAGTTTTGTGTCATTTGGACCATTTGGGCCTTTTGGAATGAGCCAAGCCCACTACAGCCCTTAAAACCCATTAATAAACTTAATTAATATTTATAATATTTAATTTAAATCAGCTCCTTGGGCCCACCAAGTCATTCACTAATTTAAACCAAGTCCGTAAACATAATTAAGCCCATTAAGTGGTTTTAATGAATTAAAATTAATCAAATTAATTTAAGGCCCATTTTAATTAATCCAATTAATTAAAAATACTTTAATATATCATATATATCAGATTTAGAAGATCAAAAGTCGTTCTAACCAAGAACACATTAAGAACACACGAAGAACACCAATTTATCGAACTTTTCAACAAAACTTGTTCGATTTTAATTCCGTTCGATCCTACGGCTTAATATCACATATTAAACACATAAAATATCATCTAAATGATTTTTAAATGGATCCATAAGAAATTAAATTAGAACAGCCCCTATATTACCTAGGATTTCATGCCAAACCCTAATGGGTTTCATGCCAAACCCAAATCACAATGCTTCAAAAATTTCGTTTTTGTTTCCACCAAATTTATTTGATCACACATACAACCAGAAATCAATATTTCTCATTCATGAACAATCAAATCTAATATTTTAAAGTTCATGAAATAAATAACTCAAAATAAAACAAAACTTATTCCGCAGAAAAATATAGAATTGTATATCCATGGCAAAACGGTGGCTCTGATACCATGTTGGATTTTAACGGTTACATGCATCACATACATGAGCGAAATTTTAAAATTTTTAACCATTAGATCTGATCTTGCCATGAATACACAATATAACTATATGAGAATAAGAAAAATCACCTTTGATTTTTGTTGAACAGTTGATTTTACTTTGCATCGGGTTATCGCAAACCACAGTGTCCAAAATCGAACACCTCCAATGAGTAATCCACACTAGAGAGGGGTAAATTGAACCAACAAATTGGTGTAATACAAGGAGTGGCCGAAAATCCAAGAGGCTAGCAATGGAAGTGGCGCAAAAAGGGAGAGAGATTAAGAGAAAAGACTTTCCTTTTGTTTTAATCACTTAACCCTAATTCTCATTAGTTGGCCTTTTATAGTTAGGTTAAAATTCCAACTCCTTAATGAGATTGGGCTCTTTAAAATTGCTGGAGAATTATTAATTGGGCCTCTGGAATTAATTATAATCATTTGGGCTTAATTAAATCCAAATTAAATCTTTTCATAAAAGACCATGCACAAAATCCACAAACTAGGCCCTTTGTGCATTTAATTGGAGTTAAATACCCAAATGGATTCCAAATCCAACCAAATTAAATATGTGAGTTCCATAACACTTATGTAACATATATAAATTAATTTTGTCCAAGAAAAAGCCCTCCAAGCCCTTCTGTATGGAGTTGACATGTAGCCCTCTTCTGGAGGGCTTCCTCCAACTTCTTCATTCCTTTAGCCCTTTATAATTTCTCCAATGGTCCTATTAATTATTATATCAGTCCTATAACACTTATAGTAGTCTTATAACACTTATAAGATAATAATAATTAATCATGAAATACATTATTTCATTTAGGTCCAATTTACAGAACATTTCTCAAAAGTTTGGCGGATAATTTTATTTGATCATAATTAATTAAACTCTTTAATTAATTATTATCATATTCTCCTCTCTACCTTTATAATAATATCAAATATTATTATCCTTTTCATTTTACCATTTTACCCTTTTCTCTATATGTGTGTGACCTATTGGATTCTTGTCCATGTTGGCAGTATAATATGTAATTGTGAGTTCTATTCAAAACTCACATGATTCAAACTCCTTTAAATCATTTTATCAATCTCTATTGATATTTTGATACATCATTATACAAGTCATGATTGGCCTCTAGCTAGGCATCATGACTACCCAAATGTTAGGAAAGTCATGTGGTTTGACTGTACCCTTCCATAGAAACAGTTACAGTGCAATTACTCCTTTCACCACTCTTATCTCAATTAGATTCTGAGTATGGATTTCTGTCAACTCATATAAATCTAATTTTGTATGTTCTATTAATTTAAACATTGTTCCTAAAATGCCCTTGATGGATCTCCATCCATCTCGGCATGTTACTCTGGCCAGAGATTCTCTGAACAAGGCAATTATAGAATCATGCGAGATAACTTCCCTTGTTAAATCTGGGATGGTGAATCCTTTGTCATTCACTCAAATACCTTCAAGTAGGTCATGATATACCCAATCTCCTAACTATGTTCACTCCCAGTTTGAAGTAATCAGTTATGGAGTCAAAGTATACCACTTGCTACTTAAGATAACTTTGGTGATCTCAAGTCTAAGGATACTTGCACAACTGCTATGAAGAGATTCCTCATTGACATAGATTTAATATCCATATGAGGATTCTCTTTGCAGGTCTCCAATGAACTTGTTCCTCTAACAAGCATCCACATGTTAGCTTTGATTATCATCCATAATCACAGTTATGAGAACCACTGCTTGAACCATTCAAGAAGCATAACATGTGCTAGTCTGTCCGAAATAACAATGTCCTATCTTGTTAATTCTATGACTAGGGATATTTAGATATTAACACATTTGCATGCAATAGACATCTCACATCATGAACACCTTCATGATTGCCTTTGCATTGTGTTTATAATATCTAGGACTTCATTTATTAATTTAAGATTTACAAACTCATGTATTCAAATATAGCATTAATAAATGAATGATGCCTTTTATTAAGAATATAAATTTCATACATATGAAAAACATCCCTATTACATGGGCTCTAAGGTATACTCTCTAACAGATCGTCTATCAATGATAAATGCCTATTTATAGGGATTTTACAATAGATTCCCATATTTTCAGTAGTCTAAAAACTTAGAGATGATATGTTCAATTAAGGTGATATTTTGATGGATTCCATGGGAATTAAAGGCAGATTTCTTAGAAAATTAAAATTTGAAAAGATTTAAAATTATTTCTTCCATATATAAGTAAAAACTTAGGGTTTTAAAAGGGCGATCACACTTTCTATAGAAATAGCTAGTTCTTGAGAGAGAGAAATTAAATTTTTTATTTTTGAGATTAATAGTTAATGTTGTAATAGTCACTTTATCCTTACGATAATATAATGAGATTATGAGCATATTAAACACTCTAACTGTTAAAAAAGTTAAGCTCAAAGACATTATGAACTAGATGCACATGGCCTTTTCTCTCATGGAATCGAGATTCAACCTCTATTTTCCTCATCCACCTCCACATGAGTTATTTTTCAGGGATTCGTTTAATCCTTAATATTTTTGAGTTATTATTGTATTATTTTGTTGAAGGTAGCAAAAACTACAAGTGTGGGGTAGGGGCCTTTTGGGATTTAAATTGTTTGAATATTTTGTGAAAGTTGTTAGATGACATGTTTGAACTTTATCACCATAGTTTGCTTTGTTTTGTGTTTTTACTTTTTAGTATTTAATTTATGTTGTTTGAAGTTTTTAATTTTAGTAATATTATGTTTAATTTTAATTTTTTCTCTTATTTTCTTTTATTATTATGTTAGTTTAATTTGATCGTATGTTATCATTTTGTGCTTTTACTTTACTTTATTCTTTTCAGCTTTTATTTTAATTCTGGTTTAGTTGTTATGATGGTTTTAGTTTTTGGTTCTTATTACTATTAAATACTTCTACATCTTAGTTAGTTTGCCCTCGTAGTTGTTCCCATTGTGAACAAACTTGAACTTAAAGTTAGAAGACTTTATTTAGTTTTGTTCAAATAGCCAGAGAGTAGTTAGTTGTTGAATGAATTTTCTTTATTGGTTAGGTTCAATTAGATCAATACCAGTAGGTCTCCTAATAAATGTGCCCTTTAAACTTTTTTTTTTATAAATAAGAAAAACTAATGCATAAAGGTGATTGAGTAGGAATTCTAGAGCGCTAGAACCTTCCTTATCACCCTTCAAAATAATTAAATGACTTAAAAGTAATGCTAGAAATGACTTAGGAAAAATTTTACTGATCGAACTTTAAAAAGACTTTTGACCTACCTTTGTTATATTATTTTCCTTGCAAGCCCTTTTGAGCTTATTTGAGCATGCTAAAATTATGTTTATTGATTACACTTATATTATTTCCTCTAAGCCTAAAAACCATTTGTCTTACCCTTTTAGAACTAGCCTTTCTAAGAGTGAGTGGGATAAAAATCTTCTGAGGTAATTTAAGTTAAAAAAGGTTGTGTTTACTTAATAAGTGATTCTAGAGATAGGGATGCATTGCTAAGTTTGGTATGATAGTGAAATTTTTAGAATTTAGTTTGTTCTTTAAAAGGAATCTTAATGAGTCCCTACTTGTACAAGTGTAGATTTGATTATTTTGACTCATAATAATTCTTCTTTTCAAAAAAAGTAAAGCTAGCAATCATGGTTTGATCTAAGTGTGGGTTACTCTAGTTGTTAGAGGAGAAAAGTTAAGCTCTTAAAGCATGAATTGAGATAGAAATCTTAGAAGTAAGAAATTTAAAGAAAATTCTTCTTCTTTGCGCTTTTTTCTTAAATAATGTATTGCATTTTGGATAGTTGTTTGAGTGTGGTAATGATAGTGAAATATAAAGGTTGAAGCTAGAGTCTTAATCTTGAGAAAGAAGTGGTGAGCAAAAGTAAAACATGGTTATTTTAAGTTGTGCATCCTATTCCTTTTCTTGTTAGCCATACCTTAGGCATGTTGTAACCTATTTAAGACCTAAGGATCTTGCTTTGTTCATAGTTCTTAAACGAGATGACCTTCAAGTTTTGGTGCTAAAGGAAAGGCCTATAGATCTCTTAAGTTTCAAAAAAGAAACTATGTGTGCACTCTTTTGCACATGAATTCTTGTTTTGGTTATCAGATTGCACTAGAGTTTTTGGGTTTTAAAAGTTGTTTTAATTATTTTGGCCTAACATACACACATAAAAAGACTAGCTAGTATGGTTTGGTTTGAATTCTTTTTGGTTTAAAATTTTGTTTGGTGACTTCTACTGTAGTGTTGTTCGACTTTTTCTAAATTTATGTTTTCTCTCTTTTTAAGTTTAAGCGTACGAGAATATGGTCTTTTCATATGCTTGAGAGCGAGCAAAAGCTAAGTATGGGGTATTTAATAACTTTAATATAGTGTTTATTTTTTAGTTTATTTTTCTCTATGTTTGTGTTTCGTTTCATGTGTTTTATGTGTTTAAATCCTCTTTTTATGCCAAATTGTATTATTTTAAGATTTATTAAGTTTTGGTGTGCTAAAAGTGAAATTCTGACTTTTTTCAAAATTTTGACCTTACACATGGTAGGGACTAAATAGTCTCCACGATGTGTAAGGTAACATTCAAAGGTTTTCAGTTTAAAAAGGTATATAAGGCAAAGACTATGCAATAGTACTCTTTGAACTGACTACACACGGTAGAGGCTAAATAGTCTCTACCATATGTCACCTCAAACACTATAAAAGTAAATTTTTCTATTTGACTCAAAGAGGAATTTTTAGAGATCGAACATAGTTTTTAAAATTTTTTGTATTTTCTCATTATATTTTTAGGGTTGTTGAGCTTTGTTTTCACTATGAAAACTTCATTTTTATTAGGATTTTATAGATTCAATAGAAAAAAAATCAAATATAGCTTACTTTACAATAGTTATAGCTGTAGTTTCAATCAAAACATACTTGGATTGGAGAGAAAATGCTTCTCTAGATTTCAGATCTCTCTTAAACAAAGGGGTCTAAGAGTCTCTTTCTCTTTATTCTTTGCCTTTGTTTCAATTTGTAGGGAGTAGCCTTTTTGTTTTTTGGGGATCTTTGAATCCCTATACCTATGTAAGTCTATGAAATTTAATTGATTAAATATATGTTTAGATGTTTCTTTTCCCATATGATGATCTTTATATTGGCTTTATTTAAATATTTATGTGTTATCTTATTCAAGTTTAATGGGTTTGTGCTTGTTTAGATTAAATATCATATATGCTCTGTTTTAAATGCTTTGACTATATATTTGATGGCGATTCTAGAATAGGGCTATTAGATCTATAGTTAGTGCATTGTAGATCCACAAATAGGTGGGAAAATGAATAGGCATTTGATTGGTTGGCTACAATGTAACACCCCAATCCACTAACCATGGATAATCATCATCTTCAAAAACCTAGTAAAGCTCAGGTGGAAATAATAATAATAATAATAAGACAGGCCATAATTACATGCCATAATAAAAATAAATCAAACTTATGGATAAATAATCATAACATAAATGGCCTTCAAGTATCCTGAAATCCTCAAGGCAACTGCATCGTGCCTAATCCTCTAGAGCTTATCTTGAAACCTACAAGGATAAATAAACTCGTGCTAAGCTATAAAGCTTAGTAGGGAACAAAACTCTATAGATAACTTCTTATAAATATAGTATATCTAAAACTTTCACCATATCATGAAAACATATGAGTCTAACATAATGGTTATATCTCAATGAAAATCATGGAGAAGTCCTTAAACCTTACTAAATGAATATCATGTTCACATTAATCTAATGCGTTATATGACTCATTTCCTGAAAACTTATCCATTCATCATTTTATTCATTGACATACCATTTTCTTTATACATTAGTGTAAATCAGGCATCTTATAGTCCTTTTTATTCATAAGTATAGAAATCATAGTTATTAATAGCATAAATTTTTCCAACTTGATGCATTAGGTTACATTGTGCACATAAGATAGATATTCGATATTAATTCATAGCATTAGGGCATACTTAAGTTGTATAGCATCTACAAGCAATCTAGTTAGGTGTGATTACTTCACATATATCAAACAATTCCTATATTAGAGTCATAAAATTTATATCCTTCATGTCACCTTAGCATGTTGTTCTTTTATCTTGTATATATTTTATCATCACTAATAGCCTACCTAAGTACCAGTTCAAAAGGTGGATATCGATGTTAAGCTTTAGGCTCCATTACACTTGGATGCTAGTCATGTCATCACATAATTGTATCAACATCATTCATACATATCGTACTGGATTACATAGTAATGCAAATACAATAGGTTATTACTTTCATCAATCCATCTCATCATACATAATACTAGGCATGAAGCTAATGAGGCGATTATAAAAGTATAGTTTTTGTAACTAGGAATCCTCATAGTATTATATGCATGTCCATATATATATATATTTATGTATAGGTAATTACAACTTGAATCATAGCAATACATGTTTTGTTATTCACATTTGTTCACATACTGAGTCAAATAACTTATCATCACATAGATACATCAATAATAGGGCACCACACTTATTTATTTCATTAATAGTTCTCAAAGACGTACCTTGTTACTGTTGGCTGTAAGTGGCTTCCATACAATATCATAGCTATTCATATCGATACATAATTACTTGAACAACATTTAAACATCTATGATCAATATAATTAGATGAACAATTATTTTCATCCTACGGTCAACATTCGTTCTTAATTAACTCTTTAGTTTACTTTTATAGTCTATTAGATCATGCACAACAGGTTATCTCTCCTAAAAAGATCATACATGCTTCATTCATCTTACTAATACTCTTTCATCATATAACATATTATACCCAGGTAAGTTATGTAAGATTATTTCATCTTGTGTTTACCCCCATAAGGTGTAGGGCAACTAGGTAAGAATATTCCTTTATATCAAGGCTAATCATTAATCCTCGGTATGACTTGAAGCATAATCAAACTTTTATAGTTTTATAATTAAGTGTAACATAGTATTTCCTATTTCTTAGCTTCAACATGTGACTTTACAACCATCCTCTTATGGTTACTAGACTGTGTCATAATATTTTCATGTCATTAACAAGGAATATTGGTATGCCATATTTGAGCCAAGACCCTTTACTTGTCAAGTTCAAACCACATACCAACTTATAGATCACGATATTTAGCTTATTAATTTAAGGTTACTAGATTACCTCTTTTAACTCTTCTTGTCTCAGTGTTCGTTAGCCACTAAAATACATTTTAGCACATAATTCATATTAGCATTGCCATTCTTAAGACCCTCTGATTTAGAGTTCAAGTGGACTCCTTATCATAACTTATAGGTTTATTATCCTAAAACTTTTCACTTTACTATATGAGTATATATAGAGGGTTCTCCAATTAAGTGATCATGTTATATTCACCTTATAGGTGACTTTGGATAACCTACAACTTAGTTCCATCCTTTTCCCCTTATAAAAGCATTTATATCTTTAAATTTCTATAATACTCCATCTTATATTCATGCTTTCTGAATCATATCTTTATGGACTTTATCATTAGAGAGAGAAATTCATGGTCTATTAATCCATTGATAGCAACTTACATAACAATCATCACTTACTAACTTTGTATCATTGTTTTTTACTTATTATAGTCAATTCACCTCAACTCTTATTCGCTTAATAATTTATGGACCATATAATATTGTCTTCAATATCTTATTACATGGCTTAATCTTGGATGAGAACTGGCTTTGCGAGAAATCAAGGAGTACATATGGCCATAAAAAGGAGTGGAGAAATCATGTACATCAATAGGCCTTACTTGGTCATGCAAGGAGAGGAGGAAAGGCCATAAGTGGTTGTGTATGCCAAAGGAAAAAATTCACGACATGTGAGGGGATTCATGAGAGAAGAAAAAGGGTGAAGTTCACGACTCGCGAAGCAAAACGGCTGAATTTCATGACTTGTGAAGAGGCTTATGAGTAAAGCAAAATGGCTAAATTTCATGACTCGTGAAGGGGCTCACGAGTGAAGCAAAAAGGCTAAATTTTACGACTCAATGAAGGGGCTCATGACTCGAACAAGAATGTATGACTCATGAAGGGATTCACGGGTTAGAAACCAAAGAAGAATAGCATATTTATGAGTGACCCAAGGGAAAATAGTGCACGAATCGTGAAGGCATTCATGAGTCGGACAAGAATGCACAACTCGTGAAGACATTCACGAGTCAACAGAAAACCTAGTTGAGAATCACGTGTCGTGAGGGAAAAATAAGGCAAAAGTGCACGACTCGTGAAGGAGTTCACGACTCGGCATCTTAAGCAACAATCTTCCATTTTCATCCCGATTTATGTACCCAGAAAACATAACCCTAATTCCTTTAATTTCATATATAGACAATAGTTATCAATAGCACTGCCATTCACAAAATCATCATAATAGTCCCATACCTTATTGAAGCTTCAACTCTTTCTTTGATCCTCTTGATCCATCTCCTTTGCTCATAATTTCTTTCTTCTCCTTCTCTTGATCTATATGCTTCTCTCTCTTCTTCTTACATATGGTGATAACAATAAAATCTCATAATCCCTCACTATATATCACAAATTAAAAGAAAAGAAAAAGAATTCTTTAAAGGAAAACATTACCTTTGATGTTAGCTCACAAACTCTAGCTCCCTTTCTCCAAACTATAACCAAGAGAGAGAGAGAGAGAAAGAGAATGTTGATCCCCTCAACTCTCCAAGAATCCCAAAATAAATAAGTGGGGAAAATATCTTCCCAAGAAAATTTCCATAATGCCCCTAAGAACAATTAGACCCCCATTATTTCAATTTCTTCCAATTTAAGCCCAAGACTTTCTAATTCACTTCAATTGTATCCTTTTCTTTAATTATAATTTAACTTAACTCATATACTTACATGCTGAAATTACCCAAAATAACCCTCTCGGGACTTAACCTCGATAATTGCAAAATAATTCAATTATACCTTAACTAACGTTAGTCCTTATTAATTAATAATAAATTCGATTAGGGTTATGATTAGGTCTTTACAAATCACTCATCCTTCAAAGAATTTTGTCCTCAAAATTTAAAACTAGTAATCTTTATCTTTATTGCTAGCAATTCTTAACAGTGCTTTAATTATAAAGAACTATAACTATAAGCATTCTCTATATCTATAATGAACTCATCCATTTATAATCACTGGTATCTATCTCCGATTTCTAGATACTCTTATGCTCGTATTTCTTATCCTGGGTATCTAAATGACCTTAACATCTTGCTTCATCATCTATGCCAAAGATCAAGTTCTCTTATAGTCATATGAACTTTTCCTCAACCATCTTAATAAATAATTCGGACATACTTATAATCAATCTTACATTATACTTCAATCATTAAACATTAAGGCATTTAAGCACTTTCAATATCAGGAGGTGAGAGACATTGACAATTCCTCAAATATCATCTCACAATCTCTGCCAAAATCTTATTAATGGTCCAATATATATCAATCATAGGTCAAACGCCTAACATAATCATCAAAATGTATGCCAATAACAAAACACCATGGTCTAGACCAATATCATCTTAATCTTCTAGAACAATTCCTTAATTCCTTATTGCCTAGAAAAGACTAAACCTGGGTGCTCTTATACCACTAACTATAACAACCTAATCCACTAACCATGGATAATCATCAATCATAATTATAATCATAAACCTAGTAAAGCTCAGGTAGAAATAATAATAATAATAATAATAAGACAGGCCATAATTACATGCCACAATAAAAATAAATCAACATATGGATAAATAATCATAACATAAATAGCCTTCAAGTATCCTGAAATCTTCAAGGCAACTTCATCATGCCTGATCCTCTGAAGCTTATCTTGAAACCTACATGGATAAATAAACCCGTGCTAAGCTATAAAGCTTAGTGAGGAACAAAACTCTATAGATAACTTCTTTTAATTAGAGTATACCTAAAACTTTCACCATACCATAGAAAACATATGAGTCTAACATAATGGTTATATCTTAATGAAAATCAGGGAGGAGTCCTCAAACCTTACTAATGAATATCATGTTCACATTAATCTAATGCGTTATGTGACTCATTTCCTGAAAACTTATCCATTCATCATTTTATCCATTGACTTACCATTTTCTTTATACATTAGTGTGAATCAGGCATCTTATAGTCCTTTTATTCATGAGTATAGAATCATAGTTATTAATAGCATAAATTTTTCGAACTTGATGCATTAGGTTACATTGTGCAACATAAGATAGGTATTCGACATTAATTCATAGTATTAGGGCATACTTAAGTTGTATAGCATCTAAAAGTAATCCAGGTAGGCATGATAACTTCACATATATCATACAATTCCCATATTAGTGTCATAAACTTTATATCCTTCATTTCACCTTAGCATGGTAACTTAATTTTCTTGCAACATCATTTTTTGTCATGCATTACACCTGATTAAATCAACGTTATCATTATGCATTCATGTGTGTAAACATTGATACATATACAAATAGACTAACGAGGGTTGAATGCGATCACAAAGAACAAGCATTACTTATTATGATTACAAGACAACGTCTCTATGCCACATTTATGTATTTCCATAAAATAGAGTACATGAAATTTAATGTACATGTTATAGTCCATATAAATTCCTGTACCATATTGTACACTTTAGGGTCCATATATTGTCCGTGGAATTCCCATCGATGGAATCAACTCACACCGACACTCACACGAAAACCCTCTTCAATAATGTAGGACATCTCAATCATGTAGTACGAAACATAACATTTCATTTCATAAAAATAATTTATAGTCTAAAGGGATTTAAGACAATCAAAATAATAGGTCATTCATCATGCTTACATTACATAAGTGGGGCAATTAGTGCATGCTTTTCTTTTATCTTGTATACATTTTATCATCATTAATAGCCTGCCTAAGTACCAGTTCCAAAGGTGGATATAGGGAGCAATAGATACCTGAAGGTATCAAACTATGGATATCTACTGATATCAAATAGTGGACCCAAACGGTATCAAACAATGGTTCCAGAATGAACAAACAATTGACCCAAACGGGGTCGAACAAAGGTTCCATTAAGGAACAAGACCCAAATGGGGTCAACTATGGCACCTGCGACTGTATCCCTCTAGGCATACCTATCTAATCCCCAACAGTAATAAGACCCACAGGCTTAACCCTTTAAGAACATCTTTAATTCATCATATCCTTTGTTACTTAATATATATCATTTGGCTTGAAGCCACAATTCATAAAGAATGCATATCGTTCTTATCATACATCAATATTGAGCTTTAGGCTCCATTACACTTGAACGCTAGTCATGTCATCACATAGTTATATCAACATCATTCATACATATCATAGTGGATTACATAGTAATGCAAACATAATAGGTTATTACTTTCATCGATCCATCTCTTCATACTTGATACTAGGCATGAAGCTAAAGAGGCTATTATAAAAGTATAGTTTTTGCAACTAAGAATCCTCATAGTATTATATGCATGTCCATATATATATATATATATATATTTATGTACAGGTAATTACAACTTAAATCATAGCAATACATGCTTTGTTATTCACATTTGTTCATATACTGAGTCAGACTACTTATCATCGCATAGATACAACAACAATAGGGCACCATACTTATGTATTTCATTAATAGTTCTCAAAGATGTACCTTGTTGTTGTTTGCTGTAAGTGGCTTCCATACAATATCATAGCTATTCATATCGATACATAATTACTTGAACAACATTTAAACATCTATGATCAATATAATTAGATGAAAAATTATTTTCATCCTAAGGATAACATTCATTCTTAATTAACTCTTTAGTTTACTTTTATAGTCTATTAGATCATGCACAACAGGTTATCTCTCCTGGAAAGATCATACATGCTTCATTCATCTTACTAATACTCTTTCATCATATAACATATTATACCCAGGTAAGTTATTTAAGATTATTTCATCTCGTGTTTAATCCCATGGGGTATAGGGCAACTAGGTAAGTATATTCCTTTATATCAAGGCTAATCATTAATCCTCATTATGACTTCAAGCATAATCAAACTTTTATAGTTTTATAATTAAGTGTTACATAGTATTCCCTATTTCTTAGCTTAGACAAGAGACTTTACAACCATCCTCTTATGGTTACTAGACTGTGTCATAATATTTTCATGTCATTACCAAGGAACATTGGTATGCCATATTTAAGCCAAAAACCTTTACTTGTTAGGGTTCAAACTGCATACCAACTTATAGATCGTGATATTTAGCTTATTAATATAAGGTTACTAGATTACCTCTTTTAACTCTTCTTGTCTCGGTGTTCATTAGCCACTAAAATACATTTTAGGACATAATTCATATTAGCATTGCCATTCTTAAGACCCTCTAATTTAGAGTTCAAGTGGACTCCTTATCATAACTTATAGGTTTATTATCCTAAAACTTTTCACTTTACTATATGAATATATATAGAGGGTTCTCCAATCAAGTGATCATGTTTTATTCATCTTACAGGTGACTTTGGATAACTTACAACTTAGTTTCATTCTCTTCCCCTTATAATAGCATTTATATCTTTAAATTTCTATAATACTCCATCTTATATTCATACTTTTCTAAACCATATCTTTATGGACTTTATCATTAAAGAGAGAGTTTCATGGTCTATTAATCCATTGATATCAACTTACATAACAATCATCACTTACTAACTTTGTATCATCGGTTTTTACTTATTATAGTCAATTCACATCAACTCTTGTTCACTTAATAATCTTATGGACCATATAGTATTGTCTTTAATATCTTATTACATGGCTTAATCTTGGATGAGAACTGGCTTGGAAGAATGAAGGAGTACATATGGCCATAAAAAAGAATGGAGAAATCATGTACATCAATAGGACTTACTTGGCCGTGCAAGGAGAGGATGAAAGGCCATAAGTGGTTGTGCATGCCAAAGAAATAAATTCATGACTCGTGAAGGGATTCATGAGAGAAGAAAATGGGTGAAGTTCACGACTCGTGAAGGGGCTCATGAGTGAAGCAAAAAGGCTGAATTTCACGACTAGTGATGGGGCTCACGAGTGAAGCAAAAAGGTTGAATTTCACGACTCGTGAAGGGGCTCACGAGTGAAGCAAAAAGGCTTAATTTCATGACTTATGAAGGGGCTCATAACTCGAACAAGAATACATGACTCATGAAGGGATTCATGAGTCAGAAACCAAAGAAGAATAGCACATTCATGAGTGAACTAGGGGCAAATAGTGCATGACTCATGAAGGTATTCACGAGTCGAACAAGAATGCATGACTCGTGAAGAAATTCACGAGTCAATAGAAAACCAAGTTCATAATCAAGAGTCATGAGGGAAAAATAAGGCAAATGTGCATGACTTATGAAGGAGTTCACGACTCGGCATCTTAAGCAACAGTCTTCCTTTTTCATCCCGATTTATGTACCCAAAAAACATAACCTTAATTCCTTTAATTTCATCTACAGACAATAATTATCAACAGCACTCTCATTCACAAAATCATCATAATAGTCCCATACCTCATTAATGCTTTAACTCTTTTTTTGATCCTCTTGATCCATCTCCTTTGCTCATAATTTCTTTCTTCTCCTTCTCTTGATCTATCTACTTCTCTCTCTTCTTCTTACACATGGTGATAACAATAAGATCTTGTAATCCCTCACTAGAAATCTCAAATTAAAAGAAAAAGAAGAAGAAATCTTCAAGGGAAAACATTACCTTTGATGTTAGCTCACAAACCCTAGCTCCCTTTCTCCAAACCATAACCAAGAGAGAGAGATAGAGAAAGAGAGAGAATGTCAATCCCCTTAACTCTCCAAAAATCCCAAAATAAATGAGTGGGGAAAATATCTTCCTAAGGAAATTTCCATAATGCCCCTAACCACAATTAGGCCCCCATTATTTCAATTTCTTCCAACTTAACCCCAAGACTTTCTAATTCACTTCAATTGTATCCTTTTCTTTAATTATAATTTAACTTAACTCATATACTTACATGCTAAAATTACCCAAAATACCCCTTTCGGGACTTAACCTCGATAATTGCAAAATAATTCAATTTTGTTTTAACTAACGATAGTCCTCATTAATTAACAATAATCCGATTAAGGTCATGACTGGGTCCTTACATCCGGAATGGGAATTCATTCCATATCTAGGATTCTTAGACCTTTGCTTAAGCTAGCTATCAAATTCATTCTAGAATTGGAAACTTAGGTTTAGTTAGGTCATCCACATCTGAATCATATAAATTTTATGTTAAAAATGTCTCTTGCATTGGGTATGGGAAGGGTTTGATTCTTAAATAGCATTTTTAGTGATTGTTTTGCTTAAATCTTTATACTCTACTTTTATACCATTATTACTCTACATTTCCACTTTATATTACTTTAGTTTTGTTCACTTAAGTTTAATAGTTATAGCCCTAATCAAAAAACAAATTAGGAAATTTTTTACACATATTTGTAATTAATCTATTCATTTTGCACAACCAATTCTAGTGTTCGATAATCTTTGGAGTCTTAAAAAACACTCAAGTATATTACTTTCCAATTTAGCACACTTGCTGAGGTCATGCCACTCACCTTTACTTATGTATTTATTTATTTATTTATTTTCATTGCTTTATTGGATTTATTTTAAGGATTTGTAATAATTAGTAATAAATGATTTTTCTCACATGATAAATGGTGAAAATTAATTTAAATCATTTTTACTAATTAATTGGATTTTCCTTAATAAAATGGATTAATATTTAATTTTCAACCAACATTGGTCAATAAAAGAAGAATCCTTATTTTCATCAAAATTGGGATCACTCACCATGCATTTTTTAAAAATTGACTAGGATCATTTGCCATATTGTAAAATATGCACGAGGTAACTAATGTTCCCACCTTGAATAAATACGCCAATTTATGCATGGTATTTTCTTTATCTTTTGGATAATTTGCTTATGTAATTTTATTAAGGTAGTACTTTATTTACTTATTTTATAGCTTTCTTATATGCTTGATTGCTTATTTACTTGTGGTTGTGCATCATTTGAGAAGGGAGATAGTGGATTAATATTAAAAAGTCAATCATAAAAATAACTAACCGAGCTATAAGTAAGTGTGATGTCCTAAACCATCTTTGGTTTGGGCATCATAAGGTTAGAATCTCTTTCCCAATGTTCTATTGGGTGGCGAATCTATGATACCTACTTCTTGAGCTCACTTGGATGCCATCATAGCTTAACTACCATAATAAAATTGAGGTACCTCAAGATGCTATCTCATGCTTTTTTAAGGATCGAGACTTTGCGAATTGGGTTGAATTCCTTTTCTTTTGTGAAGTGGCCAATTTTATGAACCTTGTCTAGTCTTGAACCTTAAAAGTAAACCTTCAAGAACAAGCCAGATTTCACCTCAAGGCATTAAGGGGGGTTTGATACATGTCATAATTAGGTTTTTCTTTAACTTCAATAGATCAGCATAGCCTCTTAGGCTTCTGAGCTATGAACCTTTTTAGCGAACCTCTCTGAATTAGTCTTTCAATCTCTTCTTTAAGTACCTTACACTCATCGATGGTATGGCCTACATCTCTACAACACTCATAGTACTTTGATTTTTGTTTGTAAAGGATAGATTGGTCTAACATCTTTTTAGGCTAATTTACCTTATTATGGTAGCTTTTGATCCATAATTGTACCTTTAAGGGCTTTGAATTTAATGGAGTGTAAGTTTTTTTGTGGAGCATTCCCTTACTAATTAGACTAAAAGTGCTCAAAATCTTTCCTCTTACTTAATCCTTTTGGGGCTCAGCCTTTATTTGGGCTTTTCAAAGTTTGGCCTCCCTATCATATCGGGTTATAATCATCAAAGGCTTGTGGATAAGCTCTTAGGGCATCATCCAATTGTATGAATTGGTTTACCCTATCCATCAAATCATTGAAATTAGTTAAGGGATTGGTCATCAGCGATTGAAATCACTCAGGGGATCTCATTCATCTCTAAAATCATTAAAGGGTTGTGGTAACCATCTTGGGATGCAAATTTCTGATCTCCAAAGCTAGAGCCTAGAATCTATCAATGTAGTCTCTAAGGTTTCTCTTTTCCTCTGCTTTAGGTTTATTAAGTTATTAATAGTCTTAGGTGTTTTCACCTGAATAATTAATCTTGTAATAAAGATCTCTCTAAGTTGCCTAAAACTATAGATCGAACCAGAGGGAAGACTATGAAACCATTCGAAGGCATCTCCAACTAATGTTATAAGAAAACTTTACAAAACATTTTATCATCATAAGAGTACATTTGGATTTAAGTCAAATACTCAGATATGTGGCTCTTGGGGTCTATTTTTCCAATATATCTTGACATCCTCACTTCAATAAATTGAGGTGGGAGCTCAATTTATCTAATCTCTTAATAGAATGGAGAGATGATATTTTTGCTGAACCCAAACTTCTTGGGGTGAGCTAAGCTAAAATTTTTAATGGTCTATAAGAATCATCTCTCATCTTTGTTAGTGACAGGACCATCCTTCTTATACTTATATGTTTTAGGAGTGCACATAAATGATAAATCATCATGCACCTCTTGGTGACCAGAGTGTCAGGGGAGATAATCATCATCCTCATCTGCATCATTATCACTATCATCAAGTTAGACATCAGGGAGATTTAGATTCCCTTTGCCCTCACTCTGATAATAATACTCATGCATGCTCAATCGAGTGCCCAAGTAATGCCTTCCTTCACTAATAATAATGCCATTTCCCCTATTTCTATGTTGGGCTACTTCTCATTTCCCTAAACTGCTTTCAGCCTTCTAATCTTCAATAGGAATTTAGGGCTCTTTACTCTTTTTGATTGAATGCAAGAGCTTGTCTTATAACTTTCTACTAAAACTTTTTAAAAGAGCTTTAAGATCTTTATCAGTGATAGCAGTGAAGTCATCAAGCTCGTTAATAGCATTGAAGAGCTCCTTATCATCAAAAATAGGTAAAAGTTCCTACGGAGTTTTGTCGATCTTAGTGTAAGATCTCTCTCTTTTGCTTTCCTCTTATCTATCGAATTTATCATTTCATTTTTATGATTTATCCATCTTTATCTCTCAATGAAAGCACCAAATAATAAGTTTTGGACTATTTGAACTTATAAAGAGAGGAAAATGAGATTAAGAATTAGCTGGGCCAATCTATGGATGTGGCATGCCAATTTTAAAAAATGATCAGGACTAACCCCTAATGTGCAAGGGATTAGTACTACAATGACTAATTCATAAAGGATTTAAAAAGAGGAAGTTTAGTGAGAGAATAGTAATGTATGAAATATATTGTTCATGGAGGTTTTTTCTATGTATATATAGCCTTTACGTGACTAAAGCCTATAACGCTGGATTAATTGATTATCATATCTCTGCATTTATAATGGGTAGGTTTAGGCATCTAATGTGATAGCTTATAGATATGATCTATTTGACATGATAAGTAGGCTGGGTGGGACACTTGTTAGTGCAAGTGGTTAGCGAGCTTATGAGCTAATAGGCAACAATTAGGTCTGAGTCTAACAGGCCTATGATTATTAGGTCAGGATCAAATATGATCAAATGGATATTATCAAGAGGAAATTACATGAAATACCTATTTTTTAATTTTTGTTTTAAAAAATGCCATACCATTTTTTATTTCACTTCATCAATAATTTTTTTATATTATAAATGCATTTTAAACTAGTATACTTTTAAAAATTTGTTATTTTTTATTGAACAAATTCTTGGACATAAAAACCCTATTTTGCTATTGCCTCTGTAAGGCCCTAACATGTACTCTAATAGCAATATGGCATGTCTAATATAGAGTGAGTACATATACACGGGTTAAAGGCATAATGGTATTTAATTTAAAATGCAAAGGTAAATTAGTAATTTAATTCTTTTTGGCTTGGACATGTATAATTATAAGAAGTAAGGATTAGAATGTAGCAATTGATAATGTTGCATGCCGTGGAAAACTAAGAGAAGTAAGGATTAAATGGGTAATTTACCAAAACTTTGACATTTGGGCCAATATTAGAGTAACAATTACATGGTTCTCGAGAATGCTACAAAAAAGGATATTTGGGAAGAGAGGGGGATGGATAGAAAGGTAGGATTCCAAAATTCTTCCTCACTCTTCTACCTATACAACTCACTTGATTTGGATGCCAAGGAGTTCTAAGCAAATCCTAAGTAAATCAAGGTAATTTGGTGTCTTATTTTTCTTCATCTTTACCATTTCTTCCTTGATTAATCTGGAATTATGGGTTGAATTTTTCTAGTTGGTGAATCAAGTGGAGTTAGAGAGAAAGAGAATGAGAAGCACTAAAGGAATTTATTTGGCTAGCATCAAGGTTTGGGGACATTTTCAATGTGTTTATGTTAATTATGTGTTTTATTGATGAAATTGTGAATTTGGTTATTATTGTGTTGATTGATGATGAATTTGCTTGAGTGAGATGAGAAATTGTATAAGCATCACTTTGGACTAATTTTTGTCAATCGGTTCACTTAAACCAAATTTATTGGGATGGTCGTGTCTCAACCTATGGTGTTTAAATAGAGTGATTCCAATGGGAAATGAAAGTAACTCATAGATATAAAACTTTTGTAGGAACCTAAGACTAATTTTGCCTTTAAAGCCTTTGAAATTTGGGTTAAACTCAGATAATAGTTGCTAGCCTGTCAATGGGAATAGTCTGGGTTATCATTGACATATCTCATAATCTAGAAGTCATATCAAAATAATTTTTTGATTTTTTAGAAACTAGAAACATAAAGGAATAACTTCGTATAAGACTTTTTTGGCTGAAAATGTCATTTAGTAGGTCTAAAATAGTATACAAATTGAACTTGAAAATCTATCTTTAGGATTTTAGAGCAGAATGGTGCCTTACGATCACAACCAATTAGTTACCACCATGAGCCCTTTCCAAGATCAAATCTACACCTATCTCACGTTCATAAATAATCAGTTGTCACCTTAAGCCTCCCCTATTTCCTCTTATACTTGATTTTTATGACCTAAAATGTCACCAAATTTTACCAAACTTTCTCAGATGCTTATCGAACCTTACAAGCACATAGTTAGGGTTATTATATGCTTTAATAAATATGAAATGAGTGATTTAACATTAAAATATAGATTAAAATCAATGTATGTAAGGTGAACAATAGATATTATAAGGTTTTTAATATATCTTACCATAATGTTTATGTTATTGAATTGTATCTTGAATGTTGAGGTGTAGGTATGATAAAGAACCATGCAATTTGTATTTGAACCATGAAATAATTTTTGTGAGGGCCTAATCTTGACCCTAGCATAGAATATGTTTAATTGTATGATGTTATTGATGGAATATGACAAGGTATGATAATCATGATAGCACAGCGGAAAAACAAAAATTTTTATCATACATACCATACATATCCAAAACAAGAATCGAAACATGCAATTTTTAGGGTTTTAAAACTTACAACTTTTGATGCCTTTTAATCTTGAATTTGGTGATGACCAGCAACTAAGATACCTCTATCTACCTTAGATCTTGATCACCAATGCCAAGGAACAGCCTTTTACGCCACTCCCTCTATCCTCACACACACACTTGCAAAGAAGGCTTAAAATAGAGATTGCTAGCTCTCTTTTAAGTATTGTGTAATGGCAATTGTTTGAAGCTACAAGACTTGATCTTGTTCTTCTTTAAGGTGCTATTAATGCCTAAGAACACAAGAAAGCAAGGAAGAATCCTTCTCCTTGTGTATTTCGGCCAAGAGAGAATTGTTTTGAGGGAGAGAATTAATTCATGCCAAAAGCAAGGTGGCCTAGCTTATTTTCACGCCAACTTCTTTATATATCCTAGGGTTTTATTTCTTTTAATGTGTATACTTATCCTTTGGCAAGTCTTAGATTTGAATTCAACTATCCTAAGATAATAAATTCAAACTCTATCACTTCCTAAAGATAAGTAATCTATTTTGAATTAAACTCCTTTGAATTTAAATTCAAATTTGAAATAAAACATAAGTCATTTAATTAAATGAAAACACTTAATTTAAATAAATAGCATGTGCCGAAATTCCTTGATTTTCCTCTTGGAATTTCGGCCACATCATTAAATAAATAAGTGATTTAATTTAATTTAAATTTCTTTAGGCTTTAATACTCAATTAACTTAATTAACACAAGATAATTAATTAATTGAAATTAAACCTTGTGGGCTGAATTTCTCTCTCTCATGGACCAAAGCCCAATAGCAATTTTATAACCCATTACATACATTAATTTGACTTTAATTAAAAGCCCAAATTAATGCCCAATACTTAATTTAAACATTTTAAGCCCAATGCTTTGTGTGCGATCCTATAGGTCCATTTAATGTTGGCAATGAATTAATAAATTAATTCAAAGGCTATATATATTCTCTAGCAAGATATTATAGCAATCCAAATTAAATGAAAATACATATGGCATTTAGTGACCTAATGCAATTTTGCATAGTCCCTTACCCTTAAATATCAGAATTAATATAAGGCATGGAACTAGTCATCCTTATATATATTAATTCCTTTCTTGATATTCCAGTAACACTGAACTCTCAGATAAATAATGATTACTCATTATTCCATCTCGGTATGGCCATACACTTCTCAGTTCACTGATCAAGTGGCCGGTGATATTTTCTCTCTTATCGAGAGGGGTAATCCCTTCACTTCTCTCATGCTCTCTAACATGAATCAATGCATACCCAATCATACCCGTACTTGTCACTCTGTTACGAGCACGTTAGGTGTATGTCAAAGTACACAGTAATTCATAAAGAGTTTCATAGAGATTTCAGGTCTAGGAACTCCGATACAAAAACTTGCATATGAGAAACACTTATGACTTGTACCATGTAGTGTTCTCATGAGCGGATTGAATCCAGATACCATGTTCTTTAACATGTATCTATGATCTCTGATTGACACTCTTGTCCTAATGATCCGTAAGACAGAACTCATAATATCAGAGAGAGCATACTAGTTTTAATTCATTTGTTATTCCCAAAACAATGACTGACTAGGGATATTTAGAATGAAGTCCCATTTGTTTCAAGGTCTTACAATCCATGTGCCTCACACATGATAACTTAAACCGAAACGACATTCTTGGATAGTTTTATCAATTGACATGCAAGGGAATACAAAAGATAAAACAAATGCCTCATTTTATTAACTAAGTGTTTTAGTACAATGTATTGGGGCTAGGGCTTACACTAACAGTTATGTGTGCAATTAATTTTTTTTATGGTTATAGCCGCTTTGGAGTAAAGATTTTTGAAGGGCAATATGGTAATTTTAGTGAAATTTATGAAAAGGAGTTATTTGGATGACAAAAGAGATGTTGGGGTGAGATTTAAGATTTAAAATTTATTTGGGGTAAAATCATAAATTAAAAGTTGGAGGGGTTATTTTAAGAGAAAGAAATGGAGAATTGGGTTAAAAGGGTAATTTGGTGGTCTCCCCCACGTAATTGCAGTGATAATATCATTGTCTATTCAAGAGAGGACCATCTCTCTCTTTTATGCTTTTTCTCTTTCTCTTTCACTAAGTTTGGAACTAAGGTTTTGGTAAGAGTAATTTCTTCCTTCTATCTTTTTTATTAATGAAAGATTTTATGTAAGCAAGAAGGAAAGTTTAGTATCTTTATATGGTTTGTTATAGCATAGACAAGTAGGGATAAGGGGAAAGGGATCTTGAAGGAGTGAGGAAGTCACGATGTTCAGGTATGGGAATACCGTTGTATTTTTTTGTTGACTATAAATGGATCTATAGAAATTAGGGTTATGTTATTTAGGTTCTTTGGTTCTTTAGTGGAAGTTTAAGATGAATAATGAAAGATGTTTTGTTTTAAGATGAGTTTTGTATGATGATTTGGCTTATAGAATCATTTCTATTTACTTTAAATGAGATCGATCTTCAAACCTTATAATGCATGGCCACTCAAGCTTAAAGGCCTGATAATGCAAGGCCACTCAAGGTATTATACCTTGAGAATTCACGGCCACTCAATGCCTAAAGGCTTGAGATGCACGGCCACTCATGGTATTATGCCTTGAGAATGCACAGCCACTCAAAGGGAAATGGCTTTGAGATGCATGGCCACTCATGGTTCATGCACGGTGAAGTAGTATTTTACTGCTCTTTACTTCCCTGTTTTTCACATTTAGTTGAACCATCTAACAAATTACTTCCACAGTAATATTGATTAAGCCAATAATCTTTATAAAGATAATTAACCCTTTAATGCAACCTAATTGGCAAATTAAATGAGTATGTTTGCTAAAGGTAATCTGTGATTATTTTATGCTATGCTCTTATTGTCAAGCCATAACTATCAAGGTAAAGTGATCATGGTAAGTTTATCAAGTAGTGTTAATTACAAATTACTTTGATATGTGACCATAATGATAGTAATGTCATGATTGCATGAAATTACTATGAGAATATGTATGTTTAGGAAAAATGTGATGACAATTTTTCGTAAATGAGATCGAACATGCGGTATATGAGTTATAAGTCAAGGAAACAAATATTGATGCCATCATTTGTGCATGAAATGTGAACTCGGATATGAATTGTGGCTTGAGCAAATATTGTAATGTGTAAGAAGGAACATGATGAATCAAGATTCTTTTGATTAAGTGGTTAAGCCTGCGGGTCTTAGTTCAGTTGTGGATTAGATAGGCATGCTTAAAGGGATATAGTTGCAGTTGCCATAGTTGATCCCGTTTGGGTCCCTTGTTTGTTCTTTTGATGGAACCATAGTTTTACCCCTTGGGTCTATTATTTGATATCTTAGAGATATCCATTGTTTGATACCTTTGGGTATCCATGTCTCCTGTTATCCACTCTTTGAACTAGCACTTAGGCAGGCTATTAAGTTAAAGAGAATTATCAAAATTAAGAATTTCATGTATTGATTACTTCATTCATATAATGCAAGCCTGTTGAATGATTTGCAACCATGTTTTTATCTCCATTTCCTTTTTCTATAATCATCAGTTTAAGATGAATTCATGATATAAATGTGTTGAGGTTTATTAAAATGCTTGTGTATAAATGTTTACCTTTGAATGTTGCGATTGGTCGACCATGTTATTATTTTGCATGTTATCTCCCTGCTAAGCTTTATAGCTTAGCACGGTTGTTTTACATTCATTTAGGTTTGACTAAAGGTCATTCAGGAACTTAATTCTGCATCCATTGGGCAATAAGAGTCGGTTCAGACTTCTAGATGTAGGATATTTTGTGGATAGTCCTTTTTTTGTAGCCTTATATTTTGCCCTGATTTAATTCAGGAAATGTAATTTGAAGGACTATAAAAATTTAATTAAATTTACCATTGCCTGCATGTCCTTCCAGGTTATGGTGGCTAATGTGTGATTGCCATATTATGGCTATTTTGCATGACATTCCAGGTTATTGTAAAGGGAGATGCATGTACCATATATATATATATGCACATGATGATTATGTTGTTGAATGATTTGAGTGATTTATAATTGTTGAAGGTGTGATAGATGTTTTGGACAGAATTCCGTATTAGGGTGTGACAAATTTTATATATCTAGTATGTGATGGTTGGGTAGCAATGTATGTCCATATTTCTGGATATTATGTTTTAATATGGGTATGGCCTGCTAGAGTCGGAGTTGTGCGTTGTTCTGTTAGGCACTTCATTGTTTTCTGTTAGAGGTTATATGTCTTCTATTAAAGACCATGTCTCTTATAATTTTTAAATCTGATGATTTTCATTTAGAGGCAACACCTCTTTTATGTATATACCAATGGTATCTTCTGTTTTGTCCATTACCCATGTCTTGAGATAATAGCAGGCAATTCTAAAATAATATATTTTTATTACTTATTATCTGTTATTATTTATGATGAGATTGAATTCATCTTAATTTTTTGATTATGTTTTCAAGGGTTGCTGTAAGTTAAATTACTTGTATTACTACTTACGTAATTTACTTGACTTTATAATTATTGGGTGACCACTATCAGGAGTTGCCATTTCGAATTTTTATTCCCCACTTAGCTTAATGTTTAGCATGGTGGCTTACTTCCTCCGTGTAGGTCTTTAAGAATAAGTTTAGAAGTTGGAACGATTGCAAAGGCCAAAGAAGTGTTTGTATTATGAATATTTTGCAATAAACATTATGTTGTAATTATGCAAGGGATGAACTAATTTTTATATTAAATATGTACATGTATTAATGATGTTATGTAATATAATTTTGAATTATATGATAACATTCGCCTACCCTTACAAGGGGGGGTATGAGGATGTCATAATTTGGTGGTATTAAAGCTATAGTTTAGGCGATTCAGGCCTAACCATAGTATAAGGACGGTTTGTATATGTATTTATGATTCTTGCATTTGGCCTAATACTATTATCCCCTATTTTTTATAGATTAAAGTTTGAAAGGTCTAATGAAATGACATATGATGTTGCTAAGATCAATAATCCTATGAGATCTCATTCATCTTGGCCTATAATGATTAGGTTATGTAGAGATGATGTGCCACCTCCTCCTCTACCACCAACTAAGGGGGAAGTTTTATTGAAACTATCACGAGATATAATGACATTAGTGCATTGTATAACAGCACCAAAGGCTCCTATAGATTCACTGCAAAAGCATGGAGCCAAGGAATTCACTAGTATGTATTTGGATGAATCTGAAAAGGTTGAGTTTTGGCTTAAATGGGTAAAAAGAGTGTTGGTTGAAATTAAATGCCCATCTGACCAGATGGTGCACTGTGTTGTCTCACTTCTTCAAGAAGCAGCTTATGAATGGTGAAAGTTTGGTATGAGGCAACCTCAATTACTTGAGCTTCTAACTTGGGAATTCTTTACTTAAGAGTTTAATTAGAAGTATGTCATTGAAAATTATAAGAATGAGAGGTGGAAGTAATTTTTGAATTTAAGGCAAAGAAACTTAACTGTAGCTGAGTATGATAAGGAGTTCAATCACTTTAGTAAGTATGCACCTAGAAATGTGCTTACCGAAGATTTCAAATGTTGCCAATTTGAGGATGGCTTAAATGATGCGATTAAGGAGCATATAGTAGTAGCTACTTTATTGTAGCAAGTGACTTATGATTAGTTGGTCCAAGTAGTATTTAAATTTGAGAAACAGGGAATAACTATGAGGGAAAGAGCTCAACATAGGGGTTTTACTAGAGGAGGATAGTCCTTAAGCAAAAGGAGCCATGATAATGTACCTTAGGTGCAGGAGTCCACTCAAAGACCTATAACTAGATGGAGGCGATAAAGTTTTTCACCATCAACTAATTCTAGTAGGGGATTTTCTGGTAGCTGAGGTTCAAGCACACCAAAATATAGTCAGTACTCTAGGTATCACTAGGGCCCTTATAGAAGGACTACAGGTACTTGTTCTCGATGTAGTAGTGCTAACCACTTTATAGGAAATTATCCTATAAACATTACTCAAGCATCACAAATAAGTAAAGAACCTTTCATTGCACATTTTAGAGGTAGAGGAGGTGGTAAGGGTCATGGAGGGTCGGGCTAGTCTAGGCCTAATCTGAGCATGATATATGAAAATGTTGATTATCCTGCTGCATCTTTTACTTTAGCATAGGCCTTCGGGTATTCATGTCTCCCATTATTAACCATTTGAACTAGCACTTAGGCAGGCTATTAAGTTGAAGAGAACTATTAAAATTAAGAATTTCATGTATTGATTACTTTATTCATATAATGTAAGCCTATTGAATGATTTGCCACCACATTTTTATCTCCATTTCCTTTTTGCTATAATCATCAGTTTAAGATGAATTTATGATATAAATGTGTTGAGGTTTATTGAAATGCTTGTGTATAAATGTTTACCTTCAAATGTTGTGATTGGTTGACCATGTTATTATTTTGTATGTTATCTCCCCGCTAAGCTTGATAGCTTAGCACGGTTGCTTTACATCCATGTAGGTTTGACTGAAGGTTATTCAAAGACTTAATTCTGCAGCCGTTGGCCAACAAGAGTCGGTTCAGACTTCTAGATTAGGATATTTTATGGATAGTCCTTTTTGTGTAGCCTTATATTTTGCCTTGATTTAATTCAGGAAATGTAATTTGGAGGACTTTAAAAATTTACTTAAATTTACCATTGCATTGATGTCCTTCCAGGTTATGGTGGCTAATGTGTGATTGCCATATTATGACTATTTTGCATGACATTCTAGGTTAAAGTAAAGGGATATGCATGTACCAGATATATATATGCATATGATGATTATGTTGTTGAATGATTTGCGTGATTTATAATTAATGAAGGCATGATAGATGTTTTCGATAGAAGTTGGTATTAGGGTGTGACAATTAGTGGTATCAGAGCCCAGGTTTAGCCTTTTTTGGGTAATCGAGGTCTAGAAATCTTGGATATGGTATTGTGTGATAAGTGTGAGTTATATATAGTTTTTGAGAAGTTTTAAGCTTTGTTATTTAGTTATTTTGGTATTATTTAGCTTAAAATAGAGTTAAATTGTTAATTTATATTTTTTAAGGTTAATCCAATGTTTTGTTTGATTTTCAGTTTTAAATTGTTAATAAAGGGCTTAAATTACAAAATAGGTAAAGATTGGGACTAAAATTGCAAATATGGAAAATTTATGCGAGAAAGTGAGCATTCAGTCCAGAAAATTTTCACATGACCATATGAAATCAATGAAGAAATCTACCCGTTGCCACGTGAAGGTATAAAGCTTGGAAGACATGGCCACGTGAAGGGTTAAGGCATTTTCATCCATGGCCACGTGAAAGACCAAATGAAGAAAACCATGCAAACACGTGACCACGTGTGAGGAAGGGTTAATGGACACATGATCACGTGTGAGGAAAGCTTAAGGGACACGTGACCATGTGTAAAAATGCAAGGGGAAAGGCGTGGCTACATGCTGAAGACTCCCACTTCGCGAAGGATTTTCTCGAGCTTCCTGATTTAGCAGAGTTCACTTCCTATTTGATGTCTGGAGTTTAAGAATGAATCTACTACATTTTTTCCCTATAAATAGCAGTCTAAAGCAGTAGAGAAAGGGGGATCAACCTTATAATTAAGCATTACTTCCTTGTTTATTTTTACGTTGTTTTACTTCCACTGTTTTTCTTCAACACTTTTTTTTAATTTTAAGTATGTCTTGTGAGTAGTTTTCTTTAACTTTTTCTAAAGGATACTTGAATCCTTAACTTGTATTGTTATGACTTAAGTTTTTTCTTTAATTCAATACAAGTTGATTATTTCTTAGTTCTTAAACATAGTCTTGTCTTTACTCAAATTTAAGTTGATTGTTAACTTGATTAAGCATTGGTTAATTAATTGGCTTAAGTTGATTAATGACTTGCATGTTCTTAGGTTAATTTATTTGGATTAATGCATGATTATAATATGAATAAACTATAATTGTGTATTGATTTGAGTAAGTTAAGATTGAGAAAAGTGTAACTAAGAATAGGTGGAAGTTAAATCTCTTAAGAAAGACTTTAATAGACATCTAGGAGAGTTAATTCAGTTCTCTATGCTAAGCGTTAAGTTTATCTGAATAAGAAAATTTTGATGCTTGGAATGATAATCTTGAATAAAGTTATCTAGGTTTATTAAATTGAATTCTCCATAATCAATTGTATGTTTTCTTTTGTTTAAGTCATAGCAATATTTGTTAAGGTGGATAGTCCTTTAGTGAAAGTTGTTTTTAATATTGATTTTTACCTCACTCAATTTACTTGCTTTTATTAGATCTTTATTTATTTTAACTCTTTATTTTGTTTTAGTTTGCTTTTAGTTTTAAATCCTCAATCATCACAACTTTGGGATTTCTCTTCTTTCTTTTACACATAAAATTGGTTTTGAAATTGAAATAGCACATACAAGCACAAGTTTCCCTTAGGTTCGATATTTTAGATCATAATTATATTTTCCTATATTACTTAGCTGATCTAGTACACATGCTAGCATCCGGTCATTGTGTCTTGTTGGCCTAATGCAATCGGTCCTTGTTTTCATATAGATTAAAGATGGATGATTCTAGTGATGCTATCGAGGAATCAACAAAAAGTAATTTACCAGCTGCAATGGGTTCCTCTCATATGAGATCTTTATCGAAAAATTAGAATGAGATCCCTATTGCTATATCTGGAGAGGCATTTTTAAAAATTTCTCAAGATATGACTCAAATTCTGCAAACGATGACGGCACCTAAGGCCCCAATTTCTAAGGTTATAAAGTAAGGTGGGAAAGAATTTTTGGGTACCACCTTGGAGCAATCCAAGGAAGTTGAATTCTAGCTAGAAAATCTAGAGAGGATTCTAAAAGATATTCGATGCCCTGCTCATTATAAGGTATCGTGTGTTATGTCCTTACTTCAACGATCAGTGTACGATTAGTGGAAGTTGGTACTCGAATAACATCAACTATCAGATCCTCTTACTTGGGGATTCTTTGAAACTGAATTCAAAAAGAGATATGTTACCGAGGCCTATAAAGAGGAGAAGCTATGATAATTTCTAACAGTAAAGTAGAGGATTATGTCTATAGCAAAGTTTAAGAAAGAATTCAACTGGTTGTGCAAATATGTTCCCAAAGAGATGTTGACTGATGCTTTCAAGAGTAGATAATTTTAGGATGGGCTGAATCACCAGATTGGGGAGAAACTGATAGGGGCTATATCTCTTCAGAATGTGAACTTTCATTAGCTAGTGATGGTTGCTATAAAGGTGGAGAAGCATAAGTCGGCTAAGAGAGAGAAAGAGCAAAAAGGAAGCGGGGCTAAGGGTGGATGGTCCACTGAGAAAAGGTTTAAAGGAGCACAAAATGTCAAACACGTAAGAGGAATGTATCACCCTTCCAGCAAGACGAAGGGGCAAGGATCTTCTGTAGTATCCAAGTCAAGTCAGCATACCCCATCAGAGCAAAAAGGGGGTTAGCCACCTGAGTGCCCTTATTGTTTCAGATGACATTAGGCTCCATGCATAAAATAATTAAGAGAGTGCTATAATTGTGGTGCTACTGACCACTATATAGCTAATTCTCCAAGTGGGCATAAGACTCTACATAGAAAGGTAGTAGAGGAGCTTCAAATATGTTCTCGGATGCAAGAACCGAAAGTAGAGGCAGGGGGCAAGGTGGTTTTTGTCGTCGTGGATCTCAGTCTCGTAATGTATCCAAGTCAATGGATAGACCAACAGCACCAGCCACTCAAGGCAGGCTTATGCCATAAGGGCAAGAGAGGATCAAAATGCTTCTGAAGTCATAGATGGTATTTTCTCATTCTATGATTTTGATATTCATGCACTTATTGATCCTGGATCCACTATTCATATGTTTCCTTTGAGAGTATGAGTGGGGGTGTGTCTAAGGTGCATCAACTGGAATATGATATCTGTGTAACTAGCCCATTAGGGCATAGTGTGTGTGTGAATAAAATGTTCCCTGACTGTCCCATCTTGATACAAGGAAGAGAATTTTTAGCTGATCTTATCTAGTTGCCTTTTTGAGAATTTTATGTTATCTTAGGCAAGGACTGGTTGTCTATGCATCATGCATTGGTGAATTGTGGGGCTAAAATCATAACTCTTAGTGAAAAAGATGGTAATGAGGTAATAGTTGCAGGTATTCCGACACAACCTTTGACCAATGTAATATTTGCCATTCAAACTAGATGATTTCTGAGAAAGGGATGTGAAGCATTTTTGGCCCTAGTCCTTGATTCGAAGAGGGACACGGTTAAGCTCCAAGACATACCGATAGTGAGAAAATTTTTAGATGTGTTTCCTAAAGACTTACCTGGTCTTCCCCTTGATAGGGAGGTGGAATTATCTATTGAGGTTTTTCCTGGCACAACACCCAGTTTAAGAGCCCCCTACAGAATGGCTCTAAAGGAATTGAAAGAGTTGAAGATAAAGTTGCAAGAAATGCTTGACAAGGATTTTATCAAGCTCAGTGTATCTTCATGGGGTTCACCAGCCCTATTTGTTAAGAAAAAGGATGGTTCCATGAGGATATGCATTGACTATCGACACTTAAATAAAGTGACAGTGAAAAATAAGTATCCATTACCTCAAATTGAGGATTTATTCGATTAGTTGAAAGGGGCAGGAGTGTTTTCAAGGATTGACCTGAGATCGGGGTACTACCAACTCTGAGTTAGGGATGTTGATGTTTCAAAGATGGCATTTAGAATCAGATATAGACAATATGAGTTTCTAGTAATGCCATTTGGGTTAACGAATGCACTAGCCGCATTTATGGATTTAATGAATAGGGTGTTTAGACCATATTTGGACTAGTTCGTGGTGGTTTTTATTAATGATATATTAGTCTATTCTAAGAATGAAGAAGAGCATGCTAAGCATTTGAGAATTGTGTTACAGACCTCAAGGGAGAATCGATTGTTCGCAAAATTAAGCAAGTGTGAGTTCTGGCTAACAGAGATTTCCTTCCTTGGCCATGTGGTATCTATGGAAGGTATTAGAGTTGACCCAGCAAAAATTGAGGTTATTGTAAATTAAAGATCGCCTCGAAGTGTACCTAAGGTAAGGAGTTTCTTAGGATTGGCTGGTTACTACCATCATTTTGTAAAAGGGTTTTTAGTGATGGCATCTCCACTTACTAAGCTATTAAGGAAGAATGTTAAATTTGAATGGAATGCCTAATGTGAGACCAGTTTTGATCAGAAAAAATAGCATGCTAACAAAAGCTCCGATCTTGACACAACCATTATTTGGAAAGGAGTGCGCTATGTATAGTGACGCCTCTAGAGTTAGGTTGGGTTGTGTTTTAATGCAAGAGGGTAAGGTGGTGGCTTATGTAATCTTAAATCGCATGAACAAAATTATCCAACATATGATTTGGAATTGGCAGCAGTAGTTTTCACCTTAAAGATTTGGTGGCACTACCTATACAGTGAAAGATGTAGGATATACACAGACCATAAAAGCCTTAAGTATCTACTTACTCAAAAGAAACTCAACTTGAGACAGCGGAGATGGCTCGAACTATTTAAGAACTATGATTGTATAGTCGACTATCATTCGAGTAAGGCTAATGTAGTGGTAGATGCCTTAAGCAGAAGAATTATAACATCTATGGTGTTACAATGGGGTAGATGGAGGTTTACTTCAGATGGTGCTATTGCCCAATTAAGAGCTAAACCATGTGTAAGGCAGGCAGTGATCAATGCATAGAAAAATGATGAGAAATTGTAGCGAGTTATACGATTTATACACGATGGGGAACAATTTGGGTATTCAATCAGAGAAAATGGAAGTTTATACTTCAAGGATAGATTATGTGTTCCAGATGATAAAAAATAAAAAAGAACCTTATTGCATGAAGCTCACAACACAGTATTCACTATGCACCCCGGAGGTAATAAGATATATTAGAATCTTAAACGAGGTTATTGGTGCTTGGGTATGAAGAAGGATGTGATCAATTATGTCTCTAAGTGCTTAACTTATCAGCAAGTGAACACCGAGCATCAACTTCCTTCCGGTCTATTGAATCCCATTCCTATTTCTTAGTGGAAGTGGAAAGATATCACTATGGATTTTGTCATCAAACTACCTTTTACACAGAGAAGGTATAATGCAGTATGGGTAATTGTGGATAAGTTAACCAAATCAGTTCATTTCTTGCTGGTCAGAATGGATTATTCCATTGACCAGTTGGCCGAATTGTATATAAATGAGGTCGTTTGAATTCATTGTATTCCAGTACCTATAATATCGGATCGAGATCCTAGATTCACCTCTAGATTCTGGCAGAGCTTACAAAAGTTTTTGTGAACATGATTAAAATTCAGTACGGCTTTTCATCCCCAAAAAGATGGACAATCAGGAAGGGTGATACAAGTCTCGAAAGATATTCTAAGGGATTGTGTTTTGAATTTTTCCAGTAGTTGGGATAAATACCTAGCCTTGATAGAGTTTGCCTATAATAATAGTTATCAAACTAGTTTGGCCATGGCTCCTTATGAAGCCTTGTATGGTCGAAGTTGTAAGACCCCGTTATATTGGACTAAGTTAACTGAATGCAAGATAATTGGGCCAAATCTACTTAAAGACACTGAAGACAAAGTTTAAGCTATTAAGCAGAGATTAAAAGAAGCAAGTGATAGGCAAAGATCTTATGCAGATTTGAAAAGAAAAGATGTCAAATATCAAGTTAGTGATAAGGTATTTTTAAAAGTTTCATCCTGGAGAAAGGTTTTGAGGTTTTGAAAGAAAGGAAAATTGAGTCCAAGATTCATTGGTCCCTATGAAGTTCTACAAAGGGTTGGACCAGTGGCATATAGATTAGCACTTCCTATGGAATTATCAAAGCTACATGATGTATTTCATATTTCTATGCTTTGAAGGTACCTTTTAGATGAATCCCATGTACTGCAAGTGCAAGACATTCAAGTTCAGACATATTTTACCTACGATGAAGAGCTTAAAGAGATTTTGGCAAGGGAAATCCAATAGTTACGGAATAAGCAGGTTCCCCGTGTCAAGGTACTTTGGTAACATCATAACATTCATGAAGTGACTTAGGAACCAGAAGCCATGATGAGGGCCCAATATCCTCAGTTGTTTAATTCAGGTATGAATTTTGAGGACGAAATTCTTTTAAGAGAAGAAGAATTGTAAGGGCCTAATCTTGATCCTAGTAGGGAATATGTTTAAATGTTAAATGTTATGTGTGCAATTAATTTTTTTATGGTCATACCCACTTTAGAGTAAAGCTTTTTGAAGGGCAATATAGTAATTTTAGTGAAATTTATGAAAAAGGGGTTATTTGGATAACAAAAGAGATGTTGGGTGAGATTTAGGATTTAAAATTTATTTGGGATCAAATCATAAATTAAAAGTTGGAGGGGTTATTTTAGGAGAAATAAATGAAGAATGGGGTTAAAAGGGTAATTTGGTGGTCTCCCCCACGTGATTCCAGTGACAATATCACTATCTATTTAAAGGAAGACCATCTCTCACTTTTACGCTTTTTCTCTTTCTCTTTCACTAAGTCTAGAACTAGGGTTTTGGTAAGAGGAATTTATTCCTTCTATCTTTTCTATTAATGAAAGATTTTATGTAAGCAAGAAGGAAAGTTTAGTATCTTTATATGGTTTGTTATAGCAGAGACAAGCAGGGATAAGGGAAAAGGGATCTTGAAGGAGTGAGGAAGTCACGATGTTTAGGTATGGGAATACCGTTGTATTTTTTTGTTGACTATAAATGGATCTATAGAAATTAGGGTTATGTTATTTAGGTTCTTTAGTGGAAGTTTAAGATGAATAATGAAAGATGTTTTGTTTTAAGATGAGTTTTGTATGATGATTTGGCTTATGGAATCATTTCTATTTACTTTAAATGAGATCGATCTCTAAACCTTAGAATTCACGGCCACTCAAGCTTAAAGGCTTGAGAATGCACGGCCACTTAAGGTATTATGCCTTGAGAATGCATGGCCACTCAAGTTTAAAGGCTTGAGAATGCATGGCCAATAAAGGTATTATGCCTTGAGAATGCACGACCACACAAAGCCTAAAGGCTTGAGATGCACGGCCACTCAAGGTATTATGCCTTGAGAATGCATGGCCACTCAAAGGGAAATGGCCTTGAGAATGCATGGCCACTCAAAGGGAAATGGCCTTGAGATGCTCGGCCACTTAAGGTTCATGCACAGCCAAGTAGTATTTTACTACTCTTCACTTCCCTATTTTGCTCATTTATTTGAACCATTTAACAAATTACTTCCATATTAATATTGATTAAGCCAATACTCGTTATAAAGATAATTAACCCTCTAATGCAACCTAATTGGCATATTAAATGAGTATGTTTTCTAAAGGTAATGTGTGATTATTTTATGCTATGCTCTTATTGTCAAGCCATAATGATCAAGGTAAAGTGATCATGGTAAGTTTATGAAGTAGTGTTAATTACAACTTACTTTGATATGTGACCATATTGATAGTAATGTCATGATTGCATGAAATTACTATGAGAATATGTATTTTTAGGTGAAGTGTGATGACAATTATTCTTAAATGAGATTGAATATGCGGTATATGAGTTATAAGTCGAGATAACAAATATTATTGCCATCATTTGTGTATGAAATGTGAACTCGACGTGAATTGTGGCTTGAGCAAATATTGTAATGTGTAAGAAGGAACATGATGAATCAATATTCTTTTGATTAAGTGGTTAAGCCTATGGGTCTTAGTTTAGTTATGGATTAGATAGGCATGCCTAAAGGGATATAATTGCAACTGCAATAGTTGACCCAGTTTGGGTCCATTGTTTGTTCCTTTGATGGAACCATAGTTTGACCCCTTAGGTTCATTGTTTGATATCCTCAAAATTTCCATTGTTTGATACCTTCAGGTATCCATGTCTCCCATTATCCACCCTTTGTACTAGCACTTAGGCAGGCTATTAAGTTGAAGAGAAATATTAAAATTAAGAATTTCATGTATTGATTACTTCATTCATATAATGCAAGCTTGTTGAATGATTTGCTACCATGTTTTATCTCCATTTCCTTTTTGCTATAATCATCAGTTTAAGATGAATTCATGATATAAATGTGTTAACGTTTATTGAAATGCTTGTGTATAAATGTTTACCTTCGAATGTTGCAATTGGTCGACCATGTTATTATTTTGTATGTTTTCTCCCCACTAAGCTTTATAGCTTAGCACGGTTGCTTTACTTCCATGTAGGTTTGATTGAAGGTCATTCATGGACTTAATTCTGCATCCGTTGGCCAACAAGAGTTGGTTTAGATTTCTAGATGTAGGATATTTTATGGATAGTCCTTTTTGTGTAGCCGTATATTTTGCCCTGATTTAATACAGGAAATGTAATTTTGAGGACTTTAAAAATTTACTTAAATTTACCATTGCTTACATGTCCTTCCAAGTTATGGTGGCTAATGTGTGATTGCCATATTTGACTATTTTGCATGACATTCTAGGTTAAAGTAAAGGGATATGCATGCACTAGATATATATATATATATATATATATATATGCAAATGATGATTATGTTGTTGAATGATTTGCATGATTTATAATTGCTGAAGGCATGATAGATGTTTTGGATAGAAGTCGGTATTAGGGTGTGAAAAATTCTATATATCTAGTATGTGATGGTTGGGGAGCAATGTATGTCTATATTTTTGGATATTATGTTTTAATATGGGTATGGCCTTCTACAGTTGGAGTTGTGCGTAGTTCTGTTAGACACTTCAGTGTCTTTTCTTAGAGGTTATACGTCTTCTATTAAAGACCATATCTCTTCTAATTTTTAAATCTGATGATTTTCATTTGAGGGTAACACCTCTTCTATGTATATACCAATGGTATCTTCTATTATGTCCATTACCCATGTCTTGAGACAATAGCAGGCAATTCTGAAATAATCTTTTTTTATTACTTATTATCTATTATTATTTATGATGAGATTGAATTCATCTTAATTTTGTGATTATGGTTTCAAAAGTTGTTGTAAGTTAAATTACTTGTATTACTACTTACATAATTTACTTATGTTTATAATTATTGGGTGACCACTGTGAGTAGTCACCATTTAGCATTCTTGTTCCCCACTTAGCTTTATGTTTAGCATAGTGGCTTACTTCCTCCGTGTAGGTCTTGAAGAATAAGTTTAGAAGTTGGAATGACCACAAAGGCCAAATTGGTGTTGGTATTATGGAGATTTTGTAATAAACATTTTGTTGTAATTATGCAAGGGATGGACTAATTTTTATATTAAATATGTACATGTATTAATGGTGTTATGTAATATAATTTTGAATTATCTAATAACACTCACCTACCCTTACAAGGGGGTATGATATGTCATAATTTGGTGGTATTAGAGCTCTAGTTTAGGCGATTCTGGCCTAACCGTAGTATAAGGACCATTTGTATATGTATTTATGATTCTTGCTTTTGGCCTAATACTATTATCCCCTATTTTTTTATAGATTAAAATTTGAAAGGATCTAATAAAATGACAGATGATGTTGCTAAGATCAATAATCCTATGAGATCACGTTCATTTGGGCCTATTACTATTAGGTTAAGTAGAGATGATGTGCCACCTCTTCCTCCACCACCAACTAAGGGGGAAGTTTTATTGAAATTATCATAAGAACATAAATGCATTGTATACCGCACCAAAGGCTCCTATAGATTCACTACAAAAGTATGAAGCCAAAGAATTCACCTGTACATATTTGGATGAATCTGAAAAGGTTGAGTTTTGGCTTGAAAGGGTAAAAAGAGTGTTGGATGAAATTAAATGCCCATCTGACCAGATGGTGCATTGTGCTATCTCACTTCTTTAAAAAAATAGCTTATAAATGATGAAAGTTTGGTATGAGGCAACCTCAATAACTTGAGCTTCTAACTTATGAATTATTTACTCAAGAGTTTAATCAAAAGCATGTCATTCAAGATTATAAGAATGAGAGGTGGAAGTTATTTTTGAATTTAAGGTAAAAAAAACTTAATTGTAGTTGAGTATGATAAGGAGTTCAATCACTTTAGTCAGTATGCATCTAAAAACATGCTTACCAAAGATTTCAAATGTCGCCAATTTGAGGATGGCTTAAATGATGTGTTTAAAGAGCATATAGCAGTAGCTACTTTATTTTAGCAAGTGACTTATGATTAGTCGGTCCAAGTAGTAATTAAAGTTGGAAAATAGGGAATAGTTATAAGAGAAAGAGCTCAACATAGGGGTTTTGCTAGAGGAAGACAGTCCTTAGGCAAGAGGAGCCATGATAATGTACCTTCGGTGCAGTAGTCCACTCAAAGACCTATAAATAGATGAAGGCGATATGGCTTTTCACCATCAACTTATTCTGGTATGGGCTTTTCTGGTAGCCAAGGTTCAAGTGCACCAAAATGTACTCAATGATCTAGGTATCACTAGGGCCCTTATAGAAGGACTACAGGTACTTGTTCTCGATGCAGTACTACTGACCACTTTGTAGGAAATTATCTTATAAACATTGCTCAAGCATCACAAATAAGTAAATAAGCTTTTAGTGCACATTTTAAAGGTAGAGGAGGTGGTAAGGGTCATGGAGGGTTGAGCTAGTCTATGCCTAATCTGAGCATGATATCTGAAACTATTGATTATCCTGCTACATCTTTTGCTTTAGCATAGGCCTATGCTATAAAGGCTAGAGAAGACCAAGATGCACCTGAGCTTGCTAGAGGTATAATTTCTCTCTTTGATTCTGATATGCATGCTTTGATCCTAGATCTACTCATTCATATATTTATGTTAGGGAATTTTCTAATAAATTAGTGCCTATAGACCAGTTGAATTATGATGTCCATGTGACTAATCCTTTGGGTAGTAATGTGCTGGCTAATAGAGTTTACAAAAATTATCCTACTAAGGTTCAAGGTAGTGAGTTTGTAGCAGATTTAATTGAATTGCCATTGATAATTGTGAATAAATTGATATTTTTAGCATATTTTTAGGTATTTAATTGACTTAATTTAGTTGAAATTTGGTTTAATTGGTTAAATTTGTGTTTTAAGGGTTAATTGTAAGTTTTGATATTTTTTAGGGCCAAATTGAAGAAAAAAAGGCTTAATTGAAAGAAATGAAAAGTTCTGGGCCAAATGTTTAATTTTGAGAAATTGAAACAAGATTTCTTACATTCATTCTAGAGGTGATTAACACTACCAAGCATGAAATTTAAATGACCAAGTATGAAGAAACAATGAAAATGAGCCAAAAGATGAAAAGTGTACAAGTCACAGTATACCTGTGCATGGCCATGCATCACCAAGGCAAAATCTTGACTTAGTTGTGCATGGTTATTTTTCCTTTCATAAATGGCAATGCATGATTTTCTTCTTCAACTTACTTGGCCATGCAACAGAGTATTCAAGTTTGATGAAAATTTCTATTTAGCAAAGTCCTTTTCATGCTATGATTAGGGAGCAATGAAAGGCAGGATTCTTCTTCTATGCCGATAAATAAAGGATCAAAACACTATAACAAGATCATCAATTAGAGAGAACCCAACAAGTTTTAATTACAATTTTTTTTTGTTTTCTCTATAGTTTTCTTTAGTTAGTTTTTTAAAATAGTTTTTTGTTTTCTTAGTTTGTTGTTCTCTTTATTTTAGTTATTTATTATTCTTTTATTTTTATTATGAAGTATTTTTTTCTTCTTTTGCTAATGGATACTTGAAATCTTATATTTTCATTGTTATGACTTTATTTTGAGCTTTAATTTCAATATCAGTGGATTATTTCTTAATTTTAAATATATTCTTATCTTTGATTATGTTAAGATTAATGATCGATTCATTGATTCAATAATTAAAAATTGGATTACGCACTATCACTAATTGGCATGTTCTTGGGTTAACTCTTTATTGTTTATACATGATTTTTTTCTGATTTTGAAGTAATTATATGTTGATAATATTGGTTAAGACTGAGAGAAAAGGAAATAAGAAAAAATTGGAGTTGAATTTACTTGCAAGAGGGTTCAATGAAAGTTTAGGACTTTAAACTGGATTTTTATGCTAAGTGTTAAATTGTTCCTAAAAAGAGAATTTGATGCTTAAGAAAGATATTCTTGATTCAAGGTATCAAACTTTATTTCATCTAGTTTTCCATAATCACTGATGTTTCTATTGAATTAAATCATTACAAGGAAAGTTAAGGTGGATAGTTCCTTTATCAAGAGAATTTCAATTATTATTTTGTTTTTAATTCATGTTAGTTTAATTTTAGTTTTTATTTTATTTAATTATTTATTTAGTTTAATTTTTGCCTTTAAATCAAAAACATTTGGAAAACAATCTAATATTAATTTAATTCATACATAGATATTATTTTTAGCAATACATGTTCCTTTGGGTACGATATTTTGGGTCTTAATCTATATTTTCATATATTACTAGCCGATCTAGTACACTTGCTAGACACCGGTCAAGTTTTTGGAGCCGTTGTGGGGAAACGGTGGTGTTGTTGTCTAATATCTTTGTTTGAGTTCATCTGATATTTTATTTTTTATTTTATTTTTGATTTGGTGATTGTTCTTTGTAAGAAAAATTTGAGACATTCTTCAAAATGATGCATGATGATGTCTAAAAATATGAGTTATTCCTTTTGAAAAAACAAATGAATGATTTAATAAGAGAAAGGGAAGAGATAAAGCTATTGTGTGTACAATCACAAACTCGTTATACACTGCCTTTTGATAAATCTTTGATTACATAAATGGAAGAATTAAGGAGTGTAAGGACCCAATCATGACCCTAATCGGATTATTGTTAATTAATGAGGATCATCGTTAATTAAGGCAAAATTAGATTATTTTGTAATTATCAAGGTTAAGTCCCAAGAGGGGTATTTTGGTAATTTTAGCTTGTAAGTATATGAGTTAAGTTAAATTATAAATAAAGACAAGGATATAATTAAAATGAATTGGAAAGTCTCGGGGTTAAGTTAAAAGAAATTGAAATAATAGGGGTTTAATTGGGTATAAGGATATAGTGGAAATTTCTCTTGGTGAGATATTTACCCCCACTATAAATTAAGGTTTTGAGGGAGATGGAGATCGGCATTTGAAGGATCTCTCTCTCTTTCTCTCTCTCTAAAATCACGGTTTGGAGATGGATGCTAGTGTTTGGGAGTTAACATAAAGGTAATGTTTTCCCTTTAAGATGCCTTCTTTCTTTTTTTTTTTAATATGTGGTTTCTTTGGTGATGAGAGATTACAAGATCTTGTTGTCATCATGTGTAAGGAAATGAGAGAGAAGCATGTAAATCAAGTGAAAGAGAAGAAAGGAATAATGTGTAAAGGAGGTCAAGCTTGATTTTAAGGTACCGAATTTATTTGGAAAAGTTACTGTATACATTTCCTATCTCTTGTTGTATGTGATTTCTTTGTGAGATTAAGGGTTAACCTAGTAGGTGTTGATGATTATAGCATGATCAGTAACTTAAATGGTCATTTAAGTAAGTTTAAAGGTGAGATTTGTGATTTAAATGCATGCTCTACTTAATCAAGGTCTCTGAATTTCGTTGCATTCTTCCCAGACGTGGCCACGTGTGTGTGTCTTCTTCAAAACACATGGCCACGTGTGTGTTTGAAGAAGAAAACACATGGATACGTGTGTTTCTTCTTCCTATAACCCATGGCCACACACTCTTTTGTTCATAAACCCTATGGCCACACACTCTTTTGTTAATAGAACCCATGGCCATGCACTCTTTTGTTCATAAAACACGTGGCCACGTGTGTGTTTACTCTTGAAAACACACGGCCACGTGTGTGATTTCTTCACGACCTATCTGGACTGTTTTGCATATAAGATGAGCTATAGAACCCCAAATTCAATGATTCTTATTGCTATGAAATATAGACTTCCATACCTACATTTCATATGAAGAAACCCAATCCTAAATCTATCTCTAAATAGGCCATATTTCAGCATGAATTCATGAACAATTTGTTGCCCAGTCACTAGGAGCAGAAGTCAATATTTTGTAAATATTTGGAAATATAGAAATGATATCAAGATGATTTTGGATGTTTTAGAAACTAGAAACATAATGGAACAAGTTTATAGAAGACCATATTTGCTAAAAATGCCTTTTTGGTTGGTCAAAAATCGTTTACATGTTGAACTCAAAAAACTGCCTATGATTGTTCACGACTCGTAACTCCGATCACGACTCGTGACATATGTTACTCATGAACAACTACACAAGTCATGAAGTTTGCTCCCTTTCACTAGTAGTGACACCCCTCATGACTCATACACTTCTATACTTCACCCAAACATGAATTTTAAGCCCTATAGTGTCACCAAAGCTGGTCTAAAACCTTTTTAAGTAACTTTGAAGCATTTTAAGCATAAAATAAAGATAAGTTGTGACACTAAACATGATTAAATGAAACATTATATGAGAATAAAGTTAGTAAATGAATAATAATGTTAGAATACATTAAAATGATTATTTGAATTTGATGGTATTATAAATATCATACACATGTGATTTAGCTTTGCCCAAAAATATTGCACATTGATATTCCTCTACAATGATATGAGAACACTATGATATAACCTAAAGATAATAAGAGTATAGTCGCAAGGTTGCATGACCAAGTTAAAAGAAGTGGGATATCACAATTCATGTTAAATTATGAAACAATAGAAGCTTGATTATACCCAGAGTTACAAGAAGAATTAATGACTAGCAGTAATGTGTAATAACTTGCTCACCTGTTTGCTCATGCCTATAATATATTATGATTAGCACATAAGCATCCATCGTGTGCTAACGACTAAGATGAAATAATCTCACATAATCTACCTGGGTATAAAATATAAGTAAGATGATTGAAGTATATACGACTATGTTAAAGTGTATAACTTGTTGTTTCTACTCTGGTGAACCTTGATGTAAAGGATCATACTCATATGTTATTCATACCCTATGATGTAAAATGAAAGTTACAAGTCTGCAAGTAATGTTCTAACGATTAAGATGATATAATCTTATACAACTCCTCTAAGAAATAATGTTATAAAATAGAAAGTACAAATAAGATGATCATGATATATGTGATAATGTTAAGGTAGATAATTTATTGCCTATGAGATAATAGACTATAAAAGTGATCCAAAGAGGCTATAGATGAAGAAGTGTTGACCTTAAGCCATATGAGAACATAGTTATTCTATCATATGAATCATGAATGCTTGAGTGCTGCTATATATATGATTATGTTGTAATGTGATTAATTATAAAAATAGGGAAACTACTCACGGAAAGCAATAACGAGGTACGTCCTTGAGAACTATTCTTGAGTTATGTAAGTATATGTGGTAGAATTGATTCGAGCATGCTATGAAGAGTAGCTTGATTTAATATGCGAACAAGTATGAGTAATGAAATCATGTATTTCCATGTTTAAACTGCACATATATGTACGGGTGCATGTGGGTACGCGTAATGCTAATCATGAAAGATGATGTGTTGTTATTGTTGCATAAATATGTAACTATTATGATATGAACAAAAGAAAATTGATGCAAGCATACGATCATATGACAACATCCATATGTAATGGAGCCTAAAGCTCAACATTGATGTGTGAAAAGAATGATATGCATTCTTTTATGAAAAGTGGCTTTAAGCCAAATGATGTGCTAAGTAAAGAAGAATATGTTAAATTAATAGATGTCTTAAAAAGTTAAGCCTGTGGGTCTTAGTTTAGTTGTGGATTTGATAGGCATGCCTAGAGGGATACAATCACAACTGCCATATGTTGACCCCGTTTAGGTCTTGTTATTTAATGGAACCATCGTTTGACCCTGTTTGGGTCCATAGTTTGTTCCTTGCTGGAACCATTGCTTGACCCCGTTTGGGTCCATTATTTGATATCTTCGGATATCCATAGTTTGATACCTTCGGGTATTCATTGATCCTGTTATCCACCTTTCGAACTAGTACTTAGGCATGCTATTAAAGATGTAAATGGTTCAAGAGACAAAGCAACGTATGTATCGATCGCATCACTTATATATATATTGGAATCTTGATAATGATTTATTCTATTGCTTTACTCTAAATTTTAGTTAGCTATAAACTGTTGCTATGAAATGAAATGCCATGTTATGTATTACTTGATTGTGATGTCTTACATCAACCATGAGAAAGGTTTCCATGTGACTGCTAGTGTAAGTTGGTTTCACGGTGAATAGTTAGGCTGCATAGGCCACAAGCTTACAAGATTGAATTAAACGTTATATGAACTATGCCATGCATAATAACATTCATGTATGGGGAAATTAGAAAATATTTGCAGGTGGTATGGAGACCATGTCAGTTAATCATGAGGTGTAATACCTATTCATTGGAATGGCATGCAAATTTGTGTGTATATGAACATTTATATATATGTACGTGTATAGGTATAATTCTAACATAAATCAAAGTGCAAAGCATGATATGATATTAATCTATATGATGTTTAAAGTGCCATGATAATATAGCATTAAGGAAGACATGTGTAGAATCCCGAACAAAAATGATAAGTTTGTATATATGTAATGAAATCATGCCTAGCAATATCTCTTGCAAATGTTATATAACATGATCACTTCCTTTTGGCTATGAATAAATGTTAAATACACATGTTAGGTAACCAAATTGGTTAATGTTATTAAGTTGATGGCTATACGAATATAACAAAGATATCAGTATTCTTGAATAGAATAATTATAAGATGCATGAATCTTTTTGGCAATAAGAGAGGGATTAAAGATGATCGTTAACTAACAAGTTTCAGGTATAAGATAAGTTTATAAAATGCTTTTGGTTTTGGTAATGATGGCATCAATGGTTAAGGTTAAAAACTCCCCGGAATGTCCAACGTGGTAGGATAAATAATGTAATCTCATATGTTACATTATTGTGATAGCTGATTTTGGTTTGATGAAGAAAATTGTATGAGTTTGTCCATAGTTTTGTTCCCCACTAAGCTTTATAACTTAGCACGGGTTTGTTTATCCATGTAGGTTTCAAGATAAGCTCCAGAGGATCGGGCAAGATGCAGTTGCCTTGAGGATTTCAAGATACCTGAAGGCCATTTATGTTATGATTATCTATCGATAAGCTTTATTATTTTTATTGTGGCATGTAATAATGGCTTGTCTTATTATTATTATTATTATTGCCTAGTCTTTGATAGGTTTATGATGGTGTTGATGATGATTGATGATTGATGATTATCCATGGTTCAGGAATTAGGGTGTTATAAGGAGAGAGAATCAAGAATTACAGTATTTAAAAAAGGCTTGTAACCCCAAAAATCAAGTTCTTCTTGACTTGCTTTTGAGTAAGGAGAAGCAATTTTGGATTGAAAAAGAAAAATGAAGGGCCACGCAAGAGGCCATTATCTCCGAAGCTCAAGATATTTGTAACTTGCTTATAAGGAATGAGAGGAATTTTTATGCTGAAAAAGAGGAGTTGGAGGCTACATTAAGAAGTCAAGAGGAAAAATTTAGGATTCAAGAGGAGAAATTGAGGATTCAAAACGAGAAGTTAAGGACTCAAGAGGAGACAATCAAGAGTCAAGAAAATTTACTAAGGGATCAAGAAAAGGGCATTAAAAAGCTAGAATCTAAATTAGAACTTTTGAGTATTTTAATGCAATTTCAAAGTGATAGTGGTGAGGAGAAAGAAAGAAATCATTCATTAACAGTGAATAAGGAAGAAAATGAACAATTCATATATAAAGTCAAGTCTTGTAGTCATTTGGAAGGTGTGTTAGAACCTCTTGTGGAGAATTTATTACCAAAGGAGCAAGAAAGGAAAAATTTTCAGGTGGAGACACTAGATTCAATCCACTTGGAGGATTTATTTAGGCTAGAAGAGTTAGTAGAGTTCATTCTAAACGAACCAAAGGAGAAGTCATATTTTATTGAAGATATGGAGTTTCTTGCTTTGGTAAATTACAACAAGTTTCTTCTACTGATGGGAGAAAATAAGGAATAAATTTCGAAGAAACCCACATTTGGATCACAAGCTCGACCTCCCGAGAGTAACATGAGTTGAGCTGGGACTCAATAAACCAAAACTCTTATAACCCTTCTTTTTAAATTTTCATCAATTTTTCTTTTTGCGAGTTGTGTTCTGTTATTTTTTATTTCATAGATTTCTATAGTTTAATTTATATTCTTCATGTTTTTTTTTGTTTAGTGTGTTTTTGGTCTTTTAAGTCATGAGTTTAAGGTTTGGGTTGAAAAGAAGCTATTTCTAATGATTTTGTGTTTAATTATCATCTATAAATTAGTAAATGTTTCAAAGGTAATCAAAGAGCTCATATTGTTTTTAGATACCAATTAAAAGGAATTATAACTCAGTTGAATTTAATATAGAATTATGATTTTGAGTTGTTTCCATTATTTGAATTTGATTGTAGTTGCTTGAGGCTTCATGAACTTAAAGAAGAACTTGGCATATGATGAGTTAAGAGTGGACTTAATATGTAATTCAATTAATTAATAGATTTGCATATTACTTGTGATAATTAAATTGGAGCTTAAAAAGAATTTTGAAGAAAAAGGGCACAATTGAGTGAGTTTGAGTAATGTTTTATACACATCCTATAAACTAGTTTACATGTTTCCAAAATCAAGTTTGATGGAGTTTCAGCATAAATTGGTTAAGCTAGGATTTACATGAGTGAAGGTTTAATTTTTAGTTAATGTTGTTAATGAGGATTGATTAAATTTTGTTAAAAAGGAATTAAGGTGAATTAAATTTAACTTGGTGTTTTAATGTGCAGAAAAATTGATTTCAAGAGTGCAGTAGGAAGGCTAGAAAATTATTTTTGGAGTCCAACAGCCAACCACTTGCTGAACTGCTCAGCCAACCGTGCCCCTGCATGCCTAATTGCTCAGCCAGCTGTGTTCCCATGTGCCTAATTGCCCAACCAGTCGCATGCCTACATGTGCCTTCCAGCCACTCAAGTTCCCATGTATGTGGCCTCCCTCGCCCTCATGCTCCTGTGCATGTTGCCTCCCTCATCTGTATATGCTTGCGTATGTAGCCTCACTCACCCTCGATCTCTCGTATGCCCTTGTACCCTTGCCCTTGCGTGACAGTACAACCTCCTCCTGCCCTTTCCCTTTTTCCTTTTTCTATCATCTCACTCACCCACACTCACATCCACTATATCACTCACCCACATAATTTATCACTAACTCAAGCACACACCTACGCTTAATTAACTCAAATTTTGATTTTAGTTATGAATCACTTGCCCATTTTTACTTGTGTTGAGTCTTTATTACAGCAGGAACTATTTTGATCATAACTTCTGCTACATGTATCTGATTGCCCATTATAATATGTTTTCGAAAAGCTCATTTTGAGATGGACATTTAATACCATGTTTACCCTACGTAATAGCTCATTTCGGGCCTTAAAAATGATGTTTAAGCTTTCAATTTTTAGTTTTAATTTTTAAGGGCATTGTTCATTTGTTTTTTATTTAATCAATACTTTAATTTGCTTGCCAAGATTAATATGCATGAATTGTTATGTTCTTAAATATTGGATTGCTTAGAGTTTAATTTTTAATTGAGTTATGTTTATTTGCATTGCATTATTCTTAGCTAATTATTATTTGGGAATTGAACTTTACTGTTGGCTTCTTTTAGATTGAGATTGTATTTAGATTGGCTTACTTTATTTTGTGCTTTCCATGAACAATTAAAATCTTTGTCTTCATTTTATTAAGCCAAATCACCAGCAATTGATATTATGTATTGAGCACTCAAGCAAGATTGGCCTAGCTGTCTCTTTTCACTTAGTTACTATGCTTATTTTAGCTTTATTTACTGCACTATATTGGTTTTAGAGGCATGTTTGTTTGATCATCCAATTCCATGGATTTCATGTCTAATTATGGCATGATTGAGGTTCTTTGCTTATGCTAGTATTGGTTTGGGTCGAATGTGGTGTGTTTTAACTTACATTCCTCTTTGGCACTTAATTGTTCATCAGAAATTGTGTAATAAGCTGATATAGTTGTTACTTTGCTGAGGATAACAAAATTTTAATGAGAGGGATAGAGCTTAGCTGAGCTAGATTTTGAAGATCAAATTAAGGAAGTTCTCTTACCTTGCTCATTTTCTTACTCATGAATTATGTTAGTCATTTTGTTTTTGCTTTAGTTATTTAGTTTTGTTTTTAGTTTGCATGTTTAGTTTTTATTTACATGTTAGTTAAGTAAATTTTTTTCCAATATCATATGTTATACATTTAGCTTAGTTTGCCCTATTTTTTTTCTAAAAATTTTGAACATATTGAACTTGAAATTAGAATGTACAATGTTTAAAATTCTTGTTTAGCATTAGAACAATCATGTTGTTTAATGAATTTTTAGCTAATTTAACATTCAACTTGGCTTATATTTGTTAGTTTCTATTATTTGAACACTTAAGACCAGTTTTTAAACTTGAAGAAAATACCAATGCATGAAATAGTTAAGTGATGAATTTTAGAACACTAGAACCTTCCTCATCACCCTTAAAAGAATAAAAGCAACTCAATTCAAGCTAGAAAGTGATATAGGCAATATTTTTCCTGCCAAGCCATATCTTAACTTTTATCTTTTATTAGCCATTTTTGAGCCTAAATAGGTATGCTTAATTCATGTCATATTGATTCTCATTACACTTATTTATTAATCATATAGCCTAAAATGCTTTTATCTACCTTCTAAAACTGGCCACTCTAGGATTGGATGGATTAATTTTTTTATTGGGTATTTTGATGGGTGTAGTAAGATATTTTTTTATCTTATTGTCAAGAGCTATTGTTAAAGTCAAATAAAAAGTAACATTCCTTCTTATTATCCTTGTTATTACCCATGTTATTATTGTATTGCCAACATTAAAGCTAGTATGAAAAATAAAAAAAAAAGAGAAAAAAAGAGAAAGAAAGAAAGAAAGAAAGAATAAGAAATAAAGCTAGCATGTATGGAAAAAATCTGAAGTGTGGGGTATTTTACAAAGGAAATCAATTCTAACTTCTTCTAAGAAAGGGATGAATTGAGAGAATTTTAATATTTTTTTCTCTTATAAGAGCTTTAAATTATGAAGGGTCGAGAAAGTTTGGCTAGGTTCTTTATTGCTTAAGTTAATAGGATGAAAAGTTAGAATTATTAGTCTATTTATCTTAGAGTGGCTATTCTTGTTGTTGATCTTTTATCCATTCTTTGATAACTATTACAATCTTTAAAAGATCTAAGTGATTATAAGTTTAATTTTTGAGTTGTTTAGCAGAGATGACCTTTAGGTTCCAGTGCTAAAGGAGAGGCCTATGGTTTTTCTAGAGCTTAAAGCGCAAAACCATTTGTATACTTAGGTGTACAATAATTCTAAGATTAACTATGAATTTGCATTGGTATTTTTTTTTTGGAAAATTGCTTTAAATGTTTGGTCTTACATACACACAAAAGAAAACTAACTCATATTATCTCATTTGAATTTATTCTAGTTAGAAATTTTATTAAGTGCTCTTGTTAATTGTTAAACTTGATTTTGAAATGAATTATTTTTTATTTGAGTTTGATTATTTTGATATTTGGTATCTTAATCTATATTTCCCTATACTAGTAGCCGATCTAGTACAATTACTAAATACTAGTCAGCCATTTGTGAATTTGACTTAATTCTGGGTATGGATTGGTTAGCCAGACATCAAGAAGTGGTTGATTTTCAGTCTAAGGTTGTTACTCTTTAAAATTCTATTGGCATAAAAATAAAATTATATGGTATTCGATCAAGCTCATTGACTAATGTGGTATCTGTTATGCAAGCTAAGAGGTTTCTCAGGAAAGGGTGTGAAGCTTACTAGGCTTTTGTGCTTGACTCTAAAAGGGAGACTATGAAACTATAGGATATCCCAATAGTTAATGAATTTCCAGATGTCTTTTCTGAAGAATTACCTAGGCTACCTCCCAAAAGGGAAGAGGAGTTATGTATTGAGATTTTACCTGGTACTGCTCTATATCCCAAGCACCTTACAGGATGGCTCTTACTAAATTGAAAGAGTTGAAAGTTCAGCAAGAGCTATTAGAGAAGGAATTTATTCGACCTAGAGTATCACCTTAAGGAGCACCAGTTTTATTTGTTAAGAAGAATGATGTTATCCTTTAAATGTGTATTGATTATAGATAATTAAATAAGGTCAATGAAAGAATAAGTACCCGTTGCCTATAATTGAAGATTTGTTTGATCAATTGAAAGGTTCAGGGGTGTTTTTAAAAATAGAATTACAGTCTGGGTATTATCAGTTTTGGGTAAAAGATATGGATGTTCCTAAAATTGCATTCAAGACTTGGTATGTGCACTACGAATTTCTTGTAATGCCGTTTGCATTAACTAACGCACCGATTGCATTTATGGACTTGATGAACAGGGTGTTTTAACCTTACCTAGATCAATTTATTATAGTATTTATTAATGACATTTTGATCTATTGTAAGAATGAACAAGAATATGCTCAGCATTTGCAAATTGTGTTACAGACACTTAAGTAGAAACAATTATATGTTAAGTTAAGCAAATGTGATTTCTGGTTAAAATAAGTATATTTTCTAGGGCATGTAGTTTCTTATAAAGGTATTAGAGTTGATCTTAGCAAGATTAAAGTGGTTGTCAATTGGAAACCCCCACAAAATGTAACCAAAATAAGAAGCTTCTTAGGGTTGGCCAATTATTATCATTGGTTTGTAAAAGGATTTTCAATAATAACATCTCCTTTGACTAATGGTTGTGAAAAGGAGTAAAGTTTGAATGGTCTATAAGATGTCAAGCTAGCTTTGATCATTTGAAGAAAATGCTTACTGAAGCTCCTGTATTGGTCTAACTAATTCTTGGCAATGAATAAGTTATGTTTAGTGATACATCTAGAAATGGGTTGGGATGTGTGTTGATGAAGGATGTTAAAGTGGTTGCATATGCCTCTAGGCAACTGAAGTCACATGAACAGAATTTGTAATACCATAAAATTTACATTTGACATGCATAATGCATTTTAAAGCATGAAAAATAATCTTAGGATAGTTTTTGGAGTGATTGATGTTGAATAGTATAGAAAAATTTAAAAGTATATGAAGGTCAAACATGTTTAGGCTAGGAAAATCCAAGGATGGGTGACCTAGTAAATTGTTTAACCTAACCCCAAAATACAAAAAAAAAAATAGATATCAAACGGAGTCTCGTGGCAAAGAAGTTTTTACTTGGTACTGTAAACTTGGTTGACCAAAAGTTTGGCTGAGCTTTAAAATATTCTAAAGACCTATAAAATTTATTTTGATCACATAGGCCCATTATATATGACATAAATTTTGGACCGGTTGACTTTACATCCAAAGCTAAAAGTATACTAAAACATTATTGGAATGACTTTAAATTTTAACCATATGTTTATGCATATGTTGTTGCATATGGGAAAAAATTCATAGCATTCTAACAAGCAAAACATCAATTTCAGAAAAACAACGAGAAATAAAGGTTAAATTAATTAAAGGGCTTAAAGGCCATAATTAATTCAAATAAGGGCATAATGTTCATTAAGAAATGAGGCTTGATTACCAATATGCATCAACATAGCAAAAACAAAGGTAAAAACCAATGAAATCATGACAAGTGGGTTAAAAATAAGCCATTTGATCAAATAGTAAATAGAAAAATCTTGGCCCTAAATTTTTTTTACTTAAGGGCAGATTAAAGGGGTTTAGAATCTTTTATAATTTTATCCAAAAATCTACCATCTTCCTCCTTTTCCTTTAAAAATTTGAACCAACTCTCTTTACTAGGGTTCCTTCATTTTTTCATTAATTTTCTCTCTTCCCACCATATCTCAAGCCCTAAATTCATCCAAATACACTACAAGGCATCCCCTTCATCCTAAAAATTTATTTGGATTAATAAAAAGCTTGAAATTTGAGAAATTCTAGTGAGATAAAAGTGTACTAATAAGTTAAAGTATTAAATTTTTTGATCCTTTTGCCCCCTTATTTTTCGATAATCATAAAGATTTTTTTTCAAGTTTGAATTTGTTCATTTTGAATCTGGGCTCTTCTACTTCATTTTTTTATTTATTTATTTTTATTATTTTTTCCCTCTCTTTTCTTTTTTATTTCTTAGTTTTACTTGAAATTTTTTTGTATAGGCTTGTAGAGCATCTCTAGCATGATCATTAAGTAGCATTAGATGTCAAAAATTCATTACATAAACTCACCATTTTCTCTCTCTCAAATTCGACCTAAAAGTGATATCCAAGAATAAGAAAAGAACTAAGATGAGAAAGGAAAAGGAAAAGAGGATTAGGTGATTTTAAGATTGATTAAGGTTAGTGGATACATTCCCCACACTTAATTTCATTTAATCTTTGAATTTTCCATAAGAATTAAATTATGTAATTAAAAACAGCTTAAGAAATAATGGAAAATAATTTAAGGGAACTTTGTAAAATGATGAATTAGGAAGGAATAAATATGAAATTATAAAGAAATCAAGCATTAAGTAAGAGGACAATTCATGGTTGAATTGTACCTTAGGTTATATAATACAATACTTTGATGTTAATTGAAATATTAATCACAAATTGAGTAATGTAATGATGAATAAATACATTATGGTTATTTTGTGCTAAAAATAATGTGTGAACATGATAGTTAGTATAGGAACATAATGGTATGCTTTTAAATAATAAAGAGACATTAAGGTAAAATAAGTAAAATTAGTATAAATGTATTTTTTTTAATTTTAGAAACATAAATGGCATGAAATGGAATAAGAAAACACATAGTATGTTGGGTATTACATTCACTACAAGAAATTCTTGAAATAGCAACGGAAAAATAGCAACGGAATTGATTCCGTTGCTAATTTAGCAACGGAAAAACAATTCTGTTGCTATTTAGCAACGGAAAAACAATTCCGTTGCTATTTAGCAACGGAATATAGTTTTCGTTGCTAAAATTGGTTGAATTTTATAAAATTAGCAACCGAAAAAATTTTGGTTAGCTTCCGTTGCTAAAAGTGGAGGGAATTTATGGCGCCAATATTTAGCAACGAAAATTAGCAACGGAATTTGAATTCCATTGCTAATTAACGTGGCAAAAAATGGCAGATAAAATTTTGGATGGAAAATAGCAACGGAATTTGTATTCCGTTGCTATTTTAGCAACCGAAATGAATTCCGTTGCTATTTAGCAACGGAATTTGTATTCGATTGCTATTTAGCAACGGAATTTGTATTCCGTTGCTATTTTAGCAACCGAAATGAATTCCGTTGCTATTTAGCAACGAAATAATATTCGGTTGCTATTTAGCAACGGAATTTGTATTTCGTTGCTATTTTAGCAACCGAAATGAATTTCGTTGCTATTTAGCAACGGAATAATATTCGGTTGCTAAAATAGCAACTGAATGAAAATTCGGTTGCTAAATTAGCAACGGAATTTTTATTCCGTTGCTAAATTTCACTTTCAACGAAAGTTAGCAACCGAATTCATATTCCGTTGCAAAAATAGCAACGGAATTATGATTTCGTTGCTAAATTAGGGGCATTTAAGTAATTTTATATTTGTTAGAACTATAAATTGCGAAAACCCTAGGTTTTCATCTCTTCACTCACACCGCCTTCCCTCTCTCTGTCTCTCTAAAGAAGCAGTCGACGGCTCCTCCCTCACACACCGCCGCTCTGTCTCTCTCTCCAGCAAGGAAGTCGACGGCAGACATCTCGACTTGCTGCAACTCGCCACCTCATCGTCTTCGTTAATCACCGACGAATGGAGTGAAGACTGAATGTGTAACATGCACTTATTTCAGGATCTGTTGTGGTTTTTTTTTTCTTTCTCACCAAATGTGTAAGATGCTTCACTTGTTACAAATATTGTGAAGGTTTTGCTAAAAGAATGAATCTACAGTAAATGCTTAGAATTAATTTTCCTTGAATTTCAATTTTCATATATTTTGAACTTGCTTTCCAGTTGTTTATGTGGACCTTTTCTGTTTTTGGTCTGTTGTATATTTCTCTCGGATTGGGTTTTTTTTTTGCTTTTGATCGATACCCCATTTACACTTGGTAATCTCCAGTTCACAGATTTTGCTTTTTTTTTAATTAAAAACAATTGGGTTTAATTTTTTTCCAATTTTTCTTCCCATTCACGCTTTGAATCCAACTTCTTTTTCGCTTTTGATCGATACCCATTTACACTTGGGAACTTGAAAAAAGGTTTTCTTCATATATTCTCTTTTATTCCTTCTAGTTGTTTTACAAGTTTCTTATTTTTGGCAATTTTTTGAAAAATTAGTTTACCATTTTGCTCTTCACGAGAGCTGAACTTTACTGGGTTTTTGTTTTCTTGGGAGCTCTCCATGTGCTCAGCGAGTTATAATTTTTTCTAGGGTTTGTTCGATCACAATTAGGTACTGATTGAATTTCATGATTTCTGGACTGACTAGGGTTGGGCAGTTTACAAGTTGTGCTATTGAACTGTGAGATTTGATTAGAGTGATTACCGAGCATTGTTAGTCTTGGGCATGGAAGAGGAAATTTCATACCTGTTTTTGTGATAGCAACCAAGAATTGAGTATTCTGTTTTTCTGGAGGGTAAGTGTCTCTTGGTTTTGGCTGCTTTGAGCGTTTTGAGCTTCAGCTAGGGAATGATTTGGGTATTGGGCTTTGTTTGTAAGGGAAGGGAGGTGATGGTTCTGTATTGGCCAAGAAGGCAGTATAGAACATCGGATTGCAGCTAGGACATATGATGTGGACTTGCTAAAAAAGGTTAATTGCTAACCTTGTTTTCTCTTAATATTATATATTGGCATGAGATCTGCTATAGTAATGGAAATAATTTCAGCTCCAAAATCATTATATCTCTTCTGCAAGTCATTTGATTCCCATTTGGCATGATATGTTAGATGCTTCTAAAAGTCTCTTCTGCAGTCTCCTACAATTCAATTTTATGTATTATTTCATGTGTAAGCCTTACTTAAAAAATAATAGTTTGTTTTTCAAAGATGATGGTGGGCTAGGTGGCAGAGATGATAAAGGAGCTGTTAGAAAAAAAAAACTCATTGGGTATCTGATAGGTTAAGCACATAAAATAGAAGATTGAATTGAATTTTCATTTCATTTTATTATTACTCATTGGCTATAATTTAATCAGATTGTATTTAATTTTCATTTCATTTTATTATTACTAGGTGTTATTCCCATTACTTACTACCATATGCATGCCATTTCATATTGCTGGTGTTTTATATAACTTAAAACATTTTAGGTATAAATCTCCAAATCAAATTATATTATATATTTTCTTTTTCTTTTTCTTTATATATATATATATATTCTTTTGAGAATTAAGTGGACAATGACATAATAGATGATGGTTAAAAGCAAATTAATATCATTAGCCATGGTTATGAGTGGAAAGAGAAGACAAAGAAGTAGTGATGTCTGCAGTGGAACTAAAAAAAAGTAAAATTAATAAATTAATTATGTTTTCAATTTCCAGTGGTGGAAAAGGCTGCAACAAAAATATATTTGGTTCGTGAATGAACTCTATCAGTGCTATTTCGGCTAAAAGTAAAAGATATGGCCACAAAGCAATAATACCCAACTGCCCATCAATTTTTCAGTGGACTCGCCTCCTCAATTTATATTATCAGTAATTATTTTTTTATCCAATTCTAACTCCACCCATAATTAATCTGTATATAATATATATGATTTGAATATAATTTGATTCAAACAGGATACCCACTTGATCTGCCCTCAGGGAGTTTGGGAAGCTATTGCATTGACGAGACTCCACAACTCTCTCTTGCTACTTATAACTGGGTCCTTGTGAGTATTCATGCTTTTTTGGCTGCATTTTATTTGAGTCTACATGCTTGCAGATTGCCAAAGAATTTTACACTGTTATGGATAATTGCCCATGTTTTGTTTGATTGGTGAATTTTACTTTAATATGTTCATTGAACTGTATCATTTTTGAAAATTCATTTCACACTTGAGATTGTTGAAAAGCTTCAAATGAGTTGGTCATAAGGAAACTATTGTTGACTCTAACCAATATTTATACATTAAAATCATGTTTCAAATGGACGGCCTTCTTTACTCTAACCGATATTTAGATAAGCATTTTAGTATGCAGTTAATGTATTAGTTGAACTAATGAATGTTAAGTTGAAATGCCAAGAATAAATATTTCTTGAGGGATTGAGATGTTTAAAGGATATGTTCTTCAATTACATTTAAGTTATTTTTCTAGCAACTTGTGTCAGTCACAGGTTTGTAAACGTGTCTATATATGCCACTGTACACTATCAATAGTTTGAAGAAGGTAAATTGCCACGTGTCTATATATATTAATCAACTGCATTAAAATTTCTTAGAGCATATAAGCATTTATTGTGTAAATATATCAGTGATTCAAAAGATAATTTTGAAAGAAAAGACATCAGCATGTTGTTTTAGTGTAATTTGTTGGTTTTTTTTGTAGTGATGGAATAGCGACGAAAAAACCGTCACAAATTTTTTTATACTAGTTGCTGAATTTAGCAACGGAATGCAACTCGGTTGCTAAATTTAGCAACGAAAAATCAATTTCCGTTGCTAAAATTAGCAATGGAATTTTAAATCGGTTGCTAATTTTAGCAACGGATTGAACATTCCGTTGCTAATTTTAGCAACGGATTGAACATTCCATTGCTAATTTTAGCAACGGAATAAACATTCCGTTGCTAATTTTAGCAACGGAATAAAAATTCCGTTGCTAAAAATACCAACGGCTGAATTAGCAACCGAATGTTCCGTTGCTATTTTCCGTTGCTAATTTTTATTAGCAACGGAAATTCAACAAATTCGGTTGCTAATTTCCGTTGCTATTTGCTTATTTTCTTGTAGTGATTGAGAATGTTATGTTTGTTAAAAATGCCGTATTTACATTATATTTATATGTTTTTTACCAAGTACATTATGAATTTACATGTAATATGAATGAATACCAAAAAAATAAGTAGGTACAACAAGATAAGTAATGATAATAGTATAATATTTGGAATAAAATTATAATATAATATATAATAATTAGTTGTCCTTAGTATGCAGAGTGTGATCCAAGACTCTAGGATATAATGTCTAGCTATAGGGATCCATATACCGCAATAGACTCATATAGTAACTTATTATCGAGGAATGACTAGATTTAGGTAGTCACCTCGATCATACAGTCATATAGCATACTCATACAGTTCTCATCCTACATATCTAATTTAAGGATTTCTACTGGTTACTACTAGGGTAAAATGGTAATTATATAAGAAAATAAGGATTAAATGGTAAATTTTATATAAAAGATATCATAAATGTAAATAAATGGGAGATAAGGTGAAAAATGAGATTAATATGTTCAGATGGAGTAAAAATATAATTACACGATAAACTAAAGGGTAAAATGGTAAGTGGGCATCAAAAAGGTGGTTAAAAATACTAAATTAAGCAAATAAGACAAAAAGTGTAAAATCATAAATAATAAAAAGTTTAGGGATCAAAACGTAATTTTTTCATATTATTGGCAAACATGAGGACTAAGATGAAAATTTTTCATCTAAGATGAATTAGAGCTCAAAGAAAGCAAAAAGAGTTAAAATTGAAGTCAAACTAGGTCAAATATGATAAATAAATATTTTTAGGGACCTAACCATAATTTTACATTCAAGTGAGAATATTATAGCAATTAATATGAAAAATAAGTATAGGAAGGCATAAGTAGTAAACTAGTAAATAAAACAAGTTAATTAAAATAAATAAATAAAAGTAACAATAAAGGGTAAAAAGGTACTTTAGTAAAAGAAATTACTTTAAATGAAATTTTATATAGTTGTATCCACAATTAGGCAACAGAGTTGCTTAGCACGAGGTTTGTTGACTATGCACAAGGACAGGTAAATAGAAGACTTGAAGAAAGTGAAGGAGTCAGCATGTACATGTGATATTTTGGATAACTTATAACTCTTTTATATTAAGTTTATTTTTGGTTAATGGTATGTAACATATACCTTATGTTGTATTGAGAACACTAATTATTAGTGAAGCATATGTATACTAAAGAATGCTTAAGTGATGGATGATGGATTCATGGTTGTGCTGTGATGGTGAATGATGGATAATTATAGGAGTGTTATGTATGTAAATGGAGTATTAGAGGTAGAGGTTGTCTATTGAGAGTGTTAAATTTTCAATTTGCAAGCTTGGGTAGCACGGTTTATAAACTGTTATACTGCCAAAATTTTTACCAAATAAATAGTAACATAGCGACATTAAATATGAATTTGGAACCTAAGAAATGAAATTAAGTTATTAACCATCAACGTAAATGATTCATTATAATAATAACATGCGATGTCACCATAAATTATATACCATGTACGAAAACTATAAATGTTAGTAGGGTGTTACAGAATTATCCTATACATGATCTTGAATTGGCTGCAGCAGTGTTTGCTTTGAAAATTTGGCAACATTATTTGTATGGTGAGAAATGTAGGATATTCATTGATCATAAAAGCTTGAAGTATCTACTAACTCTGAAGGAGGTTAACTTAAGACAACGTCAGTGGCTAGAATTGTTTAAAGATTATGATTATATTGCATATTATCATCCGAGCTAATTTCAGCTTTAGCTTTACGAAAGAGTAGATGGAGAATAGCATCGGATGGGGCTCTAATAGCTCAATTGAATGCCAGACCCAATCTGAGGTAAGAGATTATTGATGCTCAAAAGCATGGTGACAAGTTATAACACCTTATGCTACAAGTTCAAGAGGGAAGGTAGGCTGATTTCTCTCTAAGAGATAATGGTAATTCATACTATAAATATCGATTATGTGTACAAACTAATGATGAAGTGAAGAAAAAGCTATTACATGAAGCCCATTGTAATGCCCCAAATTTATATTTGTCATGTATGGTACGATGTAAGGCATGAATCATTACCCTAAGATAAATTTCAGAGTAATTGGAGTTGAATAAGATAGGAAAATTGGAAAAAGTATAAAGGTTAAATGTGCTCGGGCCAGGGTAATCCCAGGATGGGTGATCCGACAGGCAGTTTAACCTAATAATAGTTTATGAAAGTAGGTGTTAAACGGAGTCTGGAGGTATAATTTGAGAAAAAATGAGCTTAGAAATATTATACAGACCTTCTAAAATTATTTCAATTGCATGGATATGTTAAAAATAAATTAAATAAACTATTAAAAGTGCAAAATAAATTTTTTGGTAGTTTTTGAATTTTGAATTTCAGACTGATTGACTAGACCGTCAAAGTTAAAAGTATATTAAAATAATGTTCGAATGGATTGAAATTTTAACCACATATTCTTGGACTTTCTAGGACATACAGGGCAAAATTTCAAGAAATTATGACATATGGAACAAAAATTTAAGAAAAAGGGTGCTAAATCAAGACTGAATTAATTAATGGGTTTAATTAGTGTATTTTAAGCATTTAAGGATAGGGAGGTCATTAAAATGAAGTTATAATTAGATGTGTGCAAGCCTAGGATGAGTAGATGTGTAGTGATGGAGGAAATATTGCCAAGTGACTCAATTTCAAGCCATTAGATCAAATAGTTAGAGATTTAATCTTGGCCCTTCCTTTTTCTCACTAAAAGATAAGGTAGAATGGTATAGAAAAATCTAAAATTCTCCCCAAAACTTCAGATTTTTCCCCCTTGTTTCTTCTCAAACCCGAATCTAGCATTCTCCTCCCCCTCCACCATTTTTGTTTCACCCAAGCTTCCTTCCACCATATCTCAAGCTCATATTCCATTCCCACATATAAGAAGACCTCCTCTTTAACCTAGAAGGAGATTTACAACAAAAGGAAGCTTGGAAATTAAAGAAATAAGGTGAGAGAAACTTAATGGGGAATTTTATATAGGCATGTAGAGCATGATTAAAAGAGTTATGTAGTGTATTTTAATTGATTTAAATCAAAGCACAAACTCATGAAACTTTCTCTTTCATATTCGGCCTAAAGAAAAAAATAAGAGGAAGAGAAAACCAAAGAAGAAAAAGGCAAAGAGAAAGATAAATAGGAGTATTTCAAGCCATCTAGAGGTTAGTGGATGAAATTTACATTAAATTTCATCTATTTTAGTTAATTTTCCAAAAATTTTATATTATGTAACTACACATAATGAAGTGAAGTGGTAAAATAAATTAATATTACATGATATAAGAGTGAAATAGACTATTAGGAACATAAATAAGTGGATAAAACCAATTAAAAGAGATGAATCTTGTAATGGCTAAATTATGTACCTTAATACATCTTAATAAATTTGATGTTAAATAAGGTATTTAATGATAATTGGACAATTTAAGACATGAGAAAGGCAATAGAATTAATTAGAATGAAAAATAATTAATGTACCTAATTATGTATAAGTTACATAATGATGGAAGTTAATGAAACTTAAGAATTTTAATATAAATAGGGTATATTTCACTATATTAATGATTAAATTGGATATAAAACTATGTGTGGCATGAAGTTTGAAGAGGAAACATTATGAATGTATGACTTCACTAAGTGATCGAATGGTACAGATGAGGTTAATGGAATGATTTAATTATTTTCTTATGGTATTAAATCTATATGTATGAAATTTATAATTGATAAGCCTATACGGATGCATATTTAGTCCTAATGATGTTAATATAATATAATATAATTATAATAAATAACAATGTAGAAATGTAATATAAAGCGAATATTATTATTGACCTTAGTGTATAGTGGGTAATTCAAGATCTCAAGATAGAATGGTTAGCCATAGGGTCATATACACCTTGGTATTATTATGAGTTCTTAAAAAATTTGATTGTGAACTATGATTATGTTGCATATGAAATTTAGCCGACTCATTATATGTAAACTAGGAAATTTGGTATCGTATCCCGTATTATATGGTCCTTCCAGTACTTTGGCAACCATATAGTATACTGGAAAATTTGGTATCGTATCCCATGTTGTACGGTCCCTCCAGTACATTGGAATCACTGAAGTTCTTATCCCGATTGTTCGGTTCAAGGATTTTTACTAGCACTACAAAAAAATTGCCAATTAGCGACTAAAATTAGCGACGGCCTTATTTTCATCGCAAAATTTGCAACGAATTCACGATTGTTTTACAATTCTGTCGTGGGGAGGATGTTTTCTATTTTTTTGCAACAAAATAGCGACAGAATGAATAAACAGTAACTAATTATTGGCAGGAAATATGCGCGCCATGTTTTGCGATGAAATTAAGGACGAATATTTCCTTCGCTAAACTTTATAATTTTTTATTCATGAAATTAGTTCTAGAAAATTTAGCGACGAATATTTTAGTCCCTAATCCGTCACAAATAAATTAAAAAATTATATTTTTTAATTTCACTCCCATGATTTATGTATAGTTTCAAGTAATTTTAATATAGACCATATGAAATGAATATTTTATTTTGTAACAGAAAATTGTAAATTATTTTATAGTTTGATAATAATTTTTTATCAATTATACCAAAATCTAAAGTTATTTATTTAAAAAATTTACATTTTTAATAATAATAATAAATAAATTGTTACGATTATTATATATTTGCATGTTTAAGATTAATAAAAATAAATATTTATAAAATAGTAATATAAAATTTATTATTTCATTTAAAATAATAATAAAAAAATTTGTAATTAATTTTTATTTTATAAAATTTAAATTAAATATTAAATTATTAGGAATTATATTAATTTTTTTATCAATTATCCCCAAATATAAACTTATTTATTTAAGAAAAATACATTTTAATAATAATAACAAAGTAATTATTATAATTATTATATAATCATATTATGAAAAATAATAAATATAAATATTTGTATAATAACAATATAAAGTTTATTATTTCATTTAAAATGATTATGAAAAATTTATAATTTATTTTTATTTTGTTAAAATTTTGAGCAAATTTTAAATTATTAAAAAATTTAGTTATATATATTTACAAAATTATCCTTAAATACAAGGATAAAATGATGAAAATTGGTAGGGACATTTTAGTAATTTCAAAAATTTACCCTACACGGTAAGACAATATTTTTTCTCCCATCACCTCTCTTTATTTGGCCCTAGTTGCTGCATCTCTTTTTTCACTTGCAATCGTATTATATTATAATTGTATTTTATTTGCTTGTAATCTTATTATACTATATATTTAATCAAGTATAAATTGACATTTTTCTTCTTTTTTTAATATAATTTTTAATTATTTTAAAATTTTAAAATGTATTAAATTAATAAAATTATTAGAATATATTTTGAAATTTTTCAATAAAAATATTGGAAAAATGCTTATTAAAATCCACAATTTTAAGAACAGTCAATTTTCTAGTGCTTAAAAATATACTAATAAGGACCAATTTTTTATATGGTCATTAATTTTTAATTAAACCCATAATAGTTGTGAGGGGAAAAAATCTAATCCTAAAAACAATTAATTTTTGGTCCTTAAAATAGAAAAATTGTGCGGGATGAAGTGGCGCCCAAATAAAAGAAAAACCCGTTTATCTATTTTTCATAAAAGCTTGGTAATTTGCTGTCTTCTCTAGCAAAACTCCATGTGCCCTAACACGTCTTCAATTTCACCTATGTTAGACTCCATACCGGTGCCGCTTTCCATCAACAGAGTCTTCTTCACCATCAACCTACTCCACTATCGACAGATCTGAGGCGATGTGCTCCAAGACGTTCTCCACACGGACCGGTAAGAGAGACCATTTCTTTTATTTCTCTTATATATTGCTCCGTGTTAATGCTCTTTCCCTATTTTTTTCTCTGGTACCTTTTTCTTTCTTTTCTATTTTTGGTTTTCAATTTTGTGATTTGTTTTGGTTTATTTATGGGTATCAGTTCTTTGGGCTAGATTATTGAATGATTTTGAAAGAGATTCAACATTTGGGTCGGAATTGGTCTCTATTTTGGATGAAATTTCAGTTCTCAATTCTGGCAACTCTTATATTCCTTGTTTCGGTTCCTCGAAATTCATTATCCTATTTTTCTTATTTCTTTGGATTATTTTCAGTCAATTACATGTTATGGTTGCTGGGTTTGAAATTATTTTCCCAACACTTCTTGATTGAGCTGAAAAATTGGAGATCGAAGTTCCACAAGACTCTCCAAGGTTCTTGCAAGAGATCTACGATAGAAGAAATCTAAAGCTCACAAAGTAAGAAATCGATTCTAATTTCTGAGTTTTGTTCTAATTTTTGAGATTTTATATATATATATATATAACCATGCCTTGTTCTTGAGACATATAGGATATGAAGGACATATTGTACAAAGAGCCCACCATACTTCTCCATAACTTGTAAGGAATGACAGACTTGGATTGGGAAAAGCTTCTGAAATTGCAGGGTAAAGATGGGTTATTCTTGATAGTACTCTATCTACCTCTTACTGGTTTGCCTATTGTGATCTTAATCATTAAATGGAGGTTATTAAGTTGATAATATATTATGGGTAATATTCTTTCCTTTCCTTCATTAAAATTTAGATTGCTAGAGAAGACTACATAATATGATATAAGCACCATGTGCTTGATGCATGCTCAGTTGAGACTTTGATTATTATTTCTTAAACCTATTGAGAATATTTAAACTTGATTCTTTGGCTTTTTCCCCTTGCATTTTTTAATATCTCTGAATTTTGCTTTGATGTTTTACTTCTACTTTTGAGTTTGTATATACATTCTCCAAATTCTGCACTTTCCCTTCTAGTTTTGTTTGAATGAGGCATTTTTTTATTTTTCAAATTTTACTCGTATTTCAGTATAGTAGACTATTTTTTACTGATATATTAAGGCTGCTATGATTTTCTATTGATATATCTAGGAACTCAAGCTTATTGGAGATGGATGCACCTACAGAATCCAGCACTTAGCTAGGTAATTCTTATTAAAATTATGTAATTATGTTTCTAATATTTGGAAATGATATTTGGAAATTATGGCAAATACAAATTGCATGGATAAGTGGAATGGTGTGGGATTGATTTTCATTGGAAAAAGTGGCTACTAATTTTTGGTTTTATTGCTTCTATAACTGAAGTATACTTGAGGTGTATAAGTGTATGGAATAACTGCGCTTTTTGTTTGTTTTTCGAAGGTGTACTCTACTATTGTTTGAAGGTTTATTGATATCTCTTATCTTATGCTTTGTAGGCCAATACCCCACGACTATTGCAGGCCCTCTTTTCTGCTATTGGTGATTTGAACCTATGTAAACTTTCTTACATTCTTTTCAATTATTTTATGGCAAAATGGGCAGTATCCTTCTACTATCTCACTATTGCTCTTGCTCTCTTCCTCTCACTCTCCTCACTACATTCAACACACACGAAGGTTAAACTATAATTGCTTTATATTTATTTTCCATTTCCAGCTAGCAGTACTAGCTCATTATTAATGGGGATCCTATTGATGTTTCTGAAAGTTCAACGAGCTTTTGTCTTTGATATATTGGTTAGTCTGTTATTAAATTGTAAAATTTGCATAGCTTTCAATTAATAGAAACTACATCTCAAGTTTGTAGTAGTTTTTTTCTTAATCTTTTCCAGTGGCAAATCTCCCCATCATGCAATTTTTTTAAGTCAATGCAGGAAAGTTCTATTTTCTAACGAGAAAATAATTAACTTTGAAGCCTTAAAAATAAATGTTAGGCCTGTGTGTTTTGTGTGTGTGTGTGTGTGTGTGCATATATATATATATATATATATATATATATATTAGGTGAATTGATGGAGCGTAGCTTGTTTGCTGCTCTACAATTAGTCTCTCCAAAAAGTGACTGGAAAGAGGGTACTTCTATTTTAGTTTGACCTCTATGACTCCTTTTGTTGGCTCCTTGGTTACCTTTCTGAAGTCCATATGTAGGATACAAAATGATCATTTATGTTCCTAAATTTGATTACATTATGAATCATTGGTAGTTTTGTGGCAGTTACTTCACTCCTGATACATATGCCAATCAACATTCAGCTCTCGCTGCTAGACTTGCAACAGGTTTGCATGTTGATCTTGCTTCAACAAGCATTTCTGGACCTGCCAAAATTGGATTTTATCGGGTATGGCAGTTCAAATACTTTATCATAAATGTTGTATTTTTCAAGGGAATTATGACTATTGTTGAATCAGGTACATCCCCCTAGGCATCATGCTGGTATAAGAAAATCCATGTGATTTTGTCTCCACAATAATGCAGTAGTTGCTGCATTAGCTTCTCAGTTTTCTAGCGCTAAGGAGGTTCTTATAGTTGACTGGGTATGTACATTAACTTCTTTGATGCTTTTCTAGCCGATCATGCTATTTCTCATGGTTTTAATCAGGACATTCATTTTCTTTTATTGATAAGTATATCTTATGCACATGCATGTATTTGAGTTAAAGATATGTCTATGCACATGCATGTATTTGAGTTAAAGATGAGTTAGTAGTAGTTGATATTATGTAATTGTAGAAAGAAATGCAAGGAAAATAAATCATTAGCATTCGAATATTGTAAAGGCAAAAAATAAACATTAGGAGACTCTTACATCATCAGTGGAAGGTTTTTTAACAATTGATGAAGGAAACTTTAATGAATCAAATGTTTTTTAACAACTAATGAAGGAAAACTGGTATATGGTGATGATAATGATGCAAGAACAAAGGCTGATGAATTGACAGTGGAGGAATCTTATTTCATAGGCAGGAAATTACTTGGTGTTACTCTTCCTCTTCCATCTTCATGTTTCGGTATCTGCAGCTTCTCTTTCTTGTAATTAGTAGTAGTAGTAAGATTTAATTTTATTTTTCAAAAATTGACTCAACTTCAATTATTAGTAGGCAACTTTGGTATTGGTTTTAGATGTTTGGACTGAGGTAATTTCTCAAATCTCTGGCTAAGCTGGTCAGAAACTAAAGTAGTTTCTTATTAATCATTCTTAAATTACCTAGTTTTTAGTGATCTAATTCTAAAAATCTATCTTCAGTAGCAAAAACAAAAAAATTACAAAACAAAAAAATATTTTACATAGTAGTAAAACAAAATAACTAACTATTTGGTTTTACTATTACTACTAGATGAGGAATGATATTCTTATCGATTCAGGGTTAGATTCTTATGGATTTTTGAGTGAATAACTTATCATTTATGGCTATTTGGTTTCCACTACCTTAATTTCCATGACATATATAAGTTATATACTAATACATTATTGATAAAAATATTTGTAGTGAGAAAAAGAGAGATTATAGCGTTTATATAGAAAATGTCTAACTCTTTATACGGTATTATCTATCTATCATTAATGGTTTCTACTATAAATGTCTGGTAATGGTTCTAATAAATGGTAACTAATGGTTTTTAATGTCCAGAAAGAAATATTGATTTGATAATTCAGCTATCAATTATTGTTTTGCAATTTTATTAATATGGGATTTTTCACATGCAGCATTGGAAGTCCAGTGAAAGAATTGGAAGAAGATGGAGTGGAAAATGTAACCTTAACAAATGTATTAAGATCAGTGGATTAAATTGCTAGATCAGAAGGTAGTCCTTTGATTTGCTGCTAACAAAATGGGCTTAATTTTTCAATCTCACTTCAGATCATGTAATTTCATGCATAATCTATGCTTACCTTCCTGATATTACACTGACTTGCAAGTCATTGTTGGGAGGTTTCAATAAAACATGTGGACAGGGTAAAATTGTATGCCCTGCACATACGGCATCCTGTTGCAGAAGTGAGGTGCAAACAGCTTATAAGATAACACCTTGGGCATGTCATGCACTTGTGATGGCCAGGTGAAGTTACATCTTCCCTTTTATTTAAGAAGGTAATTAGAAAATATAAATACTTGAAACAACCAGTCTTAATGCAATTAAAATATGCATACATTGTTATAGCCTATTAGAAGAGCCAAAGTCCTAAACTAGAACCATTGATTAGCATAAACCAGCATACTTATAGTGCTCACATCTATCTTACAGGAACTAAAAACTATCTATAATGTATGGCAAAGTCAATATTTATGATTGTGGCTGCTTTGGTATGCTATGGATGGACTCAACTATATTTTGGCCAAAACTAAAGTCCTATCCTGTTTATTGTGCTTTTTATTTTTTTATTTTCTTGACCATCAAATCAAGTTAATTAATATGAAGATTCAAAAGTGAAAATTGTTTGACACGGAAGGGTGTTAGATTTAAGGCTTAATAAAGTACACTCCTTTTTTATGGTAAATTATACTGTAAACTAAGTGATAACACAGATTGTTAATGTCTGGACAAATGTTTCACAACCAGAGTTAAAATATAAATGAAAAATTAGTAAACCAAAGTCCTATTTAGGAATCTTTATTAAAGAAGAAATGAGAATTGATTTTTCCTCAAAAAAGCAAATGTAACTATAATAATCTTCTTTTTCTGTAATTAAAAGATAATTTTATCTGTAATTAGATTTTTTGATGCCTCTATTGACAGTTTGCAGGCCCCTATTTGTTGGTAGTTTATTAGGGATAGTTCGAACTCTTTTGGATCAAACTGGGCAGGATGAAATGTGCATTCTAATCCTGCATGAATCTTTTTACTTAGGGTAGTTTGGTATGCAATGAGATCCCAATTCCTTAATTTAAAACACGTGTAATATGTGCTATTCATTAGCTAGTTGCACACCTTGATGTTCGCACTTGCACCTTGATGCAAGCAAGTCATTTTTTGCTCTATTTGCTGCCTGTTCACTATGATCTGGATTGCTTTGAGTTGGTATGAATTGTATCCTTTTTGCATATGATTGTATTCTGAATTTTGGTCAACCAAAAGAATTCGCTTATGTCGAATTTATAGAGATTGATATTGTTCAAAATGCTCTTTTGCTAAATGAATCAGAACTGCATGGCTGTCAGTTAAAGGTATTTTCATTTGTTCTTATTGGCGCTAGATGCTCTCTAAAATTTCCTATATGACTAGTGATGGATCATGTTTTTCATTAGGCCTCTGCCCAGCGAAACAACATAAATGGAATAAAGCAATATCAAGGAAGGCAACCTAATGCTTTCGAATTTAAATCCCGAAGGCCCTTCATGCCATTATTTTATTTAAATGACTTTCTTATCCGAGTTTATTATTTTATTTAGATGACATTGTTGGTATTATTTAGGATGATATTATTAGTATTTTTTGTACTCTTAAGAGAGATTGATAACATTTTGTACGATTTCAATTACTTATATATATATATATATATATATGTGTGTGTGTGTGTGTTTTGGAATACATTATGCTTTGGAATACATATATATATATATATATATATATATATATATATATATATATATATATATATATATATATATATATATATATATATATATATATATATATATATATATATATATATATATATATATATATATATATATATATGTGTGTGTATGTGTGCTGTGATTATTGTATACAGGATGAAAATTAATAAATACGGCAAAAAAATTTAATAATGCTATAATTTAGCGACAGATTTGTGACAACCAATCTGTCAATAATATGTAAAAATAAGAATTTTTCAAATAATTAGCGACTATTCTTTCGTCGCTAACATTTAGAGATGGGATTTTTTACAACCAACTGTCCTTATTGATACAATAATAATTAGCGACGGAATTCGCGACAAAAAATATAGTCGCTAAAAATTATTATTATATCAGCGACTAATTATGAAAATAAATTAGCGATGGAATTTTTCGTAGCTAGTACATTCACGACTGGGCTTTTAGCAACTGTTCGTCGCGACATCACTAATTTAATTTAGAGACGAAATTTGATAATTAGTGACGAAAAGTTCCATTGCTAATTGACATTTTTTTGTAGTGTGGTCACAACTAAGGATAAAATCATAATTTGACAAGTAAATAAGGATAAAAGGGTAAATATTACATCAAATATATTATAAATGTAAATAAATGAGAAATTAGATGAAAATTGTGGTTGATAAGTTAAATTGAGGTAAAAAGGTAATTACGTGATAAAAGAAAGGTATAATTGTAATTGTTATAAAAAAAAGGTGAATGAATAAGTTAAAATAGCTAAATAGGCTAAAAAGGGAAAAATCATAATTAAGATAAAGTTCAGTGATCAAAATGTAATTTTCCATCTTAAGGAAATTTTTAAGGACTAAATTGTAAATTATATACTTAAATTAAATCTAAAGTCAAATAAGGTCAAACTGGTCAAAATTGAAGTCAATTGGGTCGAAATAAGATAAAAGTCAAACTTTAGGGACTTAATTGTATTTTTCCACCTAATTATGGGAATAAGTGATATTAAGCAAAAAAATGGTTATTAAAAAACCAGGAGTAAATTATAGTATAAAAAGAATAAATTATGAATTGATTTAATAAAAGAAATTTTTAAGGAAAAAAGGGTAATTATAATTAAATTAAGTAAATAAAATAATTAGGTGAGATTTTACGTAGATGTGTTCACCACTAAGCGACAATGTTGTTTAGCTCATGGTTATTTTTGACTATGCGTAGGGGCAGGTGTAGTGAGACCAGCAGAGGCAGGTTTAGTGACATGTACACATGGAAACCTTTTGGATTTTTGGATTATGAAATTATATAATAAACTATGTAATATATATATATATATATATATATATATATATATATATATATATATATATATATATATATATATATATATATATATATGTATGTATGTATGTATGTGTGGCATGTAATGTAATGACATGTAAACTCTTAGTGAACTTAATGGATGATAAATGTGATGTGTGTGTGGTATTTGTTTGAGATGGAAATTGAATTTTAAAACTGCTATGCTTGTGAATGGAGAATTGGAGGTGGAGAAAATTATAGGGGGTGTGAATTTAAATAATTGCAGATTTGGGTAGCATGATTTTTAAGCCATCAGCTGCTGAAAAATTTTATCAATTGAATAATGATTTAACGATACCTAACGAAAATTGAATATGGAACAGGAATTAGTTAAATTAGAGTAAATTTAAATGAGAATACCATGGCTTAAGAAAATATTAAAAACATAATAATACAATATTTAGGGAAATAGGATTAAACGTAGGGTGTCACACCTATAACACTATTTTTACTATGCATCCTGGTGGCAATAAGATGTATCAAGATCTAAAGCAATATTATTGGTTGTCTGGTATGAAGCGTAATGTAACGAAATATGTGTTGAAATGTTTAACTTGTCAACAGATTAAAGCTGAGCACCAAGTTCTATCTGGTTTAATAAATCCCATTCCAATTATGCATTGTAAATAGGAAGATATTACTATGAATTTTGTGACAGGATGCCCCTTCACTCAGAAGAAGCTTGATGCCGTATGGGTGATTGCATATAGGTTTACCAAGTCTGCCCATTTCATATATGTTTGCCCTAACTATTCGATGGATAAGTTGGCCGAATTTTATGTGAATGAGATAATAAGGCTACATGGGATACCAGTGTCTATTATTTCTAACCATGATCCTCGATTCACTTTTAGATTTTGAAAGGGTCTGCAAGGGGCTCTAGGCACCCGACTCAATTTTAGTATTGCATTTCATCCTTAGACAAATGGACAATCTAAAAGAGTTATTTAGGTGATAGAGGATATGCTTCAAGGTTGTGTGCTAGAATTCCCTGGTAGCTGGAATAAGTATCTTCCTTTAATGGAGTTTGCTTACAACAATGGTTACCAAACTAGTATTGGCATGTCACCTTATAAGGCATTATATGGTAGGAAATGTCGGACTCCTCTGTACTGGACTGAATCAAATAAAGGCAAGATGATCAAGCTTAACATTATAAAAGACACTGAAGAAAAAGTTTAGCTCATTCAACAAAGATTAAAAGCAGCTTGTGAAAGACAGAAATCTTATTTCAATCTAAAAAGGAAAGACATTAAGTATCAGGTTGGAGATAAGCTATTTCTGAAGGTTTTGTCCTGGAAAAAGATACTACTATTTGGGAAAAAGGGTAAGCTTAGTCCAAGCTACATTGGTCCTTACGAGATTCTTAAAAGAATTGGACCTATAGCTTATAAGTTGGCTCTTTCTGAAGAATTAGCTAGGTTGCATGATGTATTTCATGTTTCCATGTTGAGAAGATATCGGTCTGATGACTCACACAAGATCTTGTACAAGAAGTTAAAGTTCAATCGAATTTTTCATATGAAGAAAAAGCTATATCTATTTTAGCTAGAGAAGTTAGGCAACTCAAAAATAAATGAATACCCCTATTTAAAGTGCTCTGACACCATCATGGAATCGAAGAAGCAACTTTGGGAACCCGAATCTACCATAAGAGCTCAATATCTACAATTATTCAATACAGGTATGAATTTCAAGGATAAAATTCTTTTAAGGAGGAGAGAAATATAAGGCCCCAACATGTACTCTAGTAGAAATATGGCATGTCTAATGTGTAGTGAGTACATATACACGGGTTAAGGGCATAACGATAATTAATTTAGAATGCAAGGGTAAATTAGTAATTTAATTCTTTTTGGCTTAGATATGCATAATTGTATGAAGTAAGGATTAGAATGTAGAAATTGATAATGTTGCAAACCAATGTGGAAAACTAAAAGAAAATAAGGATTAAATGGGTAATTTGCCAAAACCTTGACATTTGGGCCAACAAGAGAGTAACAATTGCATGGTTCTAGAAAATGCTATAAAAAAAGGGATATTTAGGAGGAGAGAGGGATGGCTGGAAGGGTAGAATATCATAATTCTTCCTCACTTTCCTACCTACACAACTCACTTAATTTGGATGTGATGCCTTGTAAAATGTCTACTTTTTAATATATATTTTCTTATGTTTAAGTAGCTTAAGTATGTAATATTATGTGTATTTTATGTGTTTATGTGTGTTTTTAGGTTAAAGATGGTGAAGTGTGAAGAAGAATGAAGAGCTGATGAAGAATGAAGAAATGGTGATCGGATCACGAGTCGTGAAGTGGATCACGACTCGAACAAGAATTCACGAGATGGACTGGAAATTCATGAGTGAGGTAGAGGAGGAACATTCACTACTCGACATCTTGTTCACGAGTCGTGATATGGATCACGACTCAGAAAGAAAGCTCATGAGTCCAGAAGATTAGGTGGAGTTCATGACTCATAAGGGTGTTCACGAGTCAAACAAGCATTCATGAGAGAGGCTAATTGTTCACGAATGGAACAATCAATATGTGAAGGATCACGACTCATGAAGGCATTCACGAGTCGATCATGGCAACTGTTCTTAAGCGACATTATTTTTTAGCATATATTTTCTCAACCAACCATCATGACCTTTTATGGCAACTTTTCACATTGACAACTATTATGAAGAGACATGTTTATAGAGTTTTCGCTCTATAAATATGGATGACATTAATCGAAAAGGGAGAATCAATCAATGTTTAGTTTTTAGAAATATAGTTATTATTTTGGATAAACATTTTTACTTAGTTTTTTTTAGTAGATGATTACAAAGGGAAAAGCCAAAGGAACATGAGATAGGTTTCTTTCTCTTGTTTGTCTTTAATTCAATTATATACTTTGGCTAGTTTCCTTTGTACATTATAAATATACACTAGTATTAATTTATTTAAGATATGTTTATTATTCTTATTATGATGAAGTATGATTTACATCAATTTGTGTGCATTGATTTGCTATGTATGATTGGCCACCATATTTGGCATGTTAGTCAATTTATTCGCAACGAGAGTTGGAATTCTTTGATGGAAAAACAAATAAATGTACTTTAAGCATTGAATTCCTTTAATTTGACTTAAGGAATTCACTTTGAGGGGTTAAAGAATTGGCATAGAGCTTCATAATTTTTGTTTATCTCTATAATGACATGAGAGTGCTTATAGACTCTAAATGAAAAACATCTTTACTGACAACGATAGTTGCTTTACAGAATCTTGGCTAAATTCTCCAGTCACTTTATTTATATAATTATATAGAACTTGTTCTTAAATGAATTACTATTTCATAATTTTTAATATATATTCATACCATCATTTAAGTTATCTTTAATCCAAATTAATTTAATATATCCAAAGTAGTTTAGATATTCCGTTGCCAGGGAATGGCTTGAATGAATTTTTATTGAATGATACAAAAGAGTATATGCTTTAGGATTATATGATATAAATTAGTTATTTTGATATATGAATTTTGTATTTTGTTTGTTGTATTCTTTGTAATTTGAGTCTTTGTAATGATCTTAGACTAAAAGTATTTGTGATTTTAATAGTTAATTTATTAAATTCATCTCTTACACAATAATCTTTTTGTTTAGGATTAGCTTTCTTAGTTTAGATTTTATTTGTTCTTTGGATTATTCTTGGTTATATTTTAAGTATTTTATCATTTTCATTTTTCTTGTCTTATGTTTCCTCTGTCTTTCTAACATTTGGATCAAGATTGGTCAAATTTGCAGAAAAGTTGTAGCAAAGGGAAGCTTTCACGTGTCCAGTTCGACTCGTGAAGCTGTTCATGAGTGCTCCAGAAGCAAAAGCTTCACGAGTCGTGAACATGTTACCGAGTCGTGCATAAAAATTATCATTTCAAGAAGAGTTTCACAAGTAACTCACGAGTCGTGAAAGGCTGTCCGACTCGTGAACCTTTGTCCATATGCCTTACCATTTTTCTCATATGCCTGCATTCCATTTTTCACGAGTAGTGAGCTGTTGTTCGACTCGTGAAAAGTTTTCTTTTGTGCCAAATCACTTCATTCTTCACGAGTCGTGATGCTTCCTCCGACTCGTGATTCACTTTTTTCAATTTACCGAGTCGTGATTTTTACCTCTTTTTATTTCTTAATTCATTTTTATTTCTTTCTTTAAACTCTTATTTATTTTAATTCGTCATCTTTGTGATTTTGATTTAGATTTACTGTCTTTAATTAATTTAAACTTAATGGGGGGGACGATTCTAAAACAAACCTAGGGTTTGTGAAACGACATCCCCTTTCACTTTCTCCCTAATTTTTCCATCAATACTACAGTTATTCTTTTCTTACCTTCCACAGTTCTCTTCTTTTACTTTACTCGTACACTTACTTGGTTTTGTTTTGTCTTTCATTTCTTTTCTTTAACTTGCTTTTCTTTTCCACTACGACATACATTCACGTTTGTGTCCTTCTTCTTCATCTTATTATTCTCTTGCATTTATATTCCTGCATTACTATTCTTGCATATCTTCTCTTTGTCTTTCTTTCATTTTCCATCAATGGTGAGAACAAAGAACCCATCTTCTTCAAGAAGCCAGCAAGGGAGAGATGAAGCACAACCAGGAAGTTTACAAACTCAATTTGGTGCACCATTCTCCATTTCATCTATCCATAAAGGTAATAGATTCCTTGTTCTTAAGGATAAAGCAATTTCTCAATGTAAGTATTTTCCAAACTCTTTGCTTGAACAAGTGGGCTTGCTTGTTGTAGTAAATGAAATGTTATCTCAATGTGGCTTACCGCATTTTGTTAATATGCATGAACAATTCTATACTTATTTAGTCTTGGAATTTTACATAAATTTGAAGGAAAATGCTGAAAATCCTAGGCTAGTGGACTTTCGTTTGAATGGGATTGATTATACATTAACATATTTCATGATGCATTGCATTTTTGGCTTTAAACAATCCGGATTATGTGATCCTCCTAAGAGTTACAGGCCTAATGCCTTTTGGAATTTTCTCACTGGCTTAACTACACTATTTAGGGCTAGAGAGGCTAAGTCTATGTTTATAACAGATTTGAAATACTGGGTTTTGCATAAAATCCTTGCCTCTGTTGTCTTTAACAAGCCTGAATTTAATCGAGTTTCTAGTCATGAGCTATTTTTAATGTGGTGTGTACATAATCGCAAGTTTGTTTGTTTGTCTTTTTGGATCTTCAAACAGTTATTGAATTGTGTTGGTCATCCAGAGTTTCCTATCACCCATGGACATGTAATAGCTGCTATTGCTAGGAATCTTGATATTGATTTGCGTACTTATGATACTGCACTTCTATGCTTATATTTTTCCAAACATCTTTTTGTTTGGGGTGAAATTGTCAATAATTCTTTTCAATTTATTCCCCCGCTTTCACGTTCTTGTTGGAAGGATCTTGCAGGAAGCTCTACTCCATAAGAAGTGGCTGAGGAAAGCACTTCGGATGAGGCAGGGGATGAGGCACATGAATAAGGAGATGTTCCTATAGAGGATGTTCCTAGAGACGAGGTTGTTGTTTCACCACCTATTGCATGATCTTCTTCACATTCCATTCATTCCATGTTCAACCAATTGTTGCAAAACCAGTACACCATCCAACATCAACTCACTTCCTTGGAGAGAGTTACCTCCCATTTGGTTTGACATCAATGCCGCCTTGAGCACAAGGTAGACGCCTTCATTGCCCAATCGGGTTATGTGGTGTCTTCGCCTCCGCCTTCACCATGATCTTCAGGGGAGTCTTCTTTCCTCTATTTTCTTTAGTTATTTCTTTTTGTTTTTGTTTTTGTTGTTTATGTTTTGTTCCTTCACATTGAGGACAATGTGTGTTCTAAGTGTGGGGGAACATCATAAACCTTATGTGTGTTATTAGTTTTTGTTTGTCTTTTTCTTTATTTAGTCTAACCTTTTTCGTAAGTTTTATTAGAAGTATTGCTCATATTGTATGAAATATAGGTTGTTATGAAGATTCATTTACCTTTTATACTCATTTGATTAGTTTTTCAAGGCTTTTGGCATGTGTTTGATGTTTTCAAGTTATCTCTTTTTACTTCTTTCAACATTTTAGGTTATTTAGTCTCTTTACTAACTATGCTTAAAGGTTAGAATTTTCTCATTTAGCTTAAGATTTTAGGATTTTTGTTGTCTCATGAAAACTATAGCCATAATACTTACCTTTAGCTATTCAATAATGGATGAGGACTAGCAAAAGAAAATGACAAATAAACAAAATGAAGCAAGATGCATATCCAAAAAAGTTCAATTAAGTATGGGATGGAGCGTAAAACGTACCTAATACTACATTCTCTTGCTATTTTAAAATTCACGGGATAAAGTTTAAAAGTATACCCATGCTTGAAAAAAAAAGAAAGAAGAAAAAGAATGAAAAATGCAGTCTAAAAATGCCATGAGATTAGTTTAAAGGTATGTGTGCTTTTTAATTGTCCTAAAAGGTAACTATAGTCTTAAACTCTTAGGTTTTATGAATAATATTCTCCCTTGAGCATGGTTAGTTTTGAGACTTTATTATCTTGATGTTGGGTTTAGTAAACTTAGGTGACTTGGTAACTTAGAATATATGTCTTAAGTTTTATTTACTGAAATTTTGAGTGTTTAAAGTATTTGACTTCATTTCAATCTTGTTTAAAGTGAATATTGAGCAATGCTTTATAATTTAACTTACTTAGTCTAACTTGGAATTAGATTTTCTCATTTTTCTCTTGCTTGGGGACAGGCAAGGTTTAAGTGTGGGGGAATTTGATGCCATGTAAAATGTCTACTTTTTAATATTATTTTCTTATGTTTAAGGAGCTTAAGTATGTAATATTATGTGTATTTTATGTGTTTATGTGTCTTTTTAGGTTAAAGATGGTGAAGTGTGAAGAAGAATGAAGAACTGGTGAAGAATGAAGAAATGGTGATCAGATCACGAGCCGTGAAGTGGATCACGACTCGAACAAGAATTCAAGAGACAGACTGGAAATTCATGAGTGAGGTAGAGGAGGAACATTCACTACTCGACATCTTGTTCACGAGTCGTGATATGGATCACGACTCAGGAAGAAAGCTCACGAGTCCAGAAGATTAGGTGGAGTTCACAACTCGTGAGGGTGTTCACGAGTTGAACAAGCATTCACGAGAGAGGCTAATTGTTCACGAGTGGAACAATATGTGAAGGATCACGACTCGTGAAGGCATTTACGAGTCAATCATGGCAACTGTTCTCAAGCGACATTATTTTTCAGCATATATTTTCTCAACCAACCATCATGACCTTTCATGGCAACTTTTCACATTGACAACCATTATGAAGAGACATGTTTATAGAGTTTTCCCTCTATAAATATGGATGACATTAATCGAAAAGGTAGAATCAATCAATGTTTAGTTTTTAGAAATATAGTTATTATTTTGGATAAACATTTTTACTTAGTTTTTTTTTAGTAGATGATTACAAAGGGAAAAGCCAAAGGAACATGAAATAGGTTTATTTCTCTTGTTTGTCTTTAATTCAATTATATACTTTGGCTAGTTTCCTTTGTACATTATAAATATGCACTAGTATTAATTTATTTAAGACATGTTTATAATTCTTATTATGTATGAAGTATGATTTACATCAATTTGTGTGCATTGATTTGCTATGTATGATTGGCCACCATATTTGGCATGTTAGTCAATTTATTCGCAACGAGAGTTGGAATTCTTTGATGGAAAAACAAATAAATGTACTTTAAGCATTGAATTCCTTTAATTTGACTTAAGGAATTCACTTTGAGGGGTTAAAGAATTGGCATAGAGCTTCATAATTTTTATTTATCTCTATAATGACATGAGAATGCTTATAGACTCTAAATGAAAACGTCTTTACTGACAACGAGAGTTGCTTTAAAGAATCTTGGCTAAATTCTCCAGTCACTTTATTTATATAATTATCTAGAACTTGTTCTTAAATGAATTACTATTTCATAATTTTTAATGTATGTTCATACCATCATTTAAGTCATCTTTAATCCAAATTAATTTAATATATCCAAAGTAGTTTAGATATTTAGTTAAATGCATGATCTTTATTTTATTTGTTACTTATCCATCTAGTCTTTGTGATTTCAATACAAAATTTACCCCGTTCCCTTTGGAACGATACCCTACTCATCATATATGCAGTTTAGTGAGACTAAGGGTTCAAATAAATCCCCATCAAGATGCTAAGGAGTTCTAAGCAAATCCTAAGTAAATCAAGGTAATTTGGTGTCTTATTTTTCTTCATCTTTACCATTTCTTACTTGATTCTATATGATCAAGAATTACAGGTCAAAATTGAGATTGAGATATACATTTTTAATGTTTCTAGTTAGGGAATTAAGTGGAGTTGGAGAAAAAGAGAAGGAGAAGCACTAAAGGAGTTTATTTGGACAACATCAAGGCTTGGGAACATTTTCTCTCATGTTTATGTTAATTATGTGTTTTTACTAATAAAATTGTGAAATATTTGGTTGTTATTGTGTTTATTGGTGATGAATTTGCTTGAGTGAGATGAGAAATTTTATAAAGGTCACTTTGGGCCAATTTATGTCAATTGGTTCACTTAAACCAATTTTGTTAGGATGGCTATATCTCAACCTATAGATGTCCAAATAGAGCGATTCTATTGAGAGATGAAATTTAACTTATAGATTTAAAACTTCATTTCAGGAACCTAAATCTAATTTTTCCTTTAAAGCCTTTGAAATTAGGATTGAACTCGAATGATAGTTGTTCCCTTATTAATAGGAGCAGTCTGGGTTGTCATGGATATATCTCATGATCTAGAAACTTGATTGGAATGATTCTTGATGTTTTAAAAACTAGAAACATAAAGGAATAACTTTTTAATAGACTTTTTGTCTAAAAATGTCATTTGGCAGTCTAAAATAGTATACAAGTTGAACCTGGAAATATGTCTTTAGGATTTTGGAGCAGAATGGTACCTCACAGTCACAACCAATTAGTTGCCATCGTGAGCCCCTTCTAGAATCAAATATGCACCTATCTCATAGTCATAATGAATCGGTTATCACTATGAGCCTCCCCTATTTCTTTTTATACTTGATTTTTAGGCCCCAAAATGTCACTAAATTTCACAAAACTTTCTTATATGCTTATAGAACCTTACAAGCACAAAGTTAGGGTTATTATATGTTGTAATAAATATGAAAAAAATGATTTAACATTAAAATATAGATTAAAATCAAAGTATATAAGGCGAGTAATGGATATTACATGGTTTTCAATATATCTTACCTTAATGTTTATGCTATTGAATTGTATCTTGAATGTTGAGGTGTAGGTGAACATAAATATGCTAAAGAACCATGCAATTTGTATTTGGACCATAAAATTTATTGTGTATATCTAGTATGTGATGGTTGGGGAGCAATGTAAGTCCATATTTTTAGATATTATGTTTTAATATGAGCATGGCTTGCTAGAGTCTGAGTTATGGGTAAATAGGCATATCTAAAAGGGTTGCAATTGTTATTCTATTAGATACTTATGTGTCTTCTGTTAGAGGTTATACCTCTTCCGTTAGAGACCATGTCTCTTCTGATTTTTAAATCTGATGATTTCTGATTTAGAGGCAACGCCTCTTTTTTATAGATACCAATGGTATCTTTTGTTCTATTATATTACTTGTGTCTTAAGATAATAGCAGGCTATTCTGAAATAATATATTTTTGGTACTTATTATCTATTATTATTTATGATGAGATTGACTTCATCCTAATTTTGTGATTATGTATTCAAGAATGTTTGTAAGTTAAATTACTTGTATTACTACTTACATAATTTACTTGTGTTTATTTAGTTAGTATGCACTATTGTGTGTGTAATTGTTGGGTGACCATTGTGAGTAGTCACAATTTAGCATTCTTGTTCCCCACTAAGCTTTATGCTTAGCATGGTGGCTTACTTCCTTCGTGCAGGTCTTAAAGAACAAGTTTAGGAGTTGGAACAACCACAAAGGCCAAAGAACTTTTGGTATTATGAAGATTTTGTAATAAACATTTTGTTGTAATTATGCAAGGGATGAACTAATGTTTGTATTAAATATATACATACAATTTTAAATTATATGATTATCCTGGATGCTTGTATTTGGCATTGGAATGTGTCTATATATGTGTGTGAGTGTGTGTAAAATTCTGAGAAGTGTATGGGTTATTTATATATATGTTATTTTGTTTAGTGTGTGTATGTGTACACTCGTCTACCCTCATAAGGGGGTAGTATGAGGCTGTCATAGCCTTCCTCTCTTTATCTTTCCTTCTCTCTCTTTTTTTTAACAAATTTTATTGTCAAACTATCCCCTCTTTCTCCCCTCATATGAATAAGGATAGATTTGTTGAAGGATTTTTTTCTTTGATATAGGTAACTGTGCAGTCTGAAATCTTTCATTATATATGTGCAACTAATTAAACCACGACAATAAAATGGGAAAAAAAGTAAAGATGTGATAAATGCCAAGACACATCTCTATTTCCTCAACAATAAATGTTGGGTTACTTTCATCATTCAATTAATCAAATGTCATCTCCCTTCTTTCTTTCTCATTCTATTTGGTTTATTTTTCTTCAGGAACAACCAATCTTTCACATAATTAAAGACACCATTTACTATGTATGCTGTCAAATTAAGAGCGTGGCCTTTTTCTTCTAGAATTTGTTAATTTGTTCCTTAACAAAATTTTGCAATTTCATTAGGAAGATGTAGTCCATTTTTAGTTTTATATCCTCTTATCTCCCATATAACAAGTTATCATTTCATGTTTTTTCAACTTCAGAGGGACCATTCTCAACCATTTCTATTGGTGGTTTATAATTTATGGACATGCATGTGAACTAAAACTCACCTCTTATCCTCTATCTTTTAGGATAAAAAATAAGAAAATTCTCATAAAACTATTATTAAATATTCAAAGTATTTATAAATTGATAGTTAACATTATATAATAATGGATTGCCTATTCATATGAAATTTTGTTGTTCCGAAATCTAAGAACAACCATCAGCTAAATAATTTAGAATTTTGGCTTTTAGTTTCTCATTTATTGGGCTTTATTCCTTAAATTAGTGATAATTTTTTAATGCTTCAGCTTTTGTGTTTTCTTGTTGTTACCTCTTCCATTCTAAAGATAAATTTCATTATGAATCTATTTTATAATCACCTTCATTCTTACAGTTTGGTGTAACTGAAGTTATATATTTTATGAAGAAGAACTTGAGTAATTACAACACAGCTTATATTGCCTCTCATAAACTACTATCTATAGCTGGAGTCAAAGTAAGTTTTGCTATCTTTTGAAATGAATTGAAGTTATTTTCTTTCTTTCTTTCTTTTCAAATGGTTCAATTCAATAAATAATTGACTAAACATGACCCATGGTAAAACATTCACTGACCCAATTGTACGCAAGCTCATGTTATTGATAGAACATATGAACAAAAACCTACCTTGCTCAGTTAATTCAAATAAACTTATTAAATTTTCAGTTTTAGGAGTTTTATCTTGTTATTCTTTATCATTGCAATAATGCATTTTTTCCTTTTTCTCCATGCCGTATTTTTTTCTATTGCAGATTAATTGTAAGGTGAGGGAATGACAGGAAGATGACATCAAACCACCAGTCAATGGTATTAATTTCTTTTTCTTTTCTTTTAACTAACATAAAACGTATTTACTTTTGTACATAAATAAAATACAATGTATTTTCTTTTGTTAAAACTCATTACACTATATTTTGTTTTCTTTTGACTAAAATACATTGTATTTACTTTTGTACATAAATAAAATACAATGTATTTTCTTCTGACGAAACTCAATACACTGTATTTTTTTCTTTTGTCTAAACTACAGTGTATTTACTTTTGTACATAAATAAAATACAATGCATTTTCATTTGGTGAAACTCAATACATTGTATTCTCTTTTCTTTTGATTAAAACATAATGTATTTACTTTTTGTACATAAATAACTAGAATAGGACAACTATCGCGTGTGTGTATATATAATTTTAAATTATGTTTTTAATTATTGAACAAATGGATTAATATTGAAAATTTTTAATAAGGAATTGGTTTATATATAACACATCTTTTGTATTACAACATGTTCTTTTATTATTATCGTTTATTAAATTTGTAAGTTTACTAAAATTTGGCATTTGGCAGGTTACTTTTCCCAATCTGCAGATAATGCGCATTAGTGATATGGATAACTTGGAAAATGTATGGCACGCTCTAACTCCTACCTCATTCCTTCTCCAACCTTTAATCATTGAGAATTGAATATTGTACAAATTTACTGAATGTTTTTACATCGAATGTGTTTCTAAGATTTCAAAGTCTAGAGAAGTTGAATATAACTACCTATGGTCATTAAAGCGGATATAGAGTGATGAGGACGCAGATGGAGTTTTCACTTTTCAAATTAATCTAAAATCACTTCATGCCTATCTTTGTGATGCTTCAAATAAGTGACTGTGGAGGACTGAAACATATAGTTGAAAGGGGAAAAATTATCTTATTAATCCTAGTTTCGTAATTTCTAGATCAATAAATATTAGTTATGATATTTGCTGCATAACAATCTTATTTTTATTTTCTAGAAAATTCCTAATTTTTCACACCGATTTTAAATTCTTAGCATTCGCAATTTCAAAATTATTGATTTTATAGTAAAAAAATATCTTTCTTTATGTAATTATTGAAAAAATATATTATTTTTTGAAAGTGGAGCATTTTTTAAAAGTGAAATATAAAAAATAACAATTAAGAAAGAAAAAATTTTAAAAATAATATTTATAAAAGATATAAAATTTAAGGGTATAAATATAATTTTTTGTTGTTGAAAAAATTCCTATTATCAATTATAATTTTTAAAAATTAAAATTAAAATTTGCATTTAATTAAATCGATTATCTATAAAGATCTATTTGGACTCGATTAAAAATACCAAATCAATAATTTTTCGATTCAGCATAGCTTCCCCTCACGGAATGGAACTTTCCACTGTGACTTGGATTCCATTTGTGATTAAAGTTTAAGGATAAAGATGCGAAGGCTGCAAAATTCAAGTAGAAGATAAAAAGTCAATAATACTCACCAATCCCAAAAAGCTTCACGGAATAACATTGCCCATTGCCTCGTCAGAACGGTGAGTCACGTGTCTTTTCATTTTTCTACTTCGCTTACGGAGGGCGCCACCCTGTCCCACATTCTCGCCCTTATATCCCCTAATTGCCCTTCATTTTTTTCCCACTGATTCTATTTGTTTGTTTGTCTGTTTATTTATGTTAAATTAGGTGGTCGTGTTTGATTAATACTTTGGGTGTATATGGTCTTTTTCTTTTTTACCAGACTAAAATACCAAAAAACATTTAAAATTAAATTGAATAGTTGATTTTTTTATTAAAATCGAATTAAATGATATTATTAATTTTATTTAAAATAAATTTAAAAATTTTATCTAAACTTGATATATTAAATTATATCGAACTATTTTAAAATTTAATTAGATAAAAAAAATTAATATTTATTAGTTATTATATAAAATACTTATAATTTATATATAAATATTATATATAATTTCTGTTCTACATTTATTATTTTAATTTATTTTTATAACTGATAACTATGAAAAATACATTGTCAAAGACCCAGTCGGTGTGGCCCAATAACATTCGATAGGGTCCAAGCTCAATAGCAAAAAGGTGAATTGTGATCAAGAAGACAGCTTAGAAAAGCGTGATGTCCGATCGGACTGATGGAACAGCATGTCCTGTCAGCCCACTGATACAAGCCAATGTCCATACTCTCCACCTACTTCCTGTCACATCGCCGCTCATCTACTCTGACTGCCGGTTATCACTCCCCGAAGTACTCAAGTACCTCTCCAAAGAACTCCTATAAGTAGCCTAAAATACAATGGCTCCAGGTATTGAATATCTGAGACTCTCTATCTAAACACTCTTTCTCAAAAAGCTATTGACTTAAGCTTCAGAGTGCTAAAGCCCGGTTCCAACTGGGCACTCTCTTTTGCAGGTCCAGCGATCCGATCGACTACCTCTGCTGCTAGCTCTCCTTTTACAAATAAAACGTTTTAGCTTTTATCATTTGGTGCTTTTATTGAGAGCAATGACAGATCCAAGATCTGGCAGGAATGCAGCTCCCGAAGACTACGATCTCACCAGTCAGGGCGGATCCAGGCCCTCAGGGAGAAGAGATCTCCCAGATCACTTATTAGGTGTAACCTTCCCCCAGATTCCAATGCCGCAGTCATGAGACAACCGGAAGATACCTCTATCACCATCAGGGACATACGCGCTATTCTTAATGACTTCACTAAAAGCATAGTCCAAACTTTGATAAAAGAAAAAATGCTCAGAACTTATGAAAGAGGCCATGAAATTGATTACCTGGCCGAAGATTTCAGAAAGAGAAGAAATAGGGGGATTTCCATCAACGAGCCAAGAGCTCATGATAGTAGGAGGATGAGCACCAGAACCCCAGGCAAGTATGACAAGGGGAAGGGCACGATGTCCTCAAGTAGGAATTTCCCATACACCCCTAGTAGATCCTTCACCTCATCCATTGGGGATGATTTGTCTTTCATGTGCACACCAAATTGCAACCGTACTAAGGGACGATGAGATGAATTTACCTCGGCTGCCTTGAGCAGGGAAGACAAATGGTTCAAATAGAAGCTCAAATGGTTTGGCTTGACAGGCTCCAAAAAAGAAGTGTTTGAGGACAACACCTGTGGCAACACAGCCTCATCATTTTGTAGGAAAATCACGAAGTCAGAGCTACCCCCTAGATGGTGCGACATAATAATGGACAGGTATACAGGTAAAACTGATCCTGCTACTCATCTTGCTTAATATCTAACAAAAGTGCAGGTATATACCTACGACGAAAGGATCGCTTGCAGGATATTCCCTACCACGCTGGGAGGAGATGCTCTCATATGGTTCCACGAGCTCACGCAGGGTTCAATAACCTCTTTTCAACAATTGAAGGAGCTATTCACTACACGATTCATTGTACAGACACGAGCGCCAAAGTCGGTGAGCGATCTATTCAACCTCTACCAGCGGACCAATGAAAGTCTTCGAGAGTACATCGATAGATTCCAAGCCACAATGTCGGAGGTAAGGAATGTAAGCGTGGAAATGGCATCCACCGCCTTAGCCAATGGCACTATTGATAGGCCACTATTTGAATCAATCACAACAAGGCCGCCTGTCAACTTTTTTAATTTAATGGTGAGAGTTAGGCAACACATTCAGCTGGATGACGCCTTGAGGTCTAACTGAGGACGAAGGAGCAGCATTATGGACAGGTGCAGCACCCAGATGGACGATCATTCGACCAAGCTCCATCATTCGGACGAATTGCAAGGAGCCCGAAGATAGCTTCCACTTCAAGAAATTTGGGAAAGAGAAAAGAGGCAGAACAATCAAGGTCCGACCGGCATACTGGTTAGCAGACTCGGACTTTCACCCCACTCAACACCAATCCCGTGCAAGTATTGATGTGGATCAAGGAGAATAATCAAAAGGTCATCTTGACCAGAAAGATGGACGAGAAAAGCAGAAGGACCAAGAACCATAATAAGTACTGCAAATTCCACAGGGATGTCGGCCATACAACCGATGAATGTCACTAGCTGAAAGAAGAAATCAAGCGACTTCTCCAAAGAGGGCACCTCAAAAGGTTCGTAGGCCGACCCAAAGGGCGCCCTACAGACAATCGGACCATAAGAAAGATGATTCCGATGATGACGACAATGACGAGCGAAGAAGGCCAAAGAACGCGGATCCATGTCGACCATATGCTGATGTTATAAATATGATCACTGGCGGATCATCTTACGGAGAGGATCTCACTAAAACAAGAAAGGGCAAAGGTGTCTATGTCACCCAGACATCCGAACGGCTAGCCCTAGTCACCATATCCAATGAGGATGCACAAGATGTATTGTTCCCTTATGAGGATGCCCTTGTCGTCATGGCACGAATCAATAATTTTGATGTGAGGAGGATATTGGTGGATGATGAAAGTGCGGTAAATGTGTTTGCCCTCCAAACTTATGAAGCCATGAGTCTCTCGATCGGAGAACTTAAATCAAATGCCATACCACTAATAGGACTTGGCAACGCTATCATTCCAGTGGTAGGATCTATCAAGCTTTTAGTTAAACTTGGCCAGGAGGCTCCAGTCTACACCTGTAAGGTAACTTTTATGGTTATTGATATGACTTTTGCCTACAATGCCATTTTTGGCAAGCCTCTACTCTGTCAAACTGGAGCTATCACCAGCATTCGATACATAGCGATAAAGATCCCGACTAGGGGAGGAGCCGTTGTCCTAAGAGGTGACCAAAAGGCATCCAGGGAAGCATATGTTGCCACAATAAAGCACCAAAGAGAGGCCATGATGGTAGGACGTCCGTACCAATGAAAGAGTAAAGAGAGGCCATGATGGTAGGATGATTCGTACCAATGTAGGAGTAAAAAGAAGCCATGATGGTAAGACGGTCCGTACTGGACATCTGGCATGAGTAAAGGGGGTCGAGTAGGCTTTCATTCAAGTTTTGGTGACTCACCGGGCATTCTTGGTCCGAACGATGGAGGACACCACCATATTCAACCCTAATATAAGGATCTGACTTATATGCCGATCAGGTAAAAGTCATGCTACCGATTGGAGTATCCTGGCAGAATTTCCTCTGTATCACCATGGACCACTTCTCCAAGTGGATTGAGACAGAACCTCCAACAAAAATGTCGTATGAAGGAACATTATTTACAGATAAATGCCAACATTCGAATGTAATAGAAGAGAAAAGGAAAGATGCCTATGCCACGATCAGTGCCTACAAACAAAAAGTCGCTAAAAGACGCAACTCAAAAAGACAATAGCCCTTAATATGATTACTCTTGTGCTCGAAGAAACAGATATAGGCATAGGAAATGCCAAAAATGGGAAGCTCACACCAAATTAGGAAGGCCCTTTATGAAGTATCAAATGTCTCTAACTCCAATACCTATAGACCCAGGACCCTTGAAGGCTCAGACATCTCCAGAAGCTAGGATATCGCATTGCTGAAAAAGTATTTAGTATAATCATGTATAACTTAACGTTCAATAAAGAAAGTAGGCTCCGTTGCTTCTTCATCTTTGGAAAAAAGGTATGTTTTCATTTCTTTTGTTTGTTTGGTTTAAATGTATATTTGCAGGATATCTGGTTGGCTCCATTCGACAAAATTCCCTACTTTCGATCTGAGTAAATCCGACCGGAATTTGATGATGACTATTTGCTAAGTTTGACCTTTATTTCGAACCAAAAGTACGACCAATCATTCTTATCTTATTCCCCAGGCTTGACACAACAGAAAATGTGAAAGTTGAAATGCATTCGCTTATGAAATAAGTCCCTCTGCTAAGCTCGATATACATTCTGAGCTCAAGATGTGAGGTACACTCGTTTAAATTTCCATCGATCTACTCACTAGGTTCGATGTTCATCCAAAGCCCAAAGTACACAAATGCTTCTCCTTAATAAGTTCGTTTGCTAGGTTCGATGTTATTCCCAAACCAAAGATGCAAGACACCTTCGTTTAATCTCTACTAATTCACTCGCTAGGCTCGATGTCCATCCCAAGCCCAAAATGCAAAGGACGACATTCGAGTTAATTGTACTCCCTCAAAACATGAAATCGCCAAATCTTCAAAATAAAGCAAAGGCCATAAGCCTCCTCCAAGAGAGGAACAAGTCCTTAAGGGTAAGCCCCCTATGCGGGCCCACGCCCAAAAAGGATAATATATGGTGCTCTACCACTGAGCTACGAAAGCGCTCAGTTGGGAGTGAGAATGGATTTTTGTCTTCCACCATAGATCAAAAAATCACTCATCATGAACGACTCTCCCATAAATAGCCGATTGGCTGATATTTCAAATAAATGCCGACGAAATTGCCTAACATGCCTAGCCCGATAAATCTAAGTAACAACTCGTGTTGAACAAAAAAGTTAAAATCCGATCGGATCAATCGCTCATAAAGAGTTGCGAACTGCAAATGTTTGAAAAGCATGATAAAATTCGGGAAGTATTCTCCTTAAAAAAGCATGTTAAAATTCAAGAAGTATTCTGCTTAGTCAATTTTACGCATTTTCCATGTTTAAATCTCTGAAATCTCCATGGTTGATAAATGTTTATTATCTTTTTGATAATTTCATGATAGATTTTGCCTAAATTGAAATTGCAATATGAAGACAATTGAAAGAAAAACACTTTGACACGTCGAATTTTTCAGATATGAAGAACTTTTTACAAGTCAAAAGGAAAAAATCTAAGCCTCCGTATCTACAATCTCTACAACTGTAGGAGGCGCATCCGTATCGGCTAAAGATTGTGGAGACTCTGGGGCATTTTTAAGAACAAGGTCTGTTGGTACTGAAACAGTCGCAATTGGATCGATCGGTTCCACAGGGATAACCAGAGATGACTCGGGATTATGGGGAGCTTCCTCTTCATCATTGCTGAAAGGGGGGTCGGGCAAGATCCCCTGGTCCTCCATCCAGCTAAGGTCAGCCTCAGAAAAGTGTTGCTTGGCTGCATAAATCAATCGGGTCAATAACTACCCTTGGGCCTCTCCCACCTAGTCCATTAGCTTTTCTCTCTAGGCGGTAAGCTCGTCATCAAGCTTTTTACCCCATGCCATTTCTCTTTCAGACAAGGTGGTTTTCAATGATTCCCGTTTGCCCTGCAGAAGGTCACGCTCCTCTTTGGCCTTTGAACAATTGGCAGATAGACGTGTACACTCCTCCCTCAGCCTGGTTGCCTATTCTTCAAATTTGTGCACTAAGGCATTCACGACAGTCAAACGGGCCATGTCCCCTTTAAGATGATCAACCTCTCTCTTTCGAGCTCTCAGGTCTCAAGAAAGATGAGTGGCCTCCTCCTTTAATTTTTCAATTTTCGACTAGGCACGAAGGGATTCTCTCCTAGCAGCTTCATACTTATCTTTTGCTTCTCTTCTCACCTGATCGGAATCTTCCCATTACTTCTTGCAAAGATTAGCCACGCCGTGCAAGCGAAAACCCATCTTTATTAACTAAAGAACAAAAGGGAAAACAAAAGGGTCAACTAACCGAAAAAATAACGGTCAGATGAAGTGAAATCATTAGAAATTATTCAGAACGAAAATTTGGAAAAGACACCTTCAGACTTTGTTGCTGAAAAAGGTTGTACTCTTGGGATAGTATATTGGGATCCCCCATCGCTTTAAAATCGATCTCCTAAAGCATGTCTCAGCACAAATAATTTGATACGGCCTTATTGTCAATAGACCAGCCGTCACCAAATTAATTTTTCAAAACTTCTCCTAACGATGAGGCCCGTCTTTCAGCAATTCTTGCGATCATATTTTGAATGGGCTCCTTATTTCTAGCGACAATTCTTGCATCTACCACGGCTACCAAGTCAGCAACTTTCTTCCTAGCCGCCTCCTCGATCCTCTTTTATGCATCTTCATCCATCACGGATGTGTTTGTCTGGACCGATCTCCTCTGATGTTGAGCTGTTCGTTCCTCCTCCAAATCAGTCTCATCCCTCGAAAGCAAATGGTTGAGGGAACGCTGACCCTCAGACAATGGTCGGCCAAAGGAGGACCTCGCAGAGGTCTGAGAAGGGCAGGCAACAGGAGTCGCGACATCACTAGAGGCAACAGCGGGAGTGGTTGTAGAAGGATTGGAAGCTTGAGCTTTTGAAAGAGGCACGGGCTTTCTCTTTTTAGATCTCCTCTCCTCCTTAGTAGCACGATCTGCCTCAATTCTCGCCTTGGCCCTATCGGCTAGTTGCTTGGAGACATCATCCCCCTTAGCCATCACGTTCGCAGCTGCATCACAAAAACAAAAGATAAGTGTTTCTCCAGCAGATATACTTTTCATAAATATGCAATGCATAATTATCTATATGTATGCTTCTCCTACACTCTAATTACAATGCCCACGCTCCGCGTCAATGGCAGTGTCGGGGTTCAGGTCCCTGATCGGACTGCCCAAAAGGCCGACCGTCTGCTCGATCTTTCAAACCTTGTAGAAAAGGCAGTACATTAAACAGCTTCCTCTATGGTCAACTGGGTGGCATGATAATCTTATTTTTAGTGTTTATTTTCTGGATAATTTTATGTGTTTTAGTGTCTCATCTTGCTTGTTTTTAGTGTTTAAGACTATATTATTGTTTCTTATATGTATTTTAGTTATTTTGCTTAATTTAAAGTTTTTAGGTGCTTAATTGTCTTAAATTTTACTTTTTGCAGAAAATTTTACTAAGGCACGGCTGAGACAAAATGTCCCAGCCGTGTCCAGTGCAGATGGCAAAGCTCACCGTTTCACCATTAGCCATGGTCGAGACGATTCATCCCAGCCGTGCCCAATCCAGGAGTCAAAGCGCACCGTTTCATTAAAAGTCGCGGCTGAGACAAATTGTCCCAGCCGTGGCTATTGCATATTTCAAAACACACCGTTTCATTAAAGGTCGCGGCTGAGACAAAGTGTCCCAGCCGTGGCCATGGCAGCTTGCGAAGCACTCTTGATCTAGAAGCTTGACACGGCCGAGACAAACTGTCCCAGCCGTGCCCTTTCCTTCTGTCGCGGCTGAGACAAAAGTGTCCCAGCCGTGGCCTCTTGGACAGCTCTATAAAAGCTACAAAATTTTCTGCTTAGAGAGTTTTTTTTTCTAGGGTTTCGTGCTTAGAGTGTTTAGGTAGAGTAGAAAATGCTGTTTTTCATACTTGGTGGGTTTTTCATCCTTAGATTTTGAGTTTTACTTGTAACAATTACACTTTTAACTTAGTTTTACTTCAAGAACACAAAGATAGTTATAGTTTTAGTCTCTAGCTTGAAGATTACTGCTTACAATCAAGTTGCTGTTTGGAGAAGAAGAAGAGGAGCTTCATCAACTTCAAA